>CM076572.1:1239914853-1240242448 GCA_034641835.2 Pinus albicaulis | reverse complement strand
TGATATCAAACGTTAATGTAGCTATTGCGACAAATATGAAACAATAAAATCATTTTTATTTAGCGCGCATATAAGTTTTGAATTTTTATGTAGCGCCCATATAAGTTTGGTATTTTTATGTAGCGCGAAAATAACTGTCGCTATACCGACAGTGGAAAAGGCGTCGCTATTAGGACGGGTGCCTCCAAACGTCGCAATGGCGACACCTAGACATTGTGTCGCAGTTGCGACGTTTAGAGTCGTCTCAATAGCGACGCTTTGGGCCATGGTGTCGCAATTGCGACGTATTCCTTTAAACGTCGCAATTGCGACACTTGTTTAAGTGTCGGTATTGCGACACTTTTCTATAGACGTCGGTATAGCGACGGTTTCGAGCGGGATGGAAAAAATTTGGGAAAATTTCCGACATTTGGTCAAAAGTGTCGGAAACAGGTGTCGGAATTTCCGCCAAATGTAGTAGTGTGAGGACTTCTCTTCTATGCACTTTGATGCATATTTCCATTTGATGGAGGAGTTCACTTGGGAGGGCATCCAGCATGACATATTTCATCATATGGAGAGATGCATAGCCCGGATGGTAATGGAGAGGAGGTCACAGCCACTTCCCTACTCATTGGAGGTGAGGGAGAAATTCTAGTTGAGCCATTTTAGCTCAAGATCTCAAGTACATGATGGAGGAGGTATAATTTCACATTTTGTATTGTACTTCTTTTCCTTGTTTGAGCAACATGATGTATCAAGAAGATTTGTTCCTTCTTTCATATTGTAGAATAATGTACTTGTAGCCTTTTGTAGCATTGAGATTGGCTATCTCATTGGTGGTTTGTGGGGGAGGCCACATGATTCTTGGTGTGCACCATTGACACCATTTTGTAACTTCATGTTTCCATCTTATGAGATGACTGTGGCAGAAAACAAGTGGCTTGTGAAGCATTTTTTATTTCTTATTTTAAGTCAGTAAAAGGATGCACTACGCTGGTTCCATGAGTGGAACTACGATTCACACTCTGGTTGTCATGTGACAACTTGTTTTCAAATTTTTTTTCTTGCATATATTGTTGATGTTTCTATGTTCATGGGAATATTTTTTTGGAGAGTGCGATATGTGATGGAGATGCCCATTGGGAGTATGATTCTCCCTACTATTCATGCTGCATGTTTCAGGAGGAGCAATGGGCAAACTATGATTCCCACATCTCAACTCTTTTCTTCATATGGAGTGAGCCATTTGGAGAACTTGAGTGCTTGGAGGAGGCACTTCATGGCTGAACTATGTGATGGGGAAGCTTGGGCCATACTTGGAGGCCATATTATTTCAGCCCAAAGACATAAATAGCCCCACACTTATCATAAATGGAGAGTGAAACTACTTGGATGGGAAAATCTAAACTCTCCATTCAACCCCAACACATTGCATAGATCAGGGGTTGAAGTTTTCTTTGATGGGCTACCTAAAATTTCTCATTTCATTTGGATGATTTTAGGGGTGAGGGAGTCACTCATTGGGAACAAGAATTCCCATTTTTTCATAACTCCTACCTTGAGGAGACCATTGAGCGGCAAGGAGATCACCACTTGTACCTTCCATTTCTTCATGATGTACACTTTGGTATCTTAGACTTGGAAGGAATTATTGGAGGACAGATTCATTGCCTATCATTTTCAACCATGGTGGGATCCATTGATGAGGCCACAAGAAGAGGGAGGAAGAAATTTTACTCTACCTTGTAGTTGCTTGAGGACAAGCAACTTTTTTAAGGGGGAGGACTGTAATATTCCTAACTAGCCCAAGCTAATAGAAATATTCAATTTTGTTTTGTTTTTCATGCTTATGAATAAAATTGTAAAGGAGGACCAATAATGACTCCTAAACATCAAAATAAATCAATGCTCAATGTGAAACAAGCTAAATCTGAGCTACTTTCATAAACACACTTAAGTGTAAACGAGGCTGGAACAATTGACTGGGTCAACAGGACCAAATCAACAGCGCTGTCTAGGTGTAATGTATCTCTAAAAGGCACAACGCAGTCCATATTGGAAGCCACTCATGTGAATGAGGCTAATTCATCAAGATGGTTTAGGGTTTATCAAGGCTCCCACATTATAAAAGAAGGATGAGGACACCAAGAGATGAGTTGATCATTTGATATTGCTAAAGGTATTGTCTGTTTAGACAAACCTCATTCTCTAGCTATTTAGCTAAGAATAGTGTTGTTTACCACTTGGGTGTTCCTGGTCAGGAGTCCCACCTCCTTTCTTGAGTAGCTCTTGGAGGATACTTTTTATATTTTGTCCACTATCAAGCCTGGGCCAAGCTTCATCTTCCAACCACAATTTAGATCTTGTTGATGGTTTGATTTTTTTTGTAAGCTACAACAATGGAAGCTAGACCTATTAAGATCTAGGCAAATCTAGTGCCTCTTCTCAGTGATTGTGTGCTTTAACCTCCTGGAAGAGTGTATTGGATCATCAGAGCTGCATTTTTAGATCAAGGCATCAGACCTAATCACTACTGCAGCTAAAAACGCATTTTTCCCTTCCATACTGTGTTATCTGCAAGAGGAAAGTTGCAGGGTGTTTTGACTCCTATTTGGAGGAGAGATCTCTAGTGATAGGATTCTCCCTTTCACTGTGGTGATCCATGGATTGGCCAACCAATCCATGTTTGCTTCAAATATGATTTAATTTTGTATTTATTTACTGCATAATTTCTTAATATTTCTACAGACTTGTAATTCTAGATCTGAGATCTACTCAATCTTGAGGGTTTCTTCATGTGATTCTTCTGTTTACCTATTGTAAATTGTATAAACCATGATATAGATCTGATTTACTGAATTCCATACCATATTTCATCCATCACCTTTAGAAAATCATGGTTCCTTTCCTTCATTAATTTCTGCATACCACAAGTCATGGGGATTGGGCATTTTTAAGCTATGTCGGGAGTGGTAGATCTGTTTAACATAGCTAGAGTCATTTTTTTGGGCTGAAATTTGATATGTAAGTCTCTTATGACCCAAGCTACGACATCCCATCATCACTATCCCTTATTGTTACACTCATCTCTGAAATTAACCATTTTAGGGCATAAATTGTTGCTTTTCCCCAACTTTTGGCTCATAAAATGAAGTAAAGCTTGTTGTTGTAGATTGGATTGATGGATATGTGTTTATAACATGTCCTATGAGCTTATTTAATGCTGCATATCCATTAATGATTTTATATATTACAACAGTCCCTCTTTGGGGCATCCTTTTAGGGAAACTAGGTGTGGGAGATCTGTTTAACCCACCTATAAGGATTCCTTTTCGATACCCTCTTGTATTTAGGACTTATATACTTAGGTATAAGGTATCCTAGTGCTGTTTTTAATTTCTATAGCAGCCATTACTGGAAAATGCATTTTCTAGTCATGCCTTGCTAGCTGTTCCAGATTTGGAATATTACAAGAAGCTCTAGGTAATTAAATGTACCATTTTGTAGCTGGACCCATGAGAGTATGCCAGAAAATATGTATTCAAATAGATTCATGATTCAAATATTTTGATGAACACCACAAATGATAAGTCATAACATGAGTCAACGGGTCTTCCCTAGGGTTTCCGTTGAACTTAGGAATATTCAAGGGTAATTTGTGAGGTATCACCAGCCACCAAGGAGCATAGTTGATTGGATCATTAGTTAGCTGATTGAAATCTAGTAATTCTAAATTTGCAACAAAGGACAATTGTCGATTAAGGTCAGGTTGAGTATAGCTAGGGTATGATGGAATTTCTTGGGCAACATGCCTTTGAGCACCAACATATGGAATCTTCTGTTGGTAACCCGGATAGGGGTTGTTTTGATAAGAAAACACTTGATGATTCTGTTGACCAAAACCTGGATATGATACTTGTTGAAATGAAGGTTGAGGAATTTGCGCCTAAGGCTGCCATGGGGTCTGTCCACCAATGTTATAACCGAAATTAGGATAAGTTGTATTCGGTTGAGGATAACCATAACCTAGTTGTATTTGTGTCATTCCATAAAATGGTAAACCAACTTGTGAATATATGATTCCAGGTACATGTTGTCATTGTAAATTAGTCGAAGAATTTGGATTCTATGGGCTCAATAATTGATGGTATTGAGTTGAAGGACCCGCCTGAAAAGGTTGTTGTACAACATTTTGATTCTGTAATAGGGGTAAAGATGTATTAAAAAGTGGTATTGATCTGGGTGTAACAGGTTGAATAGGTTGATACGAGTGTACAATCGTTTGTGGTTGGATAGGTAGAGTGGGCTGCCATTGACAAAAATTCATTTCGACATTAGGTTGACCAAAAAATGACAGAGTACTGTAGAAGTGGGTGACCAAAGGTTTTCCCCCAGCATGAGGAGGATAATAAGATGGAAAATATTGTTCTCCAAATGAAGCGAGTCCAGTTGATATGGTACTAGATGGAATAGACCCAGAAGGACCAGATTTATATTTCCTTGATGATGTGTATAAAGGATGAATTCGTTCAGTACTCACTATAGGTTTACCAGTTAGAATACCAGGCAACGACATTGGTGAAGTCCATGGGTTTGAAGATGCACTAGACAAAATTCGAGATAAAGATTTATAGTCTGATGGAAGCAAAGGGCCCCCATTTGAATATGACTCTGGTGAAGTTGTAAACATCGACGGGGTAGCAAGAGCAGTTGCTGACATAATTGGAATAGATGTCCCAACCAAAGATGTTGGTTCAGGCATGATTACTTGACAAAATGTGTACCCTTTTGAAATGACAAGATTTTGAATAGGCACAGGATCAACAAAAGTAGAGGGTGGTGATTGAGGAAAAGACTCGTACAAGAAAATATCCTCCCCAAAATGGTTTGGATTTAATGGTGTTTCGTCTTGTGGGATTTCTTCAATCAAAATCAAACCAGGTGGATATATTTGTTCGTCAGGCCCAAATTATATTTTAGGAGGTTGAATATGTGATATGGGAGACTCAATGGCTATATAATATTGTGGGATGACCAATGGAAGAACGACTTCCGGTCGTTTAACTTCGAGATTCATATTTTCTAACAAAGAAGAGATAGGATCTGGATCAACTTCTGGTTAAACAACGTCAGGTTCACGAGGTATGGTCTCACTGACTGGATGGATCGTGACCATGGGTAGCTGAGAGGAATCCCTCTCGACAACAGTATCTAGAAAAACCAGGATTTGTAGAAACAACTTGTGCCAACTATGGTATATGCGAAGATTATGCTTCACCAGAGGTACTGATAGTACTGGATTCAGTAGAGTGAAGTCGCCTTTGCCAACCAGGAGTAACTTCTGGTGGTAAAGGTGGTTTCAATGCTAATATACGCAAACGACAGGGAAAAGGATTTTTTTCTTCCACAATGACTGATTTATTTAAACCAAAAACAAATAATCAAAATAAAAGGGTAATGCTAGGAAAAAAATTTACCAAGAAAAAGTGAACTGTAGAATACCTCCTAGCAAGCCAAGAAGTACGGGCAGGCAATCTCCCCAAATTTTGTGTTCGATGAATCATAATTTACAAGGTTACCAACTCGGTTCACTATGGATGGATAGCAACCTAAATTTGTCCTCACAAATATACCCGAAAGTATGTGGGGGCCAAGTTCGTATTAGCGATGTCTAATGCGAAACTACACAGTGAGCACACCCCTTTATACTTTTCGTACTGTAACACTGCCTGATATACCCGAAAGTACATGGAAGAGCTACGATATACTTATGTACATGGAGTGAGGTATCATACTCAAAATTTATCGCAGAAAATTAACAATAGCTTCTATGTTTTACGATGTTGGAACGCGTCTCCAGCCTAGACCTTCTAAATTTTATCGTTATGGTTGCAATGCTTTGTTAGGTAAATTGATGTAAATTTTAAGTTGATATTTTTTATCAGCTTGCCTTTCAAGGTTCACTGCGATGACATTATGGAAATTCCTAAAATGAAAACCAAAATGATAAGCAAACTTTCAATTTTATTTTTTTCAACGAAAATCCCAGCCACTAGAGGGAAAGAGCAATCAATTTGAGAGCAAACAACAAAGATCACAAACTAATATGCAACTTTCCTAATTTGTTCCTATGCAAAACATACAATCCACTACATCCAAATGCAATTTTTTCTTTTCAGTACCTTTAATGTGAATGTAGAAAAGGAAACTAAATCCATCAAATCAATAAACAAATGCCTTTTACCTTGATAAATGAGGAATTGAACAACAATTTCTCTTTTTAGGAAAAAATTAGCTTTGAACTACAATTTCTCCTATAGGAAATGAAGAATTTAATGACAATTTCATTTCCAAAAGGAAAATGAATGTAATGCAGTAATGAAAATACTTCGAAATTAATTTTTCAATGATAAATAAAAACACTTTAAATAAACATTGAACAAAATTTTCTTTCAAAGGAGGAAGATGCAGGTAAATTCACTGGTCTCTATGAGGCATCAGGCTTTTTAAAATAGAGCAAACAAAAGGCTGAAAGAAAGTGCGATGAAAAATTCAATGGGAATTTCGTTGGCTCTAGCGGGAAGAGCAATCTCTAAGGGGAGACAGTGCGTTGCAATGCAGCCGTGAGTGGGAGACAGTGCTATGCAAAGCATTGTGTCTTGTTCAACAGTGTGTTGGGCACAGTAGAGAACGAAAAATCAAGCTATTTAACACACTTCTAATGTAAATTTGATTTCAAAAAGCCTAACGTTTAAGAGTAAATGCTACTGGCTAGATAAACAGAGGCAAAAAAACCAAGGATTAAGGGTAAACTCCCCAGGGGAGTCACCAATTTGTTATATGGAATTATGAATTACAGATAAAACATTCTTCCCTAAATGTGGTGCTATGCATTTAGAACAGCAGGTTAAAGAATTATCAGGTACTTTTCCTAACAGTAAATAAACACACAAAATAGATCAAGAAACTTACTTGGAGTCCAAGCGCTTCCAATTCTGCTTCTGTTGCTCTTGTTGTAGCTTCAAATCCAAGCTATATCGCCAAAATATTTCCTGCAATAATGAACACTAAACAACAAAGAGACAAAAATATACATATGCCTATTCAAGTTATTCAGTTAAATCAATGAAACATGAACCATATACATCAGATAAGAATTCATAATATGGAAGAAAGAAGCTTATACAGATACATATGTGGGAAAGTAAACATCAATATTTATTAGTGGATAGAAGGGGAGGTTACAAACAGTGATTGATTTGATGTCACCATCTCCAGCATCATCCTAGCCTCATCACAATGAACATATCTCCAGTAGCATATCACTCAAATCAATTCCTCAATTGAAAATCCACCAGCATTTCTGTACTCAAATTCTTCCTTACCAAGCACTAGGATCTGTGCTCAATTTATAGATAAGCGGAAGGTATTTTTACAATCAATGACTTTCTCATAATAGGCAAGACATGTTCCCAAGCTCAAAGGTATCAAATGGACACATGGATTCGAAGTTTGAAACATATGCACTCTTATAGAAGGCACTGACCAAGTGGAGATTCCTGAAAAATGAGAATTTCACTGCCAATTGACCAATGCACCCTTGAGTGTTGGGAAGTGCTTTGCAAAGCACCTTTCAATGGAGGTACCTGCATATGAAACACACTTATCCCCTTGAGAGACTGCTTTGGTGAGCTCATAGGTGTTATAATATATACTTCAAATCTTGGAAACCTTGCAATAGAAGTCAAGAATGATTTGTCTTTGTTCTTTGGCTTAGGGCATATAACAACTTAAATGATAGGGGACGATAGACCCTATTCATTGGTTCTGGGGATGATTTCAAACTAAACTAGGTCATTGGGAATGGCTCCCAAATTTACCTATAACACCTAGTTCATCCCAAGTGTCAGACTAAATAAGAACAACTCCAAAAATTACTTTTATAGGAATTTGCGCGCTTTTCCCTCCCACAGACGCGCCCAGAGCATGCGTTCAGAGTGGACCCGTGCATAGACATTCTACATGTTTCAACCTTTTGTGTGCAAAAGATAGAAACAGAAATTTCTCCCACATCTCTATCTTTTCCTGCTTGTAAAGTGCTTGGCAGCCCATAATACATCTGCCAACACTGGTTGAGGTACCACGCAGCTTGCTAAAGCTCACCCTTTGCTGAATTTTGTAGGCTTAGTGTCATTTTTATTTCAAGTTGATTTTCGCAAAGTTCACACATAGTTTAAATAGGGGGAAAAAATAAATTGCATTCTGAAAAAATTTATGTTTTGCAAATTTAGGTACCAACACACGTAGATAACTTTCCCAAATAAGTGGCCCAAGTCCACACATGCTTAGCTAGTTTCTTTTTTCTAGTGTAGAAGTTATTAGTTTAGTTCAATTTTTGCACTAGGATTGAATTGTTGATAGAAGAGCAAGTAAAATTTGCTACCTTTGCACCCTCCAATGATCCTAGCCTCTAGGAAAGCATATAAACACTTTCTATTTACAACTCACCATCTCCCTTTAGTTGATCACATAGATTAACTAGGAAAAATACAAAGCGGCGCATATCCACAAATGTTTTTCTTTTAAGAAAGGAACAATACAACATAGTTGAATAGGGGATTTTGAAAAGGATCATCGCATATCCACATGTTCAAACTATGTGCCTGTACACTTTTTTCTCACACACATCCACCCACTAAGAAAAGAAAAGACACCTAAAACTAACTTAACCAAACTCACTAAATTCTCCCCACAGGGGCCAAAAAATAATTTATAGTTTAAATTAGGATCAAGGGAGTAGGCATCCAATAAGCTGCCTTGATCATTCGTCATCTTGAAACATAGAATTTGACTATTTAGGGAGATTTAAATCCACCTATTAGCCAACTGAAAATAAAACCCGAGTGCAACAGAGTCCCATTTTAGAGGGGGTTAGGCATATGCACAGTGCATGCGGTATTAGTTGGGGCTACGTGACTCGTCTAATACTCAGTACTATTAGCTAACTTACCAAGAAGCCCAAGACTCGAATGCTCACATGGGACAGTGGTACTTAATGGCCAAATATAGGGCATCCTTTCCCTATAGGTGACAGTGCAGCCAAGCACCAGACCCTCTACCCTTACCTTTGTGGATTTTCTTCGGCTTATTAGTGCATCGCCAGCTCTTACGGGACGTTGTGCCAGCACTCAAAAGATATATTCTCAAGGCCCAGTTACATTTGAGTATGTGAGGATGAATAGGTCTTCGAGGATTTTATTATCATGTGGAAACAACAAAAACCACTTTTTTGATTGCTTGACCACATAGAATTAATTTAAAGGGAAAATTTATTTTATTTTCGCTTTGTTTTATGTATGTGACCAGAATTTTGCTTTGATCATAGACTCTATCCTCTCAAATTTTTCCAAAACTAGATCTAGTTGACACCAGAACAGATCCAATGGGAGCTTTTCGATCTAGGCATCTTTTGTACCTCCCCCCATTACCGGGAGGGGTTCTAGGTCTTTCACCATTTAGGCGTCAAAGACAGAACACTGCCACCATTATTGGTTCGTCCTTTATTGGGGCATCCTTAGTTGGGAACCCTGGTCGGTCTCCCAACACCACACCACATACCACTCCTCCCATGACCCCTAGGGGGCAGAGTAGTGCGACCCATTCGAGAAGCTAGTCAAATACACAACAGGGTACGTCACAGACTAACCATCTTCCTAACCAGAAATTTGTGTTTTTGCAAGTTGAAATGGCGTCAATGTAGGAATTTACAGGGCAAGTTCTGTAGATCAAGAAATAAAGGACATCGCTCACAAATCAGTACACTAGTATAATCACGTGGTTAAAACCCTCAAAGAGGGAAATAGTCCATGCCCTGAGACAATGCGGCCACTTCAAGGAATTTATTAATATAAAAGAAAAGTTACATATGTTTCTCTCATAAACGGTTACTCGAAAAATGACCCTCCATGTTATTTAAATAGATATCATGGACCAATTGGGTGTTAAGCCACGGATCAAGTGTCGTTAATACTGAGGTGAGAGATAACCGTCGGATCACTACAAATCATGGCCATAATATTATAAGTTACAAATGTACATCGTAAAGAAACACACTTTACCTAACTCTACACTAGACTAAGTTATTCTTAACTATTTCCTATGTGTCGGAATATCCTAACATCCCCCCTTAAGAACAACTTGGGATAGGATTGAAGGATTTACAAAGGTGACACAAAAGGATCCTATTTCCTATGTGTCGAAATATCCTAACATCCCCCCTTAAGAACAAATTGGGTTAGGATTGAAGGATTTACAAAAGTGACACAATAGGAGAAGGAAGGAGGCATTAGAGCCTATCCCCCCTTAATGACATCTTTCCTGAACTCCAAGCATGGATCGAATTTTGGTAAACTTTTCTTCTGTGAGAGCCTTTGTAAATATATCAGCTACTTGATCATTGGTCGAACAATACTGCACTTCAAGAACATGATCATGAATGAGCTTTCTGATGAAGGGTATGTGGAGTTCAATTTGTTTCATACGCTGATGTGGAACTAGATCTTTACATAGCTAAATGGCACTCTGATTATCACATCGAAGTGTGGTTGGATGTTGTTGATGAAGACCAAATTCAGATAGGATCTGACGAAGCCACATGGCTTCCTTGCTGGCTTCAACTACACCATGATACTCTGCTTCTGCTGAAGAAAGGGAGATGGCACTTTGTTTCTTACAAGACCAAGTAATAGGTCCTGAACCAAGAGTGAATACATATCCTGCAGTGGACTTCCAATCATCAAGGTCACCAGCCCAATTAGAATCAGTGAAACCAATCAACAAGGGAGATGCTCCTGCACTGTAATTAATCCCAAACTGAACTATACCTCAAATATATGAAAGTATTCTCTTAGCTGCATTCCAGTGACTTTCATGAGGTTGGTGCATAAACCGATAAACAAGACTAACGGCAAAGGAAAGGTCAGGATGGGTATGGGTTAGATATAAAAGTTTACCAACAAGTTGATGGTATAAGGTAGCATCAACTTCAGGGGTAGTACAGTTCACTGAAATCTTGACTCCAGACTGAAAGGGAGAAGGGCAGGCTTACATTATTCCATGTGAAAGTGGTGTAGAAGATCAGAGGCATACCTGGACTGAGAGAGGGTAATTCCTTCCTTGTATTGCAAGACTTAAAGACCAAGGAAATAATGAAAGTGTCCTAAGTCTGTCATTTCAAACTTCTTTTTGAGGCTAGACTTCACAATGGTTTATATGGTTTGGATCACTACTAGTAAGGATAAGATCATCAACATAAAGAACAAGAATGGTGACGGAATTACCCACCTTCTCGGTGTAGACAATTTTGTCAGAATGAAACGTAGAAAAGCCATTATCTAACATAAATCTATCCATTTTGGCATACCAAGCCCGAGGAGCTTGTTTGAGACCATAAAGAGACTTCCTAAGGTGACAAACAAGGCTGGAGTCTTTTTGGATAAAGCTAGGGGGTTGTTCCATGTAGATTTCTTCATGCAAATCTCCATGTAAGAAGGTGGATTTAACATCCATCTGATGGAATTCCCATTTAGAGGAGGTAGAAAGGGAAAGAACAAGGCTGATAGAATTCATTTTGGCCAGAGGGGAGAAGGTTTCAGTATAGTCAATGCCTTCAACTTGTGAAAAACCTTTAGCAACAAGACGAGCTTTATGTCTATCCACCTTTCCATCTGGTCTAAACCCATCTGCATCTGAAAAGTTTTCTTCCTTTTGGAAGAGGAACAACATCCTAAGTATTTTTTTCCAATAAGGAATGATACTTTTCATTCATAGCTTCATACCAATCTGGATGACTGGAGGCTTCTTCAAAGGTTTTTGGATCAAGTTTTTCTGGAACTTGAGCCAATAAGGAAGAGGCTCTTTTGAACTGAGAACGTGTACGTCTTCGATCGATAGGGTCACCTGCAAGAGAACCTGCTACATCTTGAGTATATCGGACCCATCTTGGAAGAAGTGGAGTATAAGGAACAATTTCATGAGCTGGAGGAGGATTTTCATCCTCCCTGTCATCATCTGAACTAGAAGGAATTCTATTAAAAATAGAAGAGAGAGAGAGAGGTGGCACATATGCTGAATCAAGCTTGTAGGCCAAAGGTGGCACACATGTCTAACTAGGCTCGTAGGCCGATATATTTTCATCAAACTTTACATCTCTTCTAATGATTCTATTTTTGGATTTGGATTGAAGAAGTCTATATCCTTTGACATCTTCAGAATATCCAACAAAATAACATTTTTCACTCTTAGGTTCTAAGGCTTTATGTTTCACATCTGGAATATGGGCCCAAGCATCACTTCCAAAAACACAAAAGTGACTTACATCTGGTTTGATTGAGCTCCAAGCTTCTTCTGGAGTTATATTCTTTAAAACCTTAGTAGGAGTGTGACTTACTATGTAACTTGCACAGTTAATGGCTTCTGCCCAAAAATTGAGACCAAGTCCTTTAGATTGAAGCATACAATTAGCCATTTCTTTTAAGGTGTGATTCTTCCTTTCAGCTACACCATTTTGTTGTGGATTATATGGAATAGTATGTTGCAATTGAACGCCATGCTCAGTGCAGAAGTTGATAAATTTGTTGTTAACATATTCTCCTCCATTTTCTGATATTAACTTAATAATTTGATGTCTAGATTGCTTCTCAACAATGGCCTTAAAGGCCAAGAACATGTCAAAAACTTCACTCTTGAGTTTTAAGAAATATACCCAAATGCATCTGGAAAAATCATCAATGAAGGTTAAGAAATACTTGCAACCAGAGAAAGAAACAGTAGGAAGTGGACCACATAAATCACTGTGCACAAGCTACAAAGGGGTTGAAGCGTGCCAAGAGGCATGTTTTTCAAAACTATCCCGATGATGTTTTCTGAGTACACATCCAGAGCAAACACCATCCCGGCAAGATACCATAGGAAGGCTCATCACCATATTTTTCCTACACAGAGTTTGAAGAGAGTGATAGTTTAAGTGACCAAATCGCTCATGCCAAATTTTTCTCACATCATCATTATGAGCAACAAAAACAGAGGGAAGAGATGATGAACCAAAGTTGTCAAACTTATACAGCCTTGTGGAATCATTAAAAATGCCAGTAGCTAAAATATGTTTAGGATCTTTGAGGTCCTTGGTTACAACATCATGAGGTGATAATTCTACTATTTTCCCTTCACCTAAATGAGTTATCTGATAAACAGATAGAATGTTGCATGACAAGGTAGGAACACATAGTACATCATTAAACTGACCATTATCTAGATGAATGGTTCCATATCCTACAACAATAAGAGATCTATCATCACCAACATAAATATGTTTGGTGTTACAATCATTTAAAGCAGAAAAAATGGATTTATTTTTAGCCATGTGGTAAGAAGCTCCAGAATCAATGAGCCACTCATGAGAAGCAGAAGAAGAAGATACATTTAATGCATAACCAAATCTTGATGCTTGATAACCACAAGCAGAAAGTTCCATGCCTGAAAATGAAGGTGAAGAGTGCTCCAAATTGATGTTGTGTCTCTTCATCACTGCTTCTAAGGCTTCCATCTTATTAAAACATTTGGACTCTAAATGGCCATCATGATTGCAAAATTTGCAATGTCTATCTGTCTTCTTTCCTTTGTTTTTATATGCCTTATCATTTTGGTGAGTTTCTTTTTCAGTTTGTGGCTGAAATTGCTTAGGACCCTTGTTTGTTTTCGGACCATACTTTTTAGGATACTGCTTCTTGGGATTCTTTTGATATATTGATGTTGGGCTACTAAGGCCTTCTTAGAAGTGTTTCCAGTAGTGATAAGACCAAGGTGTAATTTTTTTTCTTCTTCTCTTATCAAAGAATCACAAAAGGCATCAAAATAGGGATTATTGTAGGTGGTTCCTGAAGAAATGATGGCTTCTCTAGTGGAATGGAAGGCGGAAACAAATACAGAGTATGCAGGGCCAAGCTTAGTAAGAATGCAATAGATGAGGCTACCATCTTCCTTTCTGACCTTACAACCTTCTAAAAGAACTCCGAGGTTCTTGAATTTGGACAAAAAATCTTCAATAGAGGAGAAATTATTGGGGTCCAAAGTAAGCAACTCATTTTCAAGCTGATGGGCCCTGATTTGATTTTGAATGCCAAAGACAGTATTTAGCTTGTCCAGGGCTTCATGAGGGGTGTCAATGTCAAGGATATGAAATCAAAGATCTTGAGCAATGGACATTCCTATCAACCCTCATGCTTGGTCTTGTTTATTTTCCCATTTAGCAACTTTATCATCATCAGAACGTTTAGTTTCTAGCCATGTGGCTATTCTATAAAGCCCTTTACTTCTAAGTATATCTACCATGTGAGGTAGCCACTGGAAATAATTGGTGTTGCTAAGAATAACCAGACATGCAATTTCCATTTAAAAAAAAAAACTGAAGCTAAGAAAAGCTGAAACTAACTTCTCCAATGGAAAGATCTTGAAAAATTAGGCCGTTTAAAAAAAACGGCTCGAAAAATGGCTTTCGGATGAAGAAGTTATGCCTTTTGAAAAAAACTGAGTTGTAGATGTCGAATAGTTACGAGAACGGGATCAAGTGAGGCTCTTTAAAAAAAAAATCTGCCCCTTTGAACAAAAACCTTTTACAAAAGAAGCTTGAGAAGGAGACTTGAACCCAAGACCTCTATTCTCATAAACTAACCCCTCACCAAGTGAGATAGTAAAATAATTATGTTATTTTAGAAAGGAGGAAGGGGATATTGTTATTATTATTATTATTATTATTATTATTATTATTATTATTAATGAAATGCAAATCCTTACGGCAGAATGTTAGATTCTCGGTTAGCCTTACCGGCAACTATCGCTTTTTTTACTATTTCTGATTTCCTGAGTTCGCACAAAGACATGGGGAAAGAGCATATGTAGCAAAAAAATCCTTTTTTCCTATTACTGATTTACCGATATCGCATGGGGCGCACAAAAAAGAGCATACATAGAGAAGAGGGTATAGATTTGGCAAATAAATAAAACCTTAATACAGGAAAAAAACCGAAATAAGAAAAACTATTAACAAATATAACTGCAAAATAGATGCTTTATACCTCCAGATCTAAACTGACATAACTTGGGCAGCCAGAAACCTTTTTGCATGAAACAAAAGGTGTTACTCACTGTAACAGATGCTCCGGACACAATCGAGCAGTTCTCCAAGCCCAAAAATGTTCATAAATAGTATATCTACAAAATGTAACGCATGCAGTCAAACCGGCTTTAGATTTTGATCAACAACGGATGTGGCCCTCAAAATAGCTCTGATACCATGTAGGAATTTACAGGGTAAGTTTCGTAGATCAAGAACCAAAGGTCACTTCTCACAAAAAGATCACAAATCATTACACTAGTATAATCACGTGGTTAAAACCCTCAAAGAGGGAAACAATCCATGCCCTGAGCCAATGCAACCACTTCAGGGAATTTATTAATATAAAATAAAAGTTACATATGTTTCTCTCATAAACGGTTACTAGAAAAATGACTCTCCATGCTCTTTAAATAGAGATCATGGACCAATTGGGTGCTAATCCATGGATCAAGTGCCGTTAATACCTAGGTGAGAGATAACCATCAGATCACTACAAATCGTGACCATCGGTTTATAACTTACAAATGTACATGGTAAAGAAACACACTTTACCTAACTCTACACTAGACTAAGTTATTCTTAACTATTTCCTATGTGTCGGAATATCCTAACAGTCAACCTCCCAGTCACCTTTCTTAGATTCATTGAGTCTACCTGATTTAACCAAACTAATGAATGACCCCAATCACACACAACCGTACATGGCCTCACATTCCCATGAAGCTCCCTTCCAATATTCCAAAGTTCGAAGGAAAGCAAGCGAAAGACCTAGGTAATCATGTCATGGCCTTCCACGTGGGGTGCTGATCGAACAACATCATTGATGACACTATTCAATTGAGACTATTTCAATACACTCTGATAGGAGTAGCGACGAAATGGTACGTGGAGCAACCCTCTACTTCACATGGAACCTTTAGTGCCCTCACCACCGCATTCCTAACATATTTTGAGTTACACATTCATCATGATTCTGGAATGGAATTACTTACACATTTTAGACAAACCCCCACCATCCATATCTTAGACCATCTCCATGAATGGAGGCAGTTTTGTAGTTTTTGTAAAGCTAAACTCAATGATCGGGTTCTCTTAGATTTGTTCCTGAAAGCTCTCACTGTTAAGATTTCAAAGGATGTGGCATAACAGAGGCCCATATCTGAAGGGGAAAACATCAGCAAATCCCATCAACTTGAGCTGAATTATACACAGTCAGGATATATTTACAATATCCTGTTGAACACCTCACGCCTGCAAACTTATCAAGAATTTCCAGGCACGTTGAACTCTCCAGACGGACTAATTGGGTCGTTGACCCAAAGTTACCTAGGCAGCAGTAGTCAAAACCCCAGTTACATGTATAGTTCTACCCAGAACATACCTCAACAAAACTTTACCAATAGGGCACAAGTGTATCACCATGGAGGACCCTTTCATCTAGATCAGGGGACCAAGTACGCCGAGATAAACAATGACAGAAGAGCTCCCCTCCAACATCCAGGTGAAAACTAGGGACTGTGTTATTCTTAGTCCCCAGCACAAGGCCCACCTATGTAGACCAATGCATAGGTGAACTTTGTGCAGCCTTCCAAAAACCAACCATACCAATATAACCATGAGAACTACCCTCCTAACGTAGTGAAGAAAAAATGATAAAACAAACCCAAAGGGAATCCTGGAAAGGGGTGTAACAACTAGCAATGCCCGCCATGATCCCAGGCTCGAGGCAACACAACTGGAATCAGAGCTAGGAGCCAAGAAATGCCCAATGAGAGAGCAAAAGGCCACCTATTCGAATAAACCATTCTTGTTCAATATGTGGTGAATATGGCCATTATACTCACCATTGTCTTGATCTCCCTCAGTTGAAGAAGCTACAGAGTAATTGAGGCGACGAAGGATCTTTCCAGCAAACAACTGTGATGTAGGAACCTTTCCCCCATCAAGGGACGGTAAGCACTCAGCAAAAAAATCCAGATGACCTTAGGAAAAGTAGCCACGAAATATACATGACTGGAAAAGAGATGTTTTTCCAAATGCAGAATCGCAATTACAACACCTTGTCAGACACCAATGCATCAAGGGCAAGTACTAGTGCACCGACTACACCTTTGACCATTTCAAAGATGCCTATCGAACCATTGCCAAATATGGTGAAGGGACCCAATAGGCGAGCATGAAACTACTGCCAAGTAGCCCATAATTATATTATCGTGGATGATTTAGCACAATCTCCCGCTGCTATGTCGGATTTGGAAGTATTGCAGTCATGCCCAAAACAACAAAAAGCCCAAATTTCTGCGTTAGATGCTATCATCCTTGTCGATACATGCCTAATGGCTTTTGACTTAGACAAAGCCACCCCCGAGCTTCCTTCCATGGTCACCTTCCAGATACAAGTTTTGTTCTATAATATCACCATTCATCGATGTGTCATTAATGAGGGTGCATCCATGTGCATCATGTCAAAAAATGTTTGGCAGAAAATAGGGTCTCCTAGACTAAAACCTTCGGTCATCACGGTCAGATCATATGACGGTCATCCTTCGACTCCCATCGGCGTCTACCAAAATGTCCCAGTCTGCTTAGCCAGAAATATGGTCCACATAGACATTGAAGTCTTGGATGAACACTTGGATTATAGCATACTCCTTGGTCAGAGTTATATGTATGTCATGTCAGCCATAGCCTCCTCTGTCTTCCGCATTATGATGTTCCCCTACGAGGAACACACCATTACTGTAGAGAAATTGATGCATAGAGAGAAGCCACCCCTAATAAACACCGATGTAATTCTACCCTATGTAAATACATCCTTAGATGTGCTTTCACGGTACCAAGAATATAGCCCCGGCCAATTCAAACTGTCATCTGTTCTAGGATCATTCCTAGGAGATCCTCCCATTTACCCTGAGTCATCACCTGATGTCACAGGGGCTCCGATTTGCATGATGTCCACATCAAGCGTCGAAGCTAGTCAAGACACAGACATGAGTAGTAATGGCATTGAGTCATCAACCACGGAAGCCTCTCTAGCGTACGCTGCTTCCCAAACTCCTTTCCTCTACCCCCCAGTTGGTTCATCTCTGAGCAGGTTTTGGAAACACTGGTGTTACCCATGGGGGCTTCACTGTGGGAGCAATACCATAGCATGTGGGTTCATATTGGGGGTATATAATGAGGAGAAAATGAAATAATATATTGGGGGATATATAGGGGATAAAGGGTTTTTATATTGGTAGGTATAAAAAATGGAGCTCAAAGTCAATGAAAAAATATAAAGGAGTATAAAAAATTTTAATAAAAAAATGGGTACCTACAATATATAGTCAAAGTAGCGGCTTTTTGAATTGGGAAGATGTATTTGTTTCGGGGAATATCACCCTAGAGTTTTGTTGGGCTTAAACCTCCACAGAGTAGGGGCATGCTACTTAAGAAGGACTCACACAACCATACATGTTCATGAAAAACTAAATAGAGTAGATCAAAGAAGTTACACATAGGTCCTACAGTTGAAGCAGATCCCGCGGGGTCCAAATCCCCAGCAACCGTTCTTCCTTCTTAACCTGAAAGACAAGAAGAAACAAGCCCGAAGAACTGGTTGTACAGCATATATCTACTCTAAATGTTAGTGAAATCCATATAAAACATTAGATAAACCATAATGAATGCTTAAATAACAATATTATCATGTATACAAGCAGACGCTAACACATATATTTCGGGAACAAGATGGTACTTCTGTATTATAAATAGCATGTACAGAAATAACGAGTGGAGAGATCACCTGAATCCTTCCACGATCTTCAAGCAGACCGTCGTCCGGATTCGTCCCACCCTTTCCTCGCTAAGATTCCTTCCAAACTGGTGCATACGAGATGACATATAGGAAGATGAGCATCTCCAGGAAACAAAGGTTTCCTACAATGAACTGGGAAGTGTAGGAGGCACGAGAATTCAGACTTGGATAGGGAATACCAACAAAGTATAATATCAATAAATTCTCTCTCTCCCTTAGGCCATGCACATGAGGGGCTTTTATACTCCCTCAAAGTAGTTTCAACAGTTGGAAACAGTTGGCCACATGCTGGGGTGGTTGAACTACCAGAGTAACCATCAACCCAGCCCGAAAATAGGGAATTTTTATATATTTTTTAATGATTTTAATGGCATACACGGAAAAGTGCATGTAGACTCGCGTATACACGTGGAAAAAGCTGGGCATAACCGCGTATGGGGATTTTTACATTGTTTTTAAGTGAATTTGTCCAAGTCTGTAGGAATGGGTGCCCAAAGCCATAAAAGAAATCATGAATCATATGAAGGTGAGAAATGATGCTATAACAGATGCCCCCTAATATATGAGGTCAGAAGGGGTACATGATGGCCTAAATGTATTATGCACATAGAAATAACTTCGCAAGGACAAGAGAGGACTTCACCATATTTCAGCCTGCCAAAAACCAATGAAAGAAAACAGAGAGTCAACTCATGCTGAGGCGGGCATACCCATGCTCACTCAAAAATACATCATGTAGAAAGTACTAAATAGATCCAACATGTATACAAGTATAGCTGAACTGAAAGTACACAATGAATCATCTGAGCATGGCCCGGAAATATAAGTCTGAATCGATGTCCAAGTATCACATATAGAAATCTGATCAACGGTGGTGCAACTGGATGTCTGATCATATAAGTAACTGAATCTCCAAGTACCAAATCATAAGAGGTGGAACAAACGGTACTATCACGCAACTCGGGAGCCAACATATAGGATGCTGTTGTACTGAACTGCAACATATAAGGGTGGACGGCATCACTGGCAAAAACTGAATGGACTGTCAAAAGTGAACCGAAAAATGCTGATGCAACCCGAGGTCTTCACCGATCACTATGGCACAATTCTACACAATGGGAATAAATGACTTGAAGTCGACCATGTGAGAAATCGTTGGATTACTGGTCAATGATGTATACCGTTAACCAACGCGAGACAACCCACCAATAATGAAAATGAGCGTCAAGGTGCCCCAGTACAATCTGACAAGTGCGAATGAATGAGTTGAAGTCGAACACTTGAAAGAATCTACCAATCAAGAGGCAATGATGAATCCCCACTGTCGATAGTGAAGAGTCTGCCACTGATGACTGCAAACCCTAAGGTACTGACAAAAAGACTCTAGACCTTATTCCCAGAGCAATGAGTCGAAGTCGATGGGAAAATATCTACTGGAAGGAAGGCATTAAGGCATCCCACATCTGTCCAGCGCGAGTGTAACCCGCAGGCCAAGATTTGGAAGGAATCGGACGAAGTAGAGTGATGGAACCAAAATCGAAGTACGTTTCCGACATGCACAAGATGAAGCTAGCGCATGGAAGAAACCCTCTGAACCAACCAATAATGAAAGCTGACACAGAGGTGAGAAATCCACCGATAGGGTCAAATGGAAATCAAGGTACTGCACGAATCCCAAGTGTGATAATGTGTGCTGACGTCGAACACAGGGGAAAACCACTCAATCAAAGACCCATAATGATGATCAAATGCTGAGCACAAGGTCACCTATCAATGATGGAAATAGGGCCAGGGTGCAGCTCTAGGTTTGCTCTCAGAGCAATGTGTCGTAGTTGATAAGAGAGAAACCCACCGGCAAGAAGTCAATTGGGACCTTCTCAAACCAGCACAAGCAGAAGACCAAAACATCTGATGTGATAGAATCAAGATACTGACAAGACCGGGTAGTCCGACTGAATAATGAGTCAAGAGACACCGCAGAATGGCCGACTCTGGTTAGACTTCCCTTGAACAAAAGCACGACTCATGATGACCATGGTAGTAAAAGTGACATTGTATAAGTCTGTTATGCAGGAGGCAGAACAAACTCTCCATATGATTGGAAGAGATAACCAACCGGGGGAGGACTGACAAGTGAAACATGGTAAAGGCTGAACCTAGGTTAAAAACTAAAACAATCCGAAATGAAGGAAATATATATAAGTATATGTGCTTTGTTCAAGGGCCACAAACTGACTCTGTACTGCCATCAAAACGACGAAGATACATCCCGTTCCCGCTCTTTTTGTTATATTTGATTTTTTTGTCTTTTTCATATAATAAGCCTGAAAAAGAATAAAAGAATGCTATGGTACAATGGATAGAACGAGTATCAAAAAATCATATGCACTAGTTCCTGGGATTGGAACAATCCTATGCTCAATGCAAGGTGGCGAAAACTGGTAAGTGATACTCAGAGGAACGTTCCATCCATGGGTAAAGGATGTCAAGTCGTGATAGCTAAGTGCATGCAATGGTTAACTTGTAAATATAGTCAAGGTCAAAAGTTGGCTTAAACATCGAGTCCAAATGAAGCCGGCTAAAGGCCAGAATAAACAAGTAGCCAATATGCAATGGAGTAATACAACTTAACGACACTAGGGAGCCTCTAGGGTAATAGCCAGAAAAACGATAGTGAGGAACAAGAAGAATGAAGCTTCAACACATAAGTCATGGCGGGACTAAAGAGGACTCCCGAGCCTACATAACACTCAGCATGGGCGACAAGTGATAGCGAGGAACTAACTAGGAAGCCCATGTAAAGGAAGGCTCTACCATCAAGTCATGATTAAATAATCGGCGAGTGAAATGGGTGTAATACTCATGACCTGATGGGATCGACCCTAAGGCAAGTGATCAGTATGGAGGCTAGTATGCAAGATGCAACGGAAGTTGATTTCCCTAACCTATATGCCAGTGAAGATCATATACCTGTCGTGACGAGTCGGTAATCATGGATCAAAAACCCGGAAAAAATCTCAAAATCGTCAAAATGTACCTGAAAACATAGCAAACTGGGCACTTCCAAGCATCCGGGTTATGCAGCTTAAGATAGATCGAAAAAATAAGCACAACAAATTTTTGCAAAAATTTTCAACTTTTTAGCCATAAATAGACAAATTACCTCATATTTGGTTCATTATTGTATTGCTGATTTGGAAAAAGTGCTCTGGAGCAAAAAACTTCTTTCGTCAAATCAGGAACAACCGACCGTTGAAACGCACCGAAATTTTAGGTAGGCTCCTCAATCATCCTTGCAAATAATTTTGTCCGTTTAGAAATTAAAATTTAGTGATTTTTACCATTAAAACCCTTGCTAAAAAACGCAGACTTGCGCATACGCAGGTTCATAACAGGAAAGTCGCGTATACACGCGACTGTGCAAAGAAAAAGTCGCGTATGCGCAGGTCCAAATCAAAAAATGCGTGGCTAATGTATGATTTAATGAATTTTGACAGGATGACAATCTCATGGAGAGAGCGTGAACACAGCGCAATTGATCAAGAGGTCATGCAAGATCGAGCATCGCAAAATATTCTTCGGAATTGCGGATTGTTCAAATTCTTCAAAATGCCAAATATGAAGAGAAATGTTCGGTTGCTAGAAATGCTCGTCAATTATTGGGATCCAGACCAGGATTGCTTCGTTATAGATCAGATGCCAGTACGCATTGAAGTGGAAGACATATATTTTATCACTGGACTCTCCCGGAGGGGAGAACCAGTAGACTTGCACGGGAAGCCCCTGGGAGGGCTAACCGTGGAAGATTATGTCCACGTGTATTGCGTAGAGGGTTCCAAGAAATTTGGAACTCAGATTGCGATTAAAGATTTACGGGATTTGCACATGAAAATCCTCCTTTTCACCATCGGCAGAGTGGCAGGATCTGCCTCCCTACATCAGGCGTCCAGGACGCAAATGAGCATAGCAGTAGAATTCTTGACTCATGTGTATGATTGGTGCACAGCCCTATTACTGAACATGAAGCAACAGTTGACCTCAATCCGCCAAGAAAATACCAAACACTTTGGCTACGGTACAATTTTGACAACATTCTTCTTTGAGAAGATACCAGCATTGAGACCCAGAGTTATCTCTACCATCAGCAGCCCGCGGGACCCAAGAATTGCCTGTTGGGCAGATATGATGAAGAGATTGGGGGGTAGTGAAGTACCCTGGACCACTTGGGACGATGAGTTCTTCCTTTGGTGGGGAGAACAAATCATCGCGGTGGACGACTATCCCTATGCCGGGATGGACTTTCGTGGAGATCCAAATCTAGTTCTTCCACCAGGCACAGCATGGGGCACAGTCGATAAGTTTGCAAAAAAAATTTGACTTATATAATTTTTTTGGATTTTTCAAATATGTATGAAAAAATGAAAAAAAAACATGTTTTTGATTGGATTCATAATGACTGACAATTTAAAATGATCATGATTCAGATGTTGGACCAGTTCGACCTAAGGGTCTCCCGCGCCACAAGCGTCGCAGGGACGAAGCAGATACAGTGGATTCAGATAGGACCCTCCAGGCTGTGCAGAGGAACTTGGAGGGGTTAACCTGCCAAATACCTATGGCTGTCGTGGAAGACCTGCCGGAAGCCATCCAGAGACGGGTGGTAGGAGTGCCCTGAGACTGGGTATGATTATTCTGCCGAGTTGCCACCGCGGTCACATTCTATAGGAACATGACTTCTGGGCAGGGACCTCAGGAGTAGACAGATATTATGTATTAGAAGATTGTATATTCTTTTTTGAGACTAAACATGATCGGGCATAAGCCCAAGTTTTGTATGACCTTATGGATCCAAATTTTGTAAAGTTTTTGAACACTCTGATGATATATATACAACGATATTTGATGTGATGTGATAAATGTATCAAATGTATGATGTTTTTGATGATTAAATTTTATTGTATGGAATGATTAATATGCCAATCCAATGCTTGATTAGCTAATGAGTCAGCAAACCAATTGTCAGCTCGAGGAATATGAATTAAAGTTAAAAATTGAAATGACCTTTGTAACAAACATACCCTCAAGAACAACCGGAGTAAAAATGGATCTCGAACCCGATAAGTATTGTTCAACTGCGACACCACCAGCTGAGAGTCCAAGAAAACTACCAACGAATCAACACCCAAAGATATTGCCTCCGAGAGTAGATGAACAATTGCAGTGTATTCTGCTATATTATTGGAAGCAGGACCAATGCAGACCCCTCTTGATACTAACAGCTGACCGAATGGATAATGAAGCACCCAAGCTGCGAAAGCTAAGTTTCGGGTGTGTCTACTAGCACCATCGGCGAAACCAAAATGACTCATGACATCCAACACAACCTGCCAAAGCAGATCAAAAACATCACCAACTCATCAAAGATCGAAAATCAACCAGATATGTACAAAGCAAAAACTACTATATACAAAAGCAACATGCCAGGCCGAAGCCTAGGCATAATACTTCTTCAAATAGAGCCCATTGCAGGGCTCCGGCAACTCGTTCCCTTCGAAATCAACCAAGGTGTATGCTCCTTTCTTAAGGAATTTTTTAACGATATAGGGGCCATACCACATAGATTTAAACTTTCCTGCCCCCAGGGCATCTTTTTCTTGGGCATAGACCAAAATAAGGTCATCTTCCGAAAAGACCCTAGGCTTGACCGCCTTATCGTACTGAACTTTAACTCGGTTTTTATGCGCTTCATTCATCGTGGTGGCATCCCAACGCTGCTCATCGAGATGTTCCAGATGAAGAAGTTGTTCTGCCAGACTAGAAGTGTCAGGAAGAAGTTCAACAGCTAACTTAAGAGAAGGAATCTCGCATTCAATGGGAAATACGAATTCCACCCCGTGCACTAGCTGAAACGGAGTAAAGCCAGTTGCAGTTTTCAATGACGTCCTGTATGCCCAAAGTGCAAGATATAGCATAATATGCCAGTTGGATCTAGCTTTATCAATTGTCCATTGAAGAATTTTCTTCAAGGATTTATTCACAGCTTCGACTTGCCCATTGGCTTGAGGATAATATGGAGATGAATGCTCCTGCCGGAAACCCAATTTGAGAGCCAACTCAGCCATCATACTATTCTGAAAATGACTGCCATGATCAGTGACAATCTCTCTTGGAATACCGAAACGAGCGATAACCTGGTTAAAAAGAAAAAGAGCTGCAGTCTCACCATCGTTCCCAAAAGTAGGCATAGCCTCGACCCACTTTGTAAAGTAGTCTATTGCTACAATAATTTACTTGTGACCTTTAGCCGAAGTCGGGTTACAAGTAGTATAATCAATACCCCAATTTTTAAAGGGACCGACAATAACGACTGGAAAAAGCGGAGCTGGATGAGCGTGCATTTTTCGAGTATAAACCTGACACGGATGACACTTTTTGACCGATTCGATACAATCTTTGAAAATCAAGGGCCAAAATTATCCAGCACGCAAAATCTTTTCAGCTGTAGCAAGCCCAGATAAATGACCCCACAAGCTCCACTGTGAGAATCATTGAGCACAGCCTCAGCTTCTTCGAGAGTTAAGCAGCACCTTAGGATTGAATCAACCCCTCGACGGTATAAAGCATCACCAATAATCAAATAATTCTTGGCCAAGTGACGCAACTTACGACGCTCATCTTTTGAAAAAGTAGAGGGAAACTTCGCAGTCTGGAGATACACAATGATATCTCCATACCAAGGATCCTGTGAAGAGATAAGAAACAAGTGTTCGTCCGGAAAGGACTCATCATAGATCATCTCTTCTCCACAGGGCAACTCGGAGATCAATACCTCGAAAACTAATGATTTCTTCGATTTGGCAGACATAAATTCAAGATCAAATTCCTGCAAAATCACAATCCATCGATTTTATTTGCCCCCAATCACTCGCCTACTGAGGACAAACTGAAATGGATTGGCTGCTGCCAAAACATAAGTTTTGCGAAGAATAATGTAATGCCGGAGAGTGAGCCGCACAAAGATGAACTGGCCGGCTAAAGCTAACTTTTCTATCGAAGTGTACCGGAGTTCAGGTCCTACCAAGCCTCGACTAAGGTAGTATATAACATGCTCTGCAAGAGCATCATCCTCCTGAACCATAACCATACCAATAGTAGATTATGCTGCTGCCAGATACAAAAGGAAATCCCCGCTATAATCAGGTGGACTCAATAAAGGAGCAGAGGTCAATGCTTTTTTCAAAGCATCGAACGAGCGTTGAGCAAAGTCATCCCAAAGAAAGGGAACTCCTTTCTTCAACGATCTCATAAAACCTTTGGTAACTTCAGCATAATTTACGATAAATCTCCGAAGAAAATTAGATTTTCCTTGTAGACTTTGAAGTTGACGAATAGACGACGGGGGAGGCAACCGAAGAATTGCCTCAACCTTGAAGGGATCTACTCTAATCCCTTCCCTAGACACAATGAATCCCAATAACCGACTGGATGTAACTGCGAAAACGCACTTGTTTGGATTCAACCTAATCTTGTAGAAACGACATCGTTCAAATACTTGACGGAGGTGAGCAGGATGATCAATTCTCTTTCGAGAATGAGCAACTAAATCATCCAAATATGCCTCGATAATATGTTTGATGTCGTGGAAGGCATATGACATGGCCCGCTGAAACATAGCCCCAACATTTTTAAGACCAAAAGGCATCTTCTTGTAAGCAAAAGTACCCCAGGGACAAATAAAGGCTAAACATGTTGACTCGTGACGGAGGTAATTTGGATTATATCCGGAGAAACCGTCCATGAAGGAGAAAATCTCATTACCGGCACACTCGTCAATGATCTGATCAATAAATGGTGTGGGGTAATTATCTTTAGGACATGCTTTATTTAGGTCTCTGAAATCAATGCAAACTCGAATCGTTCCTTGATTTTTATCTACGGGAACAGGATTTGAAACCCATTCAGTCAAAGGAAGAGGGAAAATGAATCCTGCCTTAAGCAGCTTCTCAACTTCAGCTTTGATAGCTGCTGCCTTCCTAAGATTGACCAGACGAAGTTTTTGCCTCACCGACTTAGCGTTTTCATACGTCTTGATCTCATGCTGGACAATAGATGGGTCTATACCAGGCATTTCCTCATAAGACCAAGTGAATACATCCCTATACTCTTTAAAGAGCTCGGTGTGAATCTGAATCTCTTCACGAGAACATTCACTCTCCAATGAAAGACATTTCGACATTATTAGGATCCCCGAAATGTTCACCTAGGATAGTAGGGAGAGATCACAGCCATGTTCCCTTCAGCATAAACCTGTGCTGGTGTTAAGGGGCTCAAGACTGGGTGAACAGGTCCAGGAGACTGAGGACTTGGAAAACTTGTTTCGACTTCGCTCAAGTCAGGTAAGAAGTAAGACCGATGATGCAAGTCATCCCACGGTCTATCTATACCTGTCATTGCTTCCAGGATGGCCTCTTCAGATGGAAGAGTGGTATCTAGACAATCCTGGGCAGAAGAAGAAGTAAGCGTCCAAGCCGGAGCCACATCACCATCCAACTCTTCCTGTGAAAGAGGAGCTGGATCAGATTCTGCAGTGTCAACAATAGACTGATATGCAATCTCAAATTTACAGAATAGGGGAAATGCTATTCCACCACTCCTGACCTTCCGCTAATGTGGGCAAGAGGGGAAGGTAAGGTCCAAGGGTCCGAAAAATAATGAGTTCTGAAGAACTCTCTTCGAAGAGGAGCCTTGGAGGATGAAATAGCATTTATATGCACCGAAGGAGGAGGAAGATCAAAAGTACCCATCAAGGAAGAATACATTCCAACTCCTAAATTCTCAGCAGGCGCCTTAGTATTATCCAACTTAGGAACAGATGAGTCAGTAGACGCATTCGGGTCTATAGGAGGACAGTCCAGTTGATCCACTGTAACGATCCTCCCTTCATGGGGGAAACATATAATTCGAAATAATGAAGATGCAATGGCATCCATCTCATAAATCCAGTTCCTCCCCAACAGAAGGTTGTAGTCCAAGCTTGCATCCACTACCTCAACCTCTATGTTGACAGTTTTTCCCCCAACACAGATGGGCAAAGCTGGGACAATACCATGGGGCCTGTGAGAATGGCCGTCGAACGTAGTCAGAAGAGTGGTATATGGAACAGCTTTGGGAGATCCAAGTGTCTTCCAACATGCGAGAGACATCACGCATGTGGAAGCACCCTCATCAACAACCGTCCGAAAGATATTACACTTCCGGTACGATGATTTAATATGAAAAGCCATGTGATGAGGAAGTCTCTTCTTAAAATTAGTCATATCAAAAGTAATCAGAAGAGAATTTTTTGGATCAATAGCCCCAATGGCAGTGAGCAAAGCACTGCACTGAGCTGGACAAGACTGGAGTACCTCTAAAGCCGACATAGCACAAGGACTCTGCGCCAGATTCTCCACAATCGAGTAGTTCTGGGAAGCCCTAGCATTCGGATTAATCGTTGATCGCTTAGAAGATGCTTTGGGCATCCGAGGCATAGACTCAACAGTAGGCTTCATAATGTGAAGAGGCTCAGTAGCATCAGGGACTTCCTTAGCTTTCAAAGACTCTTCTCTGCCATAATCACGGGATCTCGTAGCGATATCTGCGTGAGTACTCATCATGAAAATGTTCGATGGAATTTCCCCTTCCTGGGTGCCCCCAGAGGAAGCCCTAGGATTTTGGTTCGCGCCAACAACTAATTGTTGCCCTTGGGGAAAAGGGTTTGTTAACACAGCCTGGGAACTAGAAGAACCCTGTTGGGCTAACAAGCGCTGCACATCCTGAATTTTAGGGCAAAGGTGTGTGAGATGGTCTCCAGTACACAATTTGCATGGAAACTTCACTTTATTTTTCTCCTTTGGACCCTCACCAACATGCTCGTTGGTTTTATTTTCATTACCCTTCCCGTTCTTGCCCTTCTTCTTGTTATTTCGTCCCTTCTTCTTCCCCTCAGATTGTTGATTTCCTTTGGGATCAGAAGATTGGACAACATTTATGGACAAAGACTGGGAAGGTGATGACTCAGCAGGCGTAGCCTGACTAGAAGGAGCAGATTGTAAAGACAACTGCTGTAGTTGAGTAAGCAGGCTGGCTGCACCACTATTGATCGATCCGACAAGCCCATCACCATGCGGACCAGGCTTAGTTTTTGATAAATCTAATTTGGAGCGAGGAGCATTGGGAAAATATTTATAAAGGACCCCAGACTGAGAATAGATCAGTTCCAGCTGCTGGGCCCTAAAAATGGCCTGCTCCTCAGAAAATACCCCAGATAGGGATACATCTTTTGAAATGTCTAACTGCAGAGATTTTAGAAACCATTCGAGAAGGAATTCTCCAGGAATATGAGCTTTGATAAGCCTCTTTCTTCTCCTCCATTCCTGAATGTGATCAGAAATGTGAGTTGCCTCATCCTGCTTAAAATTAGCCAGGAGTTTCGTCCCAGCCTCATATCAGACAGGAAACTAAAAATGGTTTAGAAATGTGATAGCCAGTTCTCCAAATGTAGCAAAACTGCCCCCAGTTAGCTCGATATACCATTTGGCAGCGTTTCCAGTTAGGGTGCGTTGAAATAATCTCAACCTAATCGAATCATCGATCAGGGAGTTCGAAGAACACCATAAGTGGAAAGTGGTGATGTGGTCAGCCGGATCCTCTCCATTCTTCCCTTCAAACTTTGGAATGTCTGAAGGAAGTTTGGTCGGGACCGGAGTCCACCCCGGACTATAACAAATCAGATCATTAGTCAACTTCGACAGATCTGGCAAGTTTAACATTGCCAGAAAAGGTAAGCGAGGCGGAGCCTGAGGATTCCATCCTTGATGGGATGGATTCCCAACATTCTAAAAAGAATACCCTGGATTTGATGAGGCACCAGGTTGCCAAAAAGGACTAGTAGAAAAAGGAGAAGAACCTCCTCCCCACGCCGAGTTACCAAAGCCCAGACCAGTTCCCCCCGCTGAAGTATTAAATGAAGACGAAAGCCCCTGATAGGGGTTCCAGGCATTAGACAGAGGAGAAAAAGTCTGATAAGCACTCGACGAAGGGAAAGAAGTATTCCCTTGATGACCTGCGTAAAACTGATTCCCTGCCCCCGCTGTAGTAAATACAGGGTTCCATCCTGTAAAAGTAGTCGAACTTTGCCCCCCAGACCAAGGGTTGAAACTCTGGGTCTGAGAAGTAAATGGAAAGGACCCTAAAGAAGGATTCGAACTAGGAATGTGTCCAGTTCCGAAGGGGAACCCTTGAAACGAAGCTGATCCACTAGACATGGAAGACATGGGTGTAGATCCAGTTGAAGCAGCGGAAAAGGAAAAAGAGGGATTCCCACTAGAGGGAATCCCTGAACAGAAGGGACCAGAATGAGAAGCATGTGCTTGGGTGAAACCAGAGCCAAACACAGCAGCACTAGAAGCAATCAAAGATGAAGCAATAGTTCCCCCTGCTTCAATAGAAGCATGAGTCTGAATGCCTGCAGCACTCACAGCAGAAGCCGCGTTCCCAGTCGTGGCCATCGAAAGGTAAGAATGATACGAAAGATCTTCTGGTCTCTCTGACTCAGGTCCGATGTATTGAACAACAAACGGATAATCAGGAGGAAGAGGAGATGGACCTGACGCAGGAGGTTCAGGTACGTATTTAATTTGAAAATATTCTTCCTGAGGAAATAGAACTCGCGAGGTGAGCGGAACGCTCCTCTCGGAACCAACACCAGAATCAACTATGAAACCTTTAGACCCCTCTGGAGGATCTCTCTCCACTGTGTCAGATGCAACCGAGTGGTAACCACCTGCTAAATCACTCCTACGCCTTCTCGAAGAAGGCTCTGAACTCTTGGGAAATAACCCCCAGATTCTCCTCGATCGACGAGGTGCTTGATCAGCCACTTTTATAGATTTTAATTAGACTCAAAAAATTGAAAATCTAGGCAAGCGAGGAGCAAATAACACTCACTAAAAGAAAAATCCCTAAGATACAATCAAGCAAACAGCCTTCGAGTATTTCCGCTCCGGGTGATGAGGACCGGACACCAAAATACAAGAAAGCGAAATATAGGACCTCCCGAAAGCAGTCTGGGATAATTACGGCCCAGGCCTACTAGCGAAGGTATCAGAAACAGTTACGCCAACCTCCTAACGACAGCCTTTGCCGGCTCAAGCACCCAAGCTTCGCAAGGGCACCCCCCAAAAGTACTACTGAAAGTGATGGGACGTCTGCCTCAGGTACCATGGGTATTCCCCCCCGCAGTCACCTATGTGGAACCTAGGAGTGGCAACTATGGGCACCAATCCGTGTCAGAAGCCGGGCGGAATGGTCTTGAGGTCAGATTCAGCTAACCGGAGGGGGGGTATCCCTCTTCTCAGCCTTCACTTCCCCTCGTGCTTGACTCTTTGGAGGAGAGCTTTCCCGATCCACCTAACGGAGTTGGATTTCGCTCAATTAATCAACTTCTATGTTTTGTTTGAGTGACCTTGGAGAGTTAACTCTCCACTCACCTAATCCAAGGCCCTACAACCTAGCTAGTTGGTGTATGACACTTAGAAAACTTGTTAGTTGATTTTAAATTATATCGCTTATTTTAATGGGCTGTTATGTTAAGTCACAAGGATGTGGAAATGAAACTTATGATGTTTTGACGCAGAAAGAAATTAATAAAAACCAAACTACATGCAAATGCAGTTATTGTCTTTCGATGAAAAGCAACTTCTATACAGGTTCTACAAGATTAAAAATTGTATTTTTCTTTTCAGATAACAGACTCACACTCACAAAAATTACGAAAATGACTAAATGCTTAAGTGCACCTAATGCAAATCACTACAAGCATGCAAATTCTAAGATGCAAAATCTCCTAAAGTAGAGTGAAATTTCCCAAAAGCTCCTTCAGTTTCAACTCTTTTTGGTTGTCCAGAAAGCTAGTTCCCGAAACCAAGAACTCTTAATATAAAGACACCAAAAAAATGCTTAAAAACAAAGGGAAGAAATCAATGACAACTTCTTTCCCAAAATCAATCCAAAACCAAAAGCAAGAAACCCCACCAAAACTTCAAAAGATATAGCGAAACGAAAAAAAAATGCAATAACAAAAGCAAAAAACAAGACAAAATGTTTTTTGAGTTTTTGAAATGCAAAAACAAAAGCAAAGCAAAATTTTTTTTTGAGCTTTTGAGTTTTATAAAGGAAGAGCTCGAAAAGACCAAGCAAAACTATAAAATTCCAAGCCAAACAATACTGAATTTCAAGCACAAACTTCAACAATGCTCCAAATCTTATAAGGCTAACTCGTAGCAAGATCAATAAGAGCAAAAGAAGACAAGAAAACTCAGCCACTCAGCCTAGAAGAATAGCACAACCTTGCCACAAAAAAAAACTTCGAAGAAGCAAGAAAGACTCTTCAAAAGTCGCAACAAGACCTAGCCTACTGAACTCAAGAAAACCAATCAAAAAAGGGAAAAAATCGTAGTGCAAAGCAAAACACAAAGGTAGGAACGAGTAAACGAGCAGAAGCTCTCTGTTCTGATAAAGAAGAACAACCAAGAATGCTCAGAAAGAGATCTTGGTACTCAAACCAGAAGTGCCAGCACAAGAAACAACACTTTGCCAAAAAGACTAGTTTTCAATCAAACGAAAGAGAGAAAAGACCAAAGACCACTTCCTTCACAATCCAGAGAGTACAAAGGCACTGTAGGAACAGGTCTCCACAGCCAGAAAGGACTAAAAAGTCAAGAAATCCAAAAATTCAAAATCTGCCTAGGTATACGCTACTTCACAGTTTAGCAACAAGCATGCATACGCGACTGTGCTAAAGGAAACACACGTATACGCGACTCCCTTTAGACAAACTTGCGTGTATACGCGACTGTGTGCAGAAAAAAGCGCGTATACAAAGGTAAATAGTGAAAAAACAAAAAGGATCAAACCTGGATAAGAAACCAGGACTTGAGACTGACTGAGAAATAGTAAACTGGACTGCAAATGAAAGTTAAAACTGTTGGAAACCTATCAAACAGCTGAAACCACCCAACAGGGGAATCACAAGAATGCGATCCCCAGCGGAGTCACCAGTTCTGTTTCGGGGAATATCACCCTAGAGGTTTGTTGGGCTTAAACCTCCACAGAGTAAGGGCATGCTACTTAAGAAGGACTCACACAACCATACATGTTGATGAAAAACTAAATAGAGTAGATCGAGGAAGTTACCCGTAGGTCCTACGGTTGAAGTAGATCCCGCGGGGTCCAAACCCCCAGCAACCGTTCTTCCTTCTTAACTTGAAAGACAAGAAGAAAAAAGCCCGAAGAACTGGTTGTACAGCATATATCTACTCTAAATGTTAGTGAAATCCATATAAAACATTAGATAAACCATAATGAATGCTTAAATAACAATATTCTCATGTATACAAGCAGACACTAACACATATATTTTGGGAACAAGATGGTACTTCTGTATTATAAATAGCATGTACAGAAATAACGAGTGGAGATATCACCTGAATATTTCCACGATCTTCAAGCAAACCGTCGTCCGGATCTGCCCCACCCTTGCCTCGCTAAGATTCCTTCCAAACTGGTGCATACGAGATGACATATAGGAAGATGAGCATCTCCAGGAAACAAAGGTTTCCTACAATGAACTAGGAAGTGCAGGAGGCACGGGAATTCAGACTTGGATAAGGAATACCAACAGAGTATAATATCAATAAATTCTCTCTCTCCCTTAGGCCATGCACATGAGGGGCTTTTATACTCCCTCAAATTAGTTTCAACAGTTGGAAACAGTTGGCCACGTGCTAGGGTGGTTGAACTACCAGAGTAACCATCAACCCACCAAAATAGGGAATTTTTATATATTTTTTCATGATTTTAATGGCATACGTGGAAGAGTGCATGTGGACTAGCGTATACACGCGGAAAATTCTAGGCATAACTGCGTATGGGGATTTTTACACTGTTTTTTAGTGAATTTGCTCAAGTCTGTAGGAATGGGTGCTCAAAGCCATAAAAGCAATCATGAATGATATGAAGGTGAGAAATGATGCTATAACAGTATTGGGTTTATATTGGTAGGGGGTTAAATAATGTGATTTTTAGGGTCATTTTCCAATATGTACTCAAATTAAGGGTACTTTTTAATATGTTATGATTACACATGATATGTTATATGTTTATTAAGTGACGCCCTTGTGGTGTTACCAAACATATCATTAGCAATACCAATTTGGTATCTCTTCCACCTACGGGAACATAAGCCACTCACATCATTGCCACAGGGTTGAAGCCCCTCAGTCCCGAGGAGGCCCCACCCGTCCAAGAAACGGTCGAAACCACCCCTGTAAAAGAAATTTCCATTTCAAAATCGATTATTATAGCTAAGAAAACCGAGAAAAGACAAAAGAAGATGGAGACTCCCACCATACAATGGGAATCACCAGTCTATGCCATATGTGATGTAATAGGACATCCTACCCATATCTACCTAGATATGGATGAATTAAAACCACTCCTTGGCTCTGAGACAAACATCTGATGTCGCGTTCCCATAAAAAGGAACCAACCACCAAAGGTAAAGGAAAATCAATGTGTACCAATCACGCATGTGTTATCTGCAGCAACTATGGGCACTATACCCATCATTGTCTAGAGATCTTGCGATACAGAGATCCCTTACATGCCATTGAGTGATCCGATCAAGAGGATCCCTCCACCCATGCAACCAGAACTCAACCTTGTACCATTTTGTACCTACAAGAATAATGAAGGGCACTAGAAAGACCCCTAGTCATGCTCCCTCCTGTGATACACTGCACACTATGCGATGAGCATGCTCACTTCCTTGAAGAATGTGCAACCTTGGAACTCATCCATAGATGGTATCCTATAGAACAGGTTTACTACGTTAGATTATGGGCCATGCAATTCACATGTCCTTTATGCACCGAGAATCACCTTCTGAAGAATTGTCACTATATCCCCCGATTCTGGATAACCCTCACTATTATACGCTCAGCAATAGTCCACCTCTCCCAAGAAGATGACATGGATGCAGAATCCACGGACAGTTCCATAACCCAAGAGGATGTGACGAGAAGATCCATATTGTTCTTGTTAGTTGAAAAGCTACCAATCAGGGAACCCCTAGCTACCCCCAACCGCTCTCTACAAGGAAGACCAACACGTGCGTTATGCAAAATAACCAGTCACGTGGTCACCACCTACCTTGATTTAGCAACATTATGATGCTGGTTCCCTACCAGACCACAAACTGAGCATGATGGGACCCCCATATCTAGGCTATTTTTCCTAATATGTCAATTTAATCACTATGAACAACACTATACTTATATCTCATGAATTCGTCCCACCATCGATATGATTCATACCATAGAGAAGAAATGGGATGATACCCTCAGGCGATTTAGAAATTACATCACCCCTCGACCAGCGACCCCATACCCACATGGGCATGATGGGAAAACAAGGATGACTCACCAACTAAGAATGACCCAGGCCAAGCCTAGGACAACATGTGGACTATGCGACCCGAATGACCACTGAGTTAATCAATGCAGAGAACTGAAGCCCCTTGCAAACAACTTTCGCATAGTCTCTTCTCTCCCTCAGAAACTTCTCTTTAACCAAGAGAAGATCATGCGTACCTATTGCCTGATTTATTCACACTTCACCATACTATTAAATGGGTTCATCTCCCCAAGCTAAGAGCAGTAAGAGCACCGTTCAGTCTACACTCCCTCAAAGAGTTAGACACACCCAAGCCAACAATATGGAAATGGAAGCAGAAGACCTCCTCTTCTACGATAGATCCTTTCCAAGCGTCCACATTAGGGACAACAAGTACTGTCGATTCCCATACAATATACTCCATTGGCACAGTGATACCATGCACTATATGCACTAGCTAAAATCACGTTCTAGAGGTATGCCTGCTAATGGAAACATTCAGGCACCTCTACAGCAGGCAAAATTTCCACCCACAGGGAACTGACCATCCTAGTAGGGAACCCTACCTTGCTCTTACACAAACTCCCATCGTGGAGATTCTTCCCCCATTGAATGCCGATGACATGATTCATGATATATGATTTGTATCAATGCATATTGGAAATAGGATTACAGCCGCCCCCACATCCCAGGATTTCCACCTTATTCCTATCACAAAAGATCAAGATACCTTGCGCTTTTGAATTTATTTCCGCAACATCCCAAATTTGCATGTCGCTATCGGACTCCTCGATGATACTCAACCTCTAGAACAATGCCTAGTACAACTAGAGCTTAATGACGAAATTAGATGAAAGTTGTTGCAACACAACGAGGCCTATAAGAAAAGCGTAAAAGCATCATTCGACTGCCACATCAACCCTCACTCATTCACTGAGGGAGAATTAGTCCTACGCTATGATGTTGCAAAAGAAGCCCTAGGGCCAGGAAAGTTCGAAACCTTGTGGAAAGGACGCTACATCATCAAACATTGCCTCCGAAAGGGGGCATACATCTTGAAGGAACTGGACAAGACATGCCTTAGCAATCCCTTCAACTACCATTACCTCAAGAAACTTTACCCATAAAGGCCAAGATGGCCCTTCCCTATAGTGAATGTACAAAAACCCAACCACTAATTTTTTTTTACCAAAAGACTTATTAAACATGCTCAAAGTGCTGCCATGGATCATCAACCTGAACTTTATTTTGGGTTTGCTGATGGAGCATGAAGATGGTCTCAAAGTTTAGCCACAGCTGCTTGGGTCATCTATCACCCCCATCGATCGCCACTCTGCACAAACTGTGTGTGCATCAAATCAACAACAAACAATTAGGTAGAGTATGATTCCGTCATCGGACTTATGTGTGATGCCCTCCATCAGGGTATACGCCATATGCATGTCTACCTTGATTCTTAGTTAGTAGTGTCACAGTTAACTAGAAATTTGAGACAAGAGATACAAATCTATTTAGAAAATATTTGCGTGCAAAAAGATTAAGCAGACAATTTGACTATATTACATTTACACATGTACCAAGGAGTCAAAACCAAACAGCTAATCGCATATCTAACAATATTCTAAACTGTAATGCATCTCGAATAAACCATCATACATAAAAAACAAAAAATATAGATATCCATCAGCATAACATCATCCATAAACCGAAACAAGTGAAGCAACATGTAGAGCCGCAAAAAATACCTCTCATATATATATATATATATATATATATATATATATATATATATATATATATATATATATATGTTTGTGTGTGTGTGTGTGTGTGTGTGTGTGAGTACAAAAATAGTGTCGCTGACCCATCGGCCAACCCAAAGATACACAAAAATTCGTCAAAAATAGGGGAAACATCCTCATAATTGGTGATTTCACCATGCACAAGTATACTCTAGGGTGGTGCCCCTTCAGGAAGGGCACCTAGACCCACAACTGCTCTCGGTACCTCCACTAGAGCCATCGTCACAACTAAGACTACCACCCAACATAAAATAGGCCGATAGTCTCACTCTTGGTTCATCACTGTCTCAAGCCAGACCTCCTCAATATCATCCATAATACCCCAAGAAGGTATCCCGTGGGTCAAGTGGTCCACTCGACCCCAGGCATCCTCTAGAATCTCAACCCAAATAGTTAGTTCTTCATTGCGAGCCTCCATCGTATCTGCACATGCCGCCTCTGAATCAGCACGAGCTCACTCGACCGCATCCTCAGCAATAGCTAAGCTTCTACCCTCTCCAGAAGGGCTAGCACCACCACCAGGTCATCCTACAGCATCTCCTCCCTACACTCCAAGACCGCCCTAAGGTCTTCGAAGAGGACTGTGGCTGACCAATCGAGCCATGAGGCGACCTACCTCACCAACATCTGCAAGAGTAACCAAAACTATGTCAATGTCACCATCAAAACACATACACACATATATATTTAAATAAATGTAGAAAACATAAAAAATATACCTGTTGGCCCCAAAGCATAACTAGGAGAGAGACCCATCTCTGGATCCCCCTGGAATTCCATCCCTACATATGGGAATGGCAAGAACATCTGGGGGTTCACCTCGAAGAAAGCCTCTGTCGTGGTGTTCTAGTAATGCCCCACCCTGCCCCCACCACCTCGCGGCATCATTGAAGCCAACCTGCTCATAGGAGGCTCCCGTGGCCGCCGAGGAGGCACTATCACCACTGGTCTCAGCAAAACTACTCTCTCATACATAATTCTACACAAAATTATGGTGTACGAAAACAAATTTGATCCATTGTGGACCTTGTTGAGTTGCGTCACTATCCCGTCATAGCAAAAATGCGAAAAATCATAGAATTTTTTGGCCCTCAGCCGGTGCAAGACTCTAACCTTCAGGCCAGATGCCCAATGTGGAGTCGACAACCCTGCGAGTCACACAATCTCCTCCAGAGCACATTGCTCTGCCAGATCTATCACTGATTCAATGTTGATGCACCCCTCTGTAAGAGGCACCCCACCACAATGACATCTCTGGAACCTCTCCAAATCCACCCTACTGGAAGGGAGTGGATACCTCAGTGCCTCACTATGAGGCAGTAACCCAGTCACAAAACATACACCCGTCTTAGGATGGATAGACAGGATAGTCCCACGCAAAAAAAACATGTTGCGCCTCCTGTGCCAAGGCTGGATCAAGTAACGAAACAATTAGTCCTGCGACCGAAGAAGCTCATTCTCCACAAACTTCAGGAGGCCCCATTTCGCTAGCTGATGGCTCGCCCCAACATCAGCAGCCGATGCAGTACATAGATCAGGCCAATCCCGCTCCCTCCACAACAACCTGTCATCCAAAAAGGAACCGATCAGCAACAAAACAACATCAAAAATAGCCATAACTCAAAAAAAATTTCCTCGGCCTTTTTTGTGCTTGTCCCTCAGACAAGTGTGCTAAAGGCGCAATTGTATTTTCCACAGGCGCATGAAGGGGAACAGAGTGCTGCAAGCACACTTATCCCCGGAAAATGCACATAGATGGTGTGCTTTTTCCCTGATCGCCCGTGCAATCTAGGGAAAAAATCACTTAGAATCCACACAAACCAAGTTTGTACGGACCCCAGTAGCATCAAACTAAAAAAATTAAAGTGCAGGATTTCATGGAGGTTACTTGGGCATGATATCGCTAATCCCTGGTGCTCAGGCTAACCATAATGGTAAGATTTGCTACGTAAAAGTATATGACCTCTCAAGAACTCAACAAGTACAAATTAATTGAATTAGGGTCATATTCACCTATATATCACACTTTTGAAAAAGTTAGGAGAACCATAACGATATATAAAAAGGTACGTTCTCTGAACCATAAGCTACACTGTGATGAGCACTCCATGATGAACAGAGAAGATGCCACACATTCACACTCCCGAAAAAATAAATTTTTAGTGTCGGCAGGTATGCCCACTCTCATCTTATTTTTTAAAGCTCATGACTTTCAATAATATTTGATAAAGAAGATGCTTTCGCTTGAGGTAGTTGTTTTTGCAGGAAAAACTTGCAAACCATTCACAACTCCATCCACTGAATTTTCCGGAGGAGGTATCATTCTACCCCCAACATGATAGAGTCCCAGAAAACTCTGAATATACTAACATCATTTCTCCATCAGAAATAAATCATAGGTTCCACATATTCAACCGTGTTTATCATCACCTTACCCTGCACATGATAAACATCCTTGTTGGTCGGTAGAGCCTCCCCCCCATGGCACTCGTCACCCACAGTAGACCATAAATCACAGAAAAAGTGACGGCATGGCCTTACCACTTTAGTCTAGGAAGCACCTCATGCCCATCCATCCACCATGCATAAGGTCAAGTTTTACCATACAAAACAAAACCCCCTTCCCAAATTATGAGGTTGTATAAGCATATTAAAAGCGCACTATCACTCCATGCATTTGGCCCACCATGCCTCCACCATCATAATTCCATCTACGATAATTTCTCATCTGCTTCATCAACACCACACATGAGACCAACCAATGGGCCCCCCACCCTCAGCAAAACACCTTCTTCACAACATCATTGAGTGAACCCTGTCATGTTTTGGGGCACCCGTCTCTATGTTTTGTACAAACCAAACCCCATTATTTTATTCTTTTTGTAAGTGTACAAAGACCGTAAATGGTGTACTATGTCCCCCACCCTCTCATTCATCTTTCCTCCCATGGCAGCAGTCCCTGAACACCCTTGGTCGGAATATTACACCCCCACACACAAACCACCATGACATACATAGCCAGTTTATACCCACCCTGAAAGTCCTATCGATTCCTGGGATTTCCCCATCAGAAATAACTATGACTGCCACCAAGCTACTTAGTATATTCTGTCCTTGGGCCACTGAATCTCCATCATCAGTTTTCAGTCACCCCTTGCCAACATGCCCATGTTAAACCCATCACATCCATGTCCCTGACCAGTTCATGTCAGCTTCCCCTCATTCGGTTGAGGCTTCTTTTTTGTCGACTTCAACACCTATTTTCCGAAAAGGAAGCGGTACCTTGGATCACCCATCTCCATAAAAGGGGCATCCTTGGGTGGCACTGTGGGAGACATCATTACCCACAGATTTCGTCAATCCTCCTGACATTTGACTACAGCAAAATATTTCATGTCAAGATGGTATCATACCTTGCAACCATCGTAATTTGATCAAATTCATCGAAGACGTGTGCCTTCACAAGCGTCTCTTTCAGAAATTCTTACACAGGAAGGTCTCTTTTAGCCAACACCTATGCGTATAATGTGAAATTATATGCCAAACCAATTTTATGGATATGGGTACCACATTCCACCTATTTTCAAAGAAAAAATGCCCGAGAGGGTGTCAACAATCATTGTCAACAACCACCAGATCACTACCATATTAGTGACACAGACAGAACATGTATCTCTCAAATAGATTTTTTTAGCTAGCCACAACATCATGAGCAGGGTACATGCACGCCTCGTAGAAATTTTTTATATATATTGTATTATATTTTCTTATAGGGGTCCCATAGGATGTTGAACCCTTAGTTAAACTGAGAGGGGGGGTGAATCAGTTTAACACATTCATGGAATTTTAAAACTTTTCATTAAACTTTATTAACACCTTCATTTCATGATCAACTTAATATGTGGGCAATCTTAATTTGTGAGCAGCAAGTATTAAGTAGATTAGATAATGTAACAATAGTCTTAATATGTGAGTAGCAAGTATTAAGCAGATTAGATATACCAAATCAACACATACACATCATGCACATAGACAGCAGATATAAGTGGAAACCCATAAGGGAGAAAACCACATCTTATTATTGTTGCGATGCAAAGGCAAGCTCCAACTCCCTCTCACCACTGATTTTCTGTAGGCTCCAACCTATAAGAGGCTACAACCTCGATTCAGCAAGCTACAACTTGCAAGGAAGCTCCAACTCCCAACTATTTTCTGCAGGCTCCAACCTACAGGAGGCTCCTACCTCAGTCAACTACAAATGACATCTATCAAGATACAACTTGATATGGAAGCACCAAATCCCATCTATTTTCTGCAGGCTACAATCTACAGGAGGCTCCTACCTCAGTCAGCTATAATTGACATCTATCAAGCTACAACTTGATATGGAAGCACCAACTTCCTCACTCTTTCATAAAAGTAAACACTTGTTGATTTCCCTCGATATCAGCTCTGTTATGTACCTTCTTCAATTCTGTCCACCAACCTTCATATCTGCCTTATATCATTTCTGGATCTTCATAGCTTCTCTATCTGCTCCTCCTTCTTCTTACCCTCTCTGTCTCATTTCTCCATTCTCCAACCTCTCTATTCATATCACTGTGATATCATTTATAGATTTCACCTTATGACTGTTTGCATTTGACAGGGAATTCAGAAAGAACATCCATGACTCTTTGACTTCTGCCTTCTCATTTCTTTGTCCAACTCATTCAGAGGAATATACAAATTTATACAAATTTTAGTTTTACAGTGGAGTTTTTTTTTCCTACTGGATACTTGCCTTTGCATCACAATCAATATAAAATCAATTAAAACATTTACATTTTTAGTTACAATAATAATTTCAATTCAATCAATTCAGTTCTTGGTTCACTGTGTGCTTTTCCTTTGTGCTGTTGTAGTGTAACAATTCTACATACTCTCCTACATTTTCATGCCTGTAAAATGCCCTGTGTATTTTTAAGTTTCTATCATGTACCTATTCTGCATACCTCTGTTTTCCATGCCTGTAAATGCCCTATGTATTTTTCAGTTTCTGCATACTATCCTACTCACTGTAATTGTGTATTTGCTGCATATATAACTTTATGTTCTTAGCAAAATGTTTAGAAACCAATAGTCAAATAACATTGGTCTTCGTATACGGATGATGCTTTTAATGCTCTATGGTTAAAAACCATATTCAAGTCCATTTCATGAATATAATGTGTTCGACTTTGCTATCATTCAATGTAGGTCTTGGCACACACACACACACACACACACACACACACACACACACATATATATATATGAAGATTCTTTATTAACCCATCATATATTTACACCATACAAATATTCCTTTTGTCTTACTAAAACCATACATATGGTTTCATCCATATTTCAATCTGCATATTCATTTATATTTTTTATTGGTTCCGACATATATAACTCCAACAATAAATCTTCGCTTTCTCTTTTTGCGTGAAATTCCATTCAACGTTGCCTTTATAAAGTTTGATTAGAGCCAAGATACTAATGACTCATGGCATTTCTATATGAATACTAAACCCAAAGTAACCATATAACCCAATACATATAACTGACTGGCCCACAACATATTTCAAACCATATATATAAGTCTCGGCGTACATTAAGATTTGTTTCGGTCCCACAACTTTATTCAATGCATAAAGTGAATATCAACATATTTGAGTTCTGTTTAATCTCTCTCTCGGGCCCACAGTTCTAAAACCCCACAAAGCATATAATATGCTCTTTTATTAAAGTCCTGTGGTTATAACTCTTAATTCAACTTCACTTAAAAACCTGACTCGAAATCCTTAGGATATATAATGCTTTGGCAAATAAATGGAGATTAATATTTCGTCATAGTGTTAAATACTTATGAAATAATTGGTTCCAAATCACTTACTCAATGACCAACCTTAAGCTTATAACGTTAACACCATTTAACTCTAAGAACAAGATTTTTGTGTTACACTGGACTCTTATGGGCCCCACACATACGATATTCAATGTACCCAAGCATATCTTCGCAACCGCACATATATGGATATATGTATCAATATTTTACAACCTGGAAGATATCCAACTCGCTTAACATTGGAATTAACCCAAAGGGAAACTTTAGTCTAAGATCCAAGGCACCAGCAAATAAATTATCTTAAAAACGTTCGACCTATAATAAAAGTCTTTTATGTAATGGCCCACGACTTTATCTTCAACCATAACACGTTGACATATAATACGTCCTCAACCATCAAAATAAAACCTTTGGTTTCGTATTTAAATCCCCAGTGATCGCTTATATAATGTTCTCAAGCCCCACAATATTATTCCAACCATATCAATAACAAACATACCTCGGTTTAAACTCTACGCATCTCCACGATGTGAATAGCGTCAATCCTTTGATAAGCCTCATCAGACAGATATCGCAATTTTTAAACCCCCGAGCTTTAGCATCCAAAAATTATGCGAAAGTCGTGGTATTCCAATACCCCCTTAGGCTACGTGTCGACCGCAGAGGTGTATCACATTTTTATTTAGAATTCCATTTACCACTTTTGAAAAGTGTGAGACCGCTGGTTTTCAACCTCCAGTTTTACTGTTCATTCAAGGTTCCGCTCCATATCTTCCTGGTTCTATCTGCCTCAAGGTTCCGCTTCTTTAAAAAAATGTTCCTCATGTGTGTTTTAACTCTATGCTTTTATTTTTTTCCTTTCGCTCTTTAAAATTTCCCAGGTTCACTTCACCCTTTTGTTTTCATATCATAGCTCCACCATAACTCTGCATTTTCAGTTACATATTTATATCATCGGTTCTGTATTGAATAGTATTCTGGACAGAGTTATGGCTCCAATCTCACTAATCCATTCATCTACTACTCCATTCAACTGCGCCTTGTCCACCTTGATGTTGTGAATCAAATTCAACCCATATCGCTGATAGTAACAACCCCGCGCTTCACATTCAACTTCACTGCAAGGTTTACACCACTGATTCTATACAATAGTATTCTCAAATCAATTCAACCCTGATTTATCACTTCAATCAAATAGGGTTATCATAAATTTGTTCATAGAACTCAACCATTCATCACACTGAATTCGATCAAAGAGTACATATACCTTAAAACCAATTCCTGCATTCATATATATAAAATAAGAACTCAAAAATTCATCACACCAAATTCAATCAAAGAGTACATATACCTTAGAACCAATTCCTTCATTCATATATATAAAATTAGATGCAAAAGCCCTGTCTCTGCTTCTTCCTTCCCTATGTCTAAGTTGCTTCTTTTTACTGCCCTGCTTCTTCTCCTTTGCCATCAATGAAAATATTTCCAACATAGGACATGGTCATTCTTCAAACAGGTGCATGGTGTTTCCAATTCCAAGCTTCACGCAGGTCTCTCTCTCTCTACACACAATATACAGAAAAGAAACTATAATGTATTTCGGCTATACAATTCTTCCCAAAGCTCACACATTAGGGGGGAACTGTTAACACTAGAAAATCGTACAAGCAGAAGATGAAATTAATTAATGTCAGGAAAAAGGATTTGCAGAGCTAAAATACATTAGATAGTCTTGAAAGTATTTAAAAATCTCTAAGTTCTGAGGAAAAATCAAATTTGAGTAAGTCATAAAATCTTTTGCGCACATAATCCTTCGTGAAGAGCGCCTTTGTGCGCCTTATGACTCGAAATGCACACCATCCTTGGAGTGGCGAAAGTCACTTTCGAGGACCACAAAAATAACACTCCAGGACAGTGATTCCTCACTTAAAGCCACCTAACGATAGCCACCAAACCCTCCTTAGACATAAAGGAAGCACACAATGGAATATTTGTGGAACATAAAGGAATCATCCCCCTCTCTTGGGTCACCATCCACAATGTACCACGCGAGGGAAGGAGGATTTTAATTCTCCTATATAAGGCTATCATGAGATGAAGAAATGGAGAGCACATTGTTATGCTATCGAGAATTGCCCAAGAAATTCCAACATTGCATGATCCAGAGCTGAAGATAGAGGGGACCCAATTGTTGGTCATCCAACAAGTTTAGTCCACCATAGTAGAAAGAGGGAAAATTTTCACCGATGCAAGCTTGGAAGTAAGAAAATCCTTGCATCAGGACTTAGAACCCGTGTTCTAAGGGCCCTTTGGCAAGAGGGTTAAAGTTTCATCCTCATTTCCTACCAGCACTCAATAAGAGGGGCCGAAGATCCACCGTTTGGATTATTGCAGTTGTTTGACTCTATTCAGAGCTTTTGTTTATTTGTTTTATTTTTATTTTAGTTTTAGTTTATATATGCATGCTATTTCTCTATCTATTATGTTTATGATTCTAGCTTGTTCCACTAAATTTCTTGACTCCACTTATTTTTCTGCCTGTGACCAATAACTTAAGCGGGTAAACCACACCCCTTAATTTGGTGTGATTTTGTACATGCATGCACCAAACACTCTAACACACATGGTAAAAATAATTAAATTTGGATTTTAGTTTTAATCCTTTTCCCGGATCTATCATAGCATCGAGCCTCACTATTCAATTAATGGTGTGACATTGGTGATGTATATCTATCATCGATGCTCTTATCCAGATCATTTTTTTTAATGGGTCATGGGGTGGTTAGGGTATTTCCCTACCCCTCGAACCCTAACAAATTTTATCACTTGCGCCACTGTTGGCTGTCTCCTCTTTGCAAATCCAGCACAACTTGTTTTTCTTTCCTTCCTGACGTATTGTCTAACTGGTAATGTGATGGCTTCTTCTCCTCATTACATTGACTTCTGCCTAAGTTTTATTTCATCCTCAGGCCTTCTTGTTGCATAATTTTTTTATCTTAACGGCTGTCCTTTTCTCCTTTTCGTAGTCAATCCTTTGCTTATTTTTGTTGTTGGCATAACCATGATGGTTTTGCTCTCCCATGAGCTATGCATTCTCTGAACTGTTGCCATTCCAGGTGAGATACTTCCCACAAAATTATTTCATGGAAACAAACCTTTGAAAGCTGATGTAGGTGAGAAACTTATATTTTGTTTCATGTATTCAAGTTTCTTATCTCGGTTGAACGAGTTATTTCCTTCACTGTATCTTATTTTATTAAATTTCATTGTTATTAACAGGTGCAAGGAGCTTGCCACCCGTATACCTCCAAGGTAATTCTCCACTGCTTTCAATTTTGGGGATTTTTGTTCATACTATATTTATTTTGGTTTACAACATTGTTTTTAAGGTATTTATTGCATGGCATGTAGGTAACCCTGAAATCCTGCACCCACAACGCTCTGGTTATCTCATTGGCCTTCGTGTCTAATGGCTCTCATTTTCCACTATAGGTGCTCTGTACCATTCCATGTAGCCTTTCCTTAATTTTTTTCAGGATATTCTCGTAATGGTTTTGACAGCAATGTTTAAGGTTAGTAGTTATGATTTTGGAACTCACTTCCCCTTGAGGGTTTTGATGTATTTAATGAACAATTGCTTAAGTTAGTAGTACTAGTTATTTTGAACTGTGCACTCATTATTTTAGCAATAATTTTTGTAACGCTTAAATTCTTGTATGGGTACTTATTTTATATATATATGATTTCGATAAACACCCTCAGTTCTTTATCTTTTTTTCTCTCCCATAGCAGTGTAGCTTTTCATTGAAATTTGCAGTCATTGTCACAACATACATTTTAGGTATTAGTATTATTGACTCTGATGATGTGATTGATTATGGTATTTTCTTTGTTAAATATTTATGTATGGAATATAGACACGTGGAGCCGACTAATCTGGTACTTCGCCCGCTGTGTCAATAAGGTTCATAAGAATTGTTCGTGAAGATCCTTATTCGGTTAATATTTTCATTAATCAATTCATTATTTTTCTTTCTCTTGAATTTATTTCTAAGCTTACCTCTATTTAGCAGTTACGCTTCTGTTCATGTATATAAATTTCATATGTACCTTTATTATATAGGTTTTCTCCTCCCCGCCAGGAATACTGTTATAACTGAATTTTCTTTCAATATTACAGTTCTCTGTTTTTCATACTTAATGATTATATATACACTATATTTACTGTTTAATGGATTCTAGTATATAGTTCTTCAGTATTTCCTGTTCTATTCAGTTGATTTCTCCTAGTTTTACGTTAATAATAATTCATCGTAGTAGAAGTAATCACATGGGTGACCGAACCACCTTGAGAGGGTTTACAACGAGCCCTCAGTCCTTGTATTTACTTGGTTTTCCTTTACATGAAATACTATCATGTTTGGGGAATCACTTCCCTGAATGGACTAACTATTCATTCCACTATTTGTTTACTATAGGATTTTCCCTACTATTCTTCTAGATATCATTAAGGAATATTTAATCATTTATTTTTCCACAGACTTATTTCATAGTAGTAAATCCATGAGGTAAAATTTTTCATACAACATTTGAAAGAATATAAATACTTATCCTTGTAAACAAGTGTTTACATACTCAGAAAACTATTTACATGATTTAGCATATTTAAGAAATAATTATCCATTTCATTCCAATCTAGTATACTTATCTTATATAAGTAAGGCTAATGGAACCCTCCCAACTGTGAGAGAGGAAATGACATCCTCAGATCCCCCCGTGCTCCTCACTAAAGTAGGATTGCGTAGCAGTTCTTCAAGGAGGTAGATCTCAGGACCTTTGTCCATTATCTTCTCCCATGACAGGTAGCACAGTTCCACTAGTCTCTACCAATGCTGGACACACTCTCCTTTCATCTCTCTAGCTATTTATTTCTTCCTGCACAGAACCCCTTTCCTTCTCTATAATTTTCCTTTTATCCTCAGAGGAAAGGTAACTACGAGTAACTGCTTAATCCAACTACGCTAGAATATTGAAAAACTTTTACCATCAGTTTATGGAAACATACCATAATCAAATATTTTATTGATAAAAATTAACGTTAATTCATAACTTGATTAATATGATATCTAATCCTATTAATTTAAAATAAACTCCATTGTCTAAATTAAAATGTCTTTATGTTTAATGAAATTAAATCTGGGTGTTACAATATATCTATGTTTTTATCAGTGAATGAATATCCCATGTATCTATTCTAAAATTGATTATATGATAGACTATGAGATAGGGGAGAAATTATTCTTATCCATTCTCAGATAAGAAAGGTACCCTTTTGTTTATTTCTACTATTTAAACATGTAGATGTTATGTTTGTGACATGTTTGACAAAATGGTTGTCGTGGCTGGGTGGGGTCTAATGAGTTCCCGATGTTTTTATTTCTTCCATATTTTTGTTTTATTATTATTTACCATCTTCTAAAGTTAAAGGAAGTTTTGGGCAGTGACCTAGGCTCATGTGTTGAAAATGTGGTACAAATAATAGAGCTACAAGCGGAAAATTCGTTTCTTGGGCCTGAGTCTCTACCTTTCCAAGGATATCCTGTGGCTCGAGGCCCTAGAGCCACTCCCTTGCCCTTATATGCCTGCGGAAAAACCTCAAAGAGGATAAAAATTACCCCCCCCCCCCCCCCAAGGTAAAAATCTCCTAGAAGGTTGGGTTACCTCCTGGGGTTGTCAATGATGTAGTGTAAAGTGTGTTTTTGGTCAGGGAAAATTTTACGGGCTAATATTACCAAGTGGGATAATTTTACTTGTTTTTTCCAAAAACAAGATTCATTAATTTCCATTTTTCTAAAAATATTTCAACTAAATTTTATAGTATAAAATTATTTTTCCTTAAAAATCGCTAAAATTTTATATAGAGACTATATAAAATTATTATAAATTTGAATATTTTTTATATAAATAACACCAAAAATTTTATAGATGGCATATCATGGACTAGTGAGATTTTCTAAGGTTTCTAAACATGAAGATAATTTTCCATCCTTAAAATTTTCGTTGTTTTTGGTGTTTCCATAAGTTCCACTTCCTTAATGTCATCTAGTAGGTTGAATCTCATATTAGTAGCCTCTCACACATGTTTAACCTGATTGGATGGTTACTTGGGTAGATGTCGGAAGATGGTGTTACAGAGGATCAGAATAATTGTACCTTGGTTGGAAAGGTGAAGAAAGGGAAAGGGAAGAAATCACATTTTAAAGGAGATTCTAGTCAGGATGACAAGAAGAAACACTTTTTGAAGATTAAATGCTTTGACTCTCATGAGATGGGACACTATGCCACAAAGTTTCACACAAGAAGGTCGACAAGAATCCCTTAGGAGGAGAAATATGTGAACCATTAAATTCACAATTCAAGTTGGATTTCACCCTTATTACACACATGGTGACATTGATGATGGGTAGTGTGTGGTATCTGGATAGTGGTGCCTCGTTTGATATGATGGGAAACAAATAATTTTTGAGTGACTTGGAGATGAGGGACCTCGTGATGCACATAAAGTTGGGATGTGATTGAAGGTACAACATGATTAGTATCGGCACAATTAATTTTCAGAGAGAGTCTATCTCTCCTCTCACATTAAAATATGTCATGTATGTTCCAAGTTTGAAGAAGAATTTACTTTCAATTTCTATTTTGGAAGACCATGGTTATGACGTGATATTTAGAAAAGGAAATTATTTCCTTTGAAACATCACCACAAGAAAAGTGAAGTGGATCTAGGTTCAGGTGAAGAACCATTACAAATTGGATGTAGAAGATTGTGCTTCTTTGAGCATGAAAGAAAAGAAGGTGCAAAGGCAAGGCATTAATAAATTCTAGCATAGGATACTTGGCCATTTGCACCATGGAAGTTTGAAGATCATGAAACAGATTTATACATGACTTCCCAAGGGTGCACTAGAGTAGAAAGATACATGCAAAGGGTGTACATTTTGGAAGTACACCAAAGTCATCATTCATGATAAGGACAGTAGATCGATCCTTGAAAGAGTTCACTCGGATGTGTGTGGACCTTTCTTGACAGCCTCCATAACTAAGAAAATGTATTATGTTATATTTTTAGATGATTTATCATGTAAGTGTTGTATTTTCTTCATGCATAAGAAAGACCAGACATTCTCCAAATTTTGTGAATTTAAAGCACGTTTTGAGAAATAAACCGGCAGGAAAGTGAAGGCTCTAAGGAGAGATAATGCTGAAGAATATGTGTCGATTTATTTCAATAAATTTTGTGCAAAAGAAGTCATTAGATGGGCGATGTTACATGATTAGGGCCTACTGTTTCATTTGTGGGACAAAGCATGAAACACAATGATATATGTAGAGGAGGAGTCCTCATTATATTCTCGAGATGAGTACACCAGAAGAATCTTTTTCAAGGAAGAAACCAGATGTGTCACACTTTAGGATATTTGGTTCATCCGTTTGTTGTCGTGTTTTTAAGGATGGAATTAAAAACTAGAGCATACAACATAGTTGGGAATATTTATCGGGTACACTCATACAACTCACCACTATCATGTGTAACTACCATCTCACGAGATGACAATTTTTTGTAGATATGTGAAATTTGAAGAATATAAGACCATGAGATGTGACCTTGAGAGGGATCTTCAGTTGCATCTAGATGAGGATATTTTGGCTCCAAATTAAGAACCTTAGGATGTTCTAAAGCAGCCAAAAGCAAAGGAGTAGATAGTGGAAGAGCCCACTCATGCAGATACATCTAGAAATGGAAGGAATCAAACCAAGGAAGCTGAGATATTATTGCATAATGATAGAGAGAATGAGGGAGAAAAATATGACATCATAGGTAGAGGAGATCATGAAATCGATACACTGGGTACATGGCTCTCATGAGTGAGCTAGTTGAGACAGAACCATCATCATTCGAGGAAGAAACGTAGAAGCTAGTATGGATTGATGCCATTGGAGAGGAATATGATTCCATAGTCAGAAAAAGTGTCTGGGAAGTGGTCCCATAACCAGATAACAAGTTAGTGGTAGGTTTAAGGTGGATCTACAAGGTGAAGCAAGAATTAGATGGAAGCATCAAGAAACACAAATCCATATTTGTGTCCAAGGGGTTCTCTCAGGTGGATGGAATTGATTATGAGGAAACCTTTTGTCCGGTTGTAATGTACTCTTCTATCAAGTCAATTCTACTACTTGCAACGCAGAGGGCATGGAATATCCATCAGACGGATGTGAGGACAACATTCCTCAATGGAGTGATTAAGGAGGAGGTATACATTGAACAATCGAAAGGATTTGAGAGCTTTGAAATAGTTTCGCATGTGTGTAGACTTATGTGAGCATTGTATGGATTGAAACAATCACCCCGTGCTTTGTACATCAGTATCGACAACTATTTCACCATGTTGGGATTCACGAAAAGTGACGCATATGAAAAACTTAACCATATTTTTGTTTAATGTAAATTTTTTATTATAGTATTATATGTCGATGATTTGATTTTAACTGGTGATGAGTAAAGTTGATAAAATATTTCAAGGAAGATCTTGAAATAGAAATCGGGATGAAAAAAATGGGACTCATGCATTATTTCCTCAGTTTGGAAGTATGGTAAGGATATGGGGACCTATTTATCTCTAAGGGAAAGTATGTCATCCAGATACTAAAGAAGTTCATCATGTCCAGTAGAAAACCCATGGACACTCCTTTAGTAGGTATTTGGAGGAAAGAGGATGTCACTTCAATTGAGGAGGTTGAGGCCACTATTTACAGGAAGCTTGTGGGTTCACTCATGTACTTGGTGAACACATGTCAAAATATGTGTTATGGAGCTAACCAACTTATGCAGGAAATGGTTAAGCCAAGAAAATTTTATTCGAAGGTGGCCAAACATGTGTTGAGATACCTAAGAGGAACTACTCAGTATGATATTTGGTACAAATAGAAAAAAGGAGTGATGCTTCAAGGCTTCATAGATACATATTGGGCAGGTAGTCCATCATATCAGAAGATAATTTCAAGAGGAGTCTTTTTTATTGGATCAAAAACCGTTTCTTGGTACAACAGGAAGCATAGATCAATTTCACTTAGTTCAACATAAGAAAAGTACATGGAAGCTAGTCAAGCAGCTTGTGAAGAGTATCTAGATGAGGAAGATTATTTTTCCATTATTTGGTTAGATGATAGATAATACTGTGATTTACTTTGACATTCAGAGTTGTATCAAAATATTTGAAAATCCAGTTTTTCATGATCGATCCAATCATATTGACATCATGTATCAACATCTACGAGATTGTGCGCAAAGGAGGATCATGTTGTTGGAATAAATTCCTAAAGAGGAACATGGTGCACATATTTTGACAAAGGCATTGCCAGGATGAAAATTTGAGTTCCATAGAGGCAGGATTGGGTTATCTGATAATCCCTTTCTTGTTGAGAGGGAGTGTTGAAAATGGAAACAAAAAAAAACTTGATTTAATTTTGCGTTGAATTAAAATAGGAGAGAATTGTAATTTCACATCACAGGACAACTTGAATGAGTTAAATACACTAATTTCACTTAGTTAGTTTAGTTAATTTGAGTTGAGGGCCTAAATTTAGTAGTATCTAGAGTGATTCCTAAATTTTAGGAGCCTAGGTCGAGTTTAATTTGAGTTGTAACAATTTCATTCAGGTAAAATCAGTTAAAGTCAGTTAAACTAGTTCCAAATTTTGGAGGAACTATTAGGAGGGCTAGTAGCGGGATGTAGCTTCAGTGTTCAACCTGTTAACTGATGAATCAGTAATAATTAACTCATGCATGCATGAAATATGAGTTACCCAGTTGAGATTGGAGTTCAAGGGCAATGTACTATGAAATTTGTAATTATCCAAGTTGTATAGGTGGTGCATGCAGTCAAAGAAGGACTTATAGGAATTGCACAGTTCAAGAATGGTATTTCCCTAAGGGGTTTGAATTCTTAAGAAATAACACAAGGAAACATGATCTTGGCAGACGAAAAAATTGGCTACGTGTTAACCAAAGTCAGCTTATGAGGTAGTGAGAAAGATTATACTTGTGTAAAGATTGTTTAGACTTGAACATGAAATACAAACAGGAAGGGGTTTTGAGCAGTTTCTTTCCCCTAGATATATCCTTATGTATGTGTGTTAATTCATGTCACATGTTTTTGATATTTCGTCCCAATTGCGAATTCATTTTCACAGATGAGTAGAGTATATTTTAGTCTAATGTTTTAGAAAATTACATGAGAAGTTTTGAATCTACATTTAATTTTTAAATACCATTGTATCCCATTAATATTCCTTAAAAAGGAGGAAAAATGACTTACATCATCAAAATACATGTCCTTGAAATTTGTATCCTAGAAACCATTAGCATTATCAATTCTCAAAACAAAATTTACATTCTTTATATAGTTTCCATACTAATTAAATAATCTTGTGTACTTATACGTATCCTGTAGCCAGAAAGTCATGCTCTAAAATCTTGGCTCTCTTAATTTTCCAAAATAATATGCCTCCTTTTATTTTCTAGTACATTTTTATGTTCTTTGTTACACCATTTTTGGGTCATCTAACCTATTATCATTAGATGGACCCAAGTACACCATGTAAGACCAATTTTACCCTAAGTAAAATTTCTTTCACTATGTAAAATAACTTAATAAACACATTTATTAGGTTGTTTATGGTCTAAATAGGAAACCCCAAAGGGAAATATTAAAGAAATCTATATTTGTTTGATTTTCCTCATGGAATAATTAAATTAAAAATAATTTAATTATTATTCCTGGTCATTTTTAACCCAAAACAAGGAAATTAATTAGATAAATCCTTATTTATCTTATTATTTTCTAGGAATAATTATTTAAATCTTATTTAAACAATATTCCTTGTTAAATACAACTAAATAATTTATAAATAATTAAATAAATCATTATTTATTTAATTATCATTCAACCACTTCCTTAAAATAATAAATAAATCATTTATTTATTTATTATTTATAAATAAATGGATTTGACCCAAGTCAAATGCCTTTTCCCTCCAACAAATATAATAAAGTATTCCATAAAAGGTGGATCTAGAGTTGGTTAATATTATTTTAATCATGCACCAAGATCTAGAATGACCTAATATTTTGTTATAAATAGAAGGGTTTTTCCTACCATTCTTGACCTTTTGTGGCCTATTAGATCACTCTGGATCTATACTCTTGGTTTGACTTTGAACCATTATCATTGTCAAATTTTCCACTATTTCACTTTGTGAGCTCCCTTTGAGTTCTATGTTTGTCTGGGTTTTCTACACCAGCAAGAGAAAGAAATTCTAGATCTAAAGTGCTGAGGACTTTCAAGAACCCATCCCATCGAGGAGAATTGGAAACACCTTTCTTGTTTTCCTCCCAGGTGCCCTTAATATAAAATTCTTTCAAAAATATTGTTCTTGTCTTGTCTATTGGATGTATGGAACAAAACCTTATTTTTACTGCTTAATGTATTTTTATGCATAGATCTGGATTTTTGCAGCATTTCTCTTGATCAACTAACTGCAGATCTGAAGATATTGGCATCCATATTTGATGTTAGGGCTATAAGTTATGCATAGCTAAAGTGGTCTTTTTTCGTACACTTCGACAAAAGATTCATACTAACATTCTTCATTCATAAAGAAAAAACCTTACATAATGTAGAGAACCTCCAAGGCATCATATAATTCTCTCATAACCCTATAGTCTTTCAAATTTTTTTCATGTTGTAGCAGAACATTGAAAATCAACAATATCGAAGATTTTCCAAAAACAAATTCTAGAAGGAACCTAAATTAAAAGTTGGAAAAAAAATGGTGATGTCCAGAATGAGATCCAGGTTCCCTCGGGCTAGAAATCTTGTGAGGCATATTTTTTTATTAAAATTTAAAGGCTTTGTATACATGTTGGTGTTTGGTTCCAATGGAACTACACTCATTGTTTCATGGGATGGTACTGTTAGGTCCCTATATTACTAGTAGAGTCCCTTATTTTTGTTAGTGTAACCCATTTATTGTTATTATTGTACCCTTGTAACCTCCATTTTGTTATTATTGTGCCCTTAAATTATTATTGTTAGGTCGGCTAGGATTACATTGTGGCCCACTAGGATTACATTATGGCCCCATGGACTCCTATATATAGAAAGGAGGTTTTGTAAATTGTATCATCCAAGAATTGTTCATTTATGTAATGTATTGGAGGTTTCCCCCTCGAAGTGGCTCATTTATAAGGAGTTGATATATTTTTTCTTCTCTTTTTGGAGCTGGTTACACAACATTTGGTATCAGAGCTTTGGATTCGAAAGTTTCGCTGCTCCAAACAGGTCATCGTGGCCTTTTCGCTATAACTTTTTTTCTACAACGTTTTAGAAGCTGAAATTTTTAGGGTGTGAAGCCGAAATCCGGAGGAAGATGTTTTAAAAATTTCGGATTTTGGTTCGCAATATTTTCAGAGATATGATCTGTGGAATTCAGGTCTTTTCTCCAGCTCCTAAACAGTTCATCGTGGCATTTGCATGATAACTTTTTTTATACGAAGGTTAAAAATCTGAAATTCCTATGGTGAGAAGTTAAAAGCCTGAATTAATTCGTCAAAAAATTTCAGAGCTTGGTTTGAAATATTTTTGGAGATATGATTTGTGGAAGGTAGTGCTTTTTCAAGCTCCTAAATTTCATCTCAAAGAGGTGATCGTGGGAAAAGTTCAATAACTCTCGCTCTGGGCATCGGATTGGAGTGCCGTAAAAAGTGGTCATAATTAAATAGAATGTAGTGTCTTGGATATCAATTTCAGAGATGAAGGATGAAACAGTGACACGTGGAAAGTCGTACAAGTTTACTCTACTGAACTAGTCCATAATTGGGTCATTGTGGGAGCTTGGACACAACTTTGTCTTGGAGAATCCAAATCAAGTCAGACCTGTAGCATTTGAAAGATAATTCAGAGGGCTATGTTGGAACCGAAAATCAAGTATTTAAGTGCTACAATCACAAATATAATCCAATTTCAGTATCGAGCTCCTCAAAAGCAAGAAAAAGGTGTGTATTTTTTTTTTTCCGAATTGCATAAGTCTTGTTAAAAGAATCAATTTGAATTGATTCCAAGGGAATATTGTAGAATATATATCAGTATTTGGTTCTAAAATATGCCCCGTAAAAATAATTCAACACCCATTAAGCCTTCAGAAGGCTCTACTATGACCCATGAAGATGAAGAATTGCAACATGATCTATCAAAATTACAAGAGCAAGTGCAACAAATTTCACTCTCCCAAAGAGCAACAAAAAATGAAATGGAAGTTTTGAAGAAAGGCGTGGAAGCTAGGATGGATTGCGTGGAAGCTAATATGGATGGCGTGCAAGCTAAGATGGATGGTGTGGAAGCTAAGATGGATGGCATGGAAGATGGCATGGAAGCTAAGATGGAAAACATGAAGAATGATCTAAAAATAGACATTAAGGGTTTGACAAATTTGATACAAGAAATGTTTCCTAATGGTGAAAATATAGTAGAAGAACCTCATGATGAGAACAAAATCAATGTTAATCGTGATTTGATAAACTCTAATGTTGGCGGGAAGAACCACCATATTCCAAAAATGGATATGAGGAAGTTTGATGGAAAGGATCCTGTAACATGGATACTACAGATGGAGCAATATTTTGATCTCCATAATGTGCAAAAACACACAAAAGGTACGCATTGCAACTTTACATTTAGAACAAAATACATTTGTATGGTATCAATGGCTTTGCTCCCGTAAAAAAATTGTCACTTGGTCAATTTTTACGGAGGAAATGATAGCACATTATAAGGATACAAAGAGCAACACCTTCTTTAGCCAATTGATAAATCTCAAACAAAAGGGTTTAGTGGGGCAGCACATTGAGGACTTCCAAAAATTGAATATAAGGGTAACTGATATTCCAGAGGAACACAAGATCGATCTCTTCATAGGCACTTTAAAGGATAACATCCAACATGAAGTTCGCGTTTTGGAACCTGATTCATTGGAGAAGGCATTCAGGTTGGCAAGAAAAGTTGAATGTAAAATTATGGCGACAAGGAAGCCTACCACTCAATTCTATAAAGAAGGAAATGTTGCTACGCCCAGATTTCCACAACCTACAAGGTTGACACCACAACAATTGGAAGAAAAAAGAGCAAAAGGGCTTTGCTACAGTTGTGATAGCAAATACACTAAAGGTCATAAGTGTGCTGAGAAGAAATTATTTTACATAGATTGTGAAGAGGAAGAAGAAAATGAACAAGAAGAGGATATACACCAGGAACCAGCCCTAGAAGAGGAAGAAATTAATCCGACCATATCGTGTAATGCACTGGCAGGAATTACCACTCCTCAAACTCTCAAGATATAAGGACAAATCAAGAAGAAAAAGGTAATAGTGTTGATTGATTCAGGTAGCACCCATAATTTTATTCATTTTAAGGTAGCCAAGGAATTAAATTGTTTCCTATACCCAACACTAGAATGTCAAGTGATGGTTGAAAATGGGGGAACTATAAATTGCTCTGGAAAATGCCATAATATCAAGCTAACCATGGGAGAATTTGTATTGACTAGTCCAATGCTTTCCATTCCTATGGGAGGTGTTGATGTTGTACTAGGAGTACAATGGTTATAATCTTTGGAGATGGTAGCTTTTAATTTTCAAGGACTTTTCTTGAATTTTTTTTCAGAAGGAAAGGAAGTCGAATTACGAGGTATTGAAGGGAAGCCGAGAAGGATAATAAGCTCTAATTTCATGACAAAGCTTCTAAAGAAATAACAATGAGGTGTAATTGCACAATTATGCTCACTATAAGTTCCGACATCAAAATCATCTATTTCTGTAGATCTCCAACAAGTCTTGGACAATCAGTCCAAGGTGTTTGAAACTCCCAAAGGACTCCAACCTATTCGTGATCATGATCATGCTATTCATTTGATTCCAGGAAGTGTTCCTCAAAACATCAGGCGTTATAGATATCCTTACTTCCAAAAGAGCGAAATTGAACGTATGATTGTAGAAATGTTAGAGGCAGGTATAATTCAACCTAGTCAAAGTTCTTTCTCTGCTCCCATAGTATTGGTACACAAGAAGGATGGATCATGGAGAATGTGTCCGGATTACAGGGAGCTCAATAAGCTCACCATTAAAGATAAATTTCCCATTCCTGTGATTGATGAATTATTGGATGAATTACATGGAGCAATTTATTTTACCAAGTTGAATCTTCGTTCAGGATATCATCAAATTAGAATGAAGACTGAAGATATTCCAAAAACAGCATTTCGAACTCATGAGGGTCATTATGAATTTTGGTCATGCCTTTTGGCCTTACCAATGCACCTTCTACATTTCAAGGGTTGATGAATTCCATTTTCAAACCCTTCCTTAGAAAATTTGTGCTAGTATTTTTTTGATGATATACTAATCTACAGCAGGTCTTGGAAGGATCATGTTGAACATGTTGACAGGGTGCTCAAACTATTGCAGGAGAAACAATTATATGCAAAAAAATCCAAATGTTTCTTTGGAGTACAAGAGGTGGAATATTTGGGTCATATTGTATCTCATGAGGGTGTGAAAGTAGACCCTAAAAAAATTAAAGCCATTAAGGAATGGAAAGTCCCCACAACCATAAAGAAGTTGCGAGGATTTCTCGGGTTAACAGGGTATTATCGCAAGTTTGTTAAGAATTATGGGAGAATAGCAGCACCTCTAACAACATTATTGGAGAAAGATGCATTTTCATGGACTCCTGAAGCAACTAAGGCCTTTGAACGTCTTAAAGAGGCAATGTGCCTAGCACCGGTCTTAGCTACACCAGACTTCACAAAAACCTTTATTGTGGAATGTGATGCCTCAGGAAATGGAATTGGTGCACTTTTAATGCAGGAAGGAAGACCCATTGCTTTTGAAAGTCGTCCAATCAAAGGAAAGTATTTACAGAAACCTATTTATGAGAAGGAAATGTTAGCAATACCGCATGCACTAAAGAAATGGAGAACTTACCTAATGGGAAGACACATCAAGGTAAAAACTGATCATGATAGTCTTAAACACTTTTTGGAACAAAGACTATCTTCAGAAGAGCAACAAAAATGGGTCACAAAGATGTTGGGTTATGACTTTGAAATAATCTACAAAAAAGGAAAGCTTAATGTTGTTGCAGATGCACTCTAAAGAAAGAATGAAGAGGTGGAAGCATTTCTTTGTGCCATTTCTATTATCCAACCAGATTGGATAACCGAAGCAAGAGATGAATGGAAGAAGGACAAAGATGTATGGACACTCATTCAAAGGTTGCAGCAAGATCCTAGTACATCTGATACATTTAGTTGGAAAAATGATTCCTTATGGTACAAAGATCGCTTATATCTTTGTAAGAATTCCCAACTAAAACAAAAGATTCTTCTGGAATTGCACACTTCTCCTTTAGGATGACACTCAGGATTTTTAAAAACTTACCACAGGGTGAAGAAAGAATTTTTTTGGGATGGCCTTAAATCTGATATTCGAAAGTTTGTGGCGGAATGTTTGGTTTGCCAGCAGAATAAAGTGGAAAAAATTAAGACCCCATGACTTCTACAACCTTTATCCATTCCAAGTCAACGTTGGGAGGATATTTCAATGGATTTTATCACAGGTTTACCTAAGTCCGAAGGAAAGAGTGTCATCATGGTGGTAGTTGATAGACTTACCAAGTATGCACACTTTGTGCATTATCTCATCCATTTAAAGCAAGTACAGTTGCTACTACATTTATGGATAGAATTCAAAAGCTACATGGAAGCCCAAGGGTTATTGTGAGCGACAAAGATCCCATTTTTACTGGAAATTTTTGGAAGGAGTTATTTTCTTGTTTGGGTACTCAATTAGTTCATAGCTCATCTTATCATCCTCAATCCGATGGTCAAACTTAGATAGTAAATAAAATTTTGGAAGGATATCTTCGTTGTTTTGTATCTGATAAACAAACACAATGGGTCAAGTGGTTACCTCTCGCTGAATGGTGGTATAACACTTCCTTCCATACTGCAGCAAAAATTACCCCATTTATGGCACTTTATGGATACCATCCACCATCGATCACATCATATTCAAGGGAAAATTCGAAGGTTCAAGCAATGGAAGATCACATCAAGCATCAATAAGAAGTTCTCCAACTCTTAAAGGATAACCTAAATTTGGCACAAAATCGAATGAAACGGCAGATCAACATCGTAGCGAGAGAAGTTTTGATGTAGGAGATTGGGTATTTTTATGGCTACAACCATACAAACAAATGTCCCTCAAGCAAGCTAAGAAGGATAATAAATTATCACCAAAGTACTATGGTCATTACAAGGTGTTGCAAAATATTGGTACTATGGCATACAAATTGGAGCTTCCTGCTTCTTCGCGAGTACATCCAGTTTTCCATGTTTCATGCTTAAAGAAGGTTATAGGTGAAAATCTTCCAGTTCAAACAATATTGCCAGAACTTGATGAGGAAGGAAAATCATATTGGAACCTGAAGCGGTCATGGAAACAAGAACTCGACAGCTACGAAATCGATCAATTTCAGAGTATCTCATCAAGTGGAAGAACTTACCCACTAAAGATTCTACATGGGAGGATGAGAATTTTATACAGAAGCACCCGGAGCTACTCAAGCGTTGAGGACAACACTTTTTTGAAGGAGAGGGGTATGTTAGGTCCCTATATCACTAGTATAGTCCCTTATTATTGTTAGTGTAACCCCCTTATTGTTATTATTGTACCCTTGTAACCCCCATTTTGTTATTATTGTGCCCTTAAATTATTATTGTTAGGTCGGCTAGGATTACATTGTGGCCCACTAGGATTACATTTTGGCCCCATGGACTCCTATATATAGAAAGGAGGTTTTGTAAATTGTATCATCCAAGAATTGTTCATTTATGTAATGTATTGGAGGTTTCCCCCTCGAAGTGGCTCATTTCTAAGGCGTTGATATCCTTTTTCTTCTCTTTTTGGAGCTGGTTACACAACAGGTACTATATGCTATAGATATAAAAAACAGCAATATTGTTTGGTCATTTTCATCTGGTTCTTCACTTGCATTTCACCAGACATTCTTTTCTAAGAAAATGATCGCAATTCACAATGGTTTTTAGTGGAGAGCATGAAATAGGTTACACAATTGTGAAAAATGACTAATTGTTTTATTTTATGGAAAAAAAAAATTGGATATATTCCATAAGAATTTTGGGACAAAGTTACTTCCAAAAGAACCAACAAAATTTGTCAACAATACACTTCATTTATCACCATATGGATGACTTATTTTTTGATTTAAACAATGACAACATTCCTTATCGATGTGAAGACTAGAAATATCATCCAAACATATAATTCATGGGTTTCCATGTCCACAGATGAAGAAAACATGTTTTTTTTATTATAAACCTATGGTTTCTGGTGAAAATATTGGTAATAGTATAAAATTAGGGAATTGTTGGAACATGGTCTCCTAAAGCTGTGAATTTTGTCCATTTTTGTATATTTTTCGTATTATTTATTCTAACACAGGGGTTTTGTGGTGGGTCAAAGCTCTGAATGCATTGTAATGGGTCAAGGGTAGACCAAGAGTCCAAAAATCACGGTTTGTAGACCATTGGATGTGTAGGCTAAATCGATATAAATAGATGAGCCTTTTTGAGTCTTAAGGTAGGCAATAATTGAGATTGATGCTAAGCACGAATTGTTACATCTGTTTTCAGGTTGATTGGGTAAGGACACCTGATGGCTGTGTGCGCAGAGATCCTCAGTCCTACTATGTGAGAACCCTAATGGCTGTGTGCGCAGTGGTATTTCAGGATTGTAAGTGGACGTTGGAGATATATATATATATATATATATATATATATATATATATATATATATATATCAGGTTGTTTGGGTAAGGACACCTCATGGTTGTATGCACAAAGATCCTCAGTTCTGCTGTGTGCAGACCCTACTGGCTATGTGCACAACGGTATTTCAGGATTGTAAGTGGATTTTCATCATTTATATATATATATATATATATATATATATATATATATATATATATATATATATATATGTGAAGTACTGTTGGACATCTAAGGCTATCTAGATCTGTTTGGTTATGATTGATGTGAACCTGGGCTATATTATTAAGTTGTGATAGTGTCTATTTAATTGTTATGAACTGTGAAAGTATCTGTTTTTCTAGTATATGTATCTATGATTTGTTAATTAGTACGATTATAGTATTTTGTGCTGATAATTGGTATTGTGCACATGGATTCGAAGGTATTTACTAGATCTGTGCATAATAAAATCTCTGTTATACTGTGGATTATATTGTCAATAAGCCTATGAATATATTTTTTTAGGGTGAACTTGATAAAACGCAAACATGCTTGACTTACCTACTCTCTCTCACTCAAGGTGCGGAAACCTGGTTTGAGCACCCTCTCACCCTGCATAAGCAGGTCACTACTGAAAGGGCCAATAGTATAAGGGTTTGTTACCAAATCTTAACCTCCGAACCTGGGTCAGGACCCCTCGATCCAACAAATGGTTTCGTTGCCAGGACCAGGAGAATTATGAGAGAGTGATCAGGTAATGCCAAGAACACATTGAAGACTTGAGAAGAAAGTGTTTGACGAGTGGTTCGAAAAGAAAGTTTAGGAATTCTTATTGAAAGAGAATCGTAGTGAAAATTTGACCGCAGAGAAGTGGAAGAATAAAGACATTTTCACTGAGATCTACAAAATTTTCTTCATGACGTTCATAACTGAGCTCCAGGAGTGGCTAGCAAGGCTTGTGGATTTCCAGACGTGTTGGAAGGATGAGCGGGTCATGAAATGGAGTCCAAATATGATTCAACAGTTATAAAAAATTCATAATACCATCACGCATACGGTAGATCCTGTGCTGGGAGGATTTGTGACGAAATTTGCAATTGACCAATTTGTGTCCTATTATGAGGTAAAAAAAAGGTTCTTCAATGGTTTCCATGGCAATTTTCTGAAAACTCTGCCATTACTGATAAGATTTATTGTGCGAAAATAGCATTTTCTGTAGCCATACAAAGTGAATGAGATCTGATCAGAGTGAGGGTACAACGCGTAGTGGTAAGTACTATAGAACTAACCAAGAAGGATACAGATCTGTCTATAGTCGAGTAAGGTATTTGGCTATGCAAGAACCTCCAACTACACCATCGTTGAGCCAGCACAGGGGTAAGAACTCATCCATACTTCCTCCCCCACCAGAAGACGAGATGGCCTCACACATGAAGCTAACTACCTTCAAGGGCGTAGGGGATGAAGACATGGACCAGTTCTGGTTTATTGCAAGATCAGTATGGACTATGTAGAATGTGACCAACAATGCTGTGAAAAGGGCGCATCTATCCCTTGCCTTTGAAGGAAGGGCCTTGGACTGGTATATGGGATACATAGCTCAGCACATGAATGCTACCATAGAAGAAATTAAGAATGCCTTGAAACAACAATTCAAGAAGCCTAAGTCCTACTCTTAGATAGTGAACAATCAGAAAGATTTCAAGCAAGGACCATCTAAGTCTATATGGGAAGCTGACCAATGCTTAAAGAAGCTAATTAGAGAAGGAGGATTTATGTATGATGACAGGCAGCACACAGAGTGGTTCATTTCTATGTTATTGCCCCACCTGCATGTGCCAATGGGTCATCAAACCATTGAATTGTAGGAAAATGCCTTGGAGATTGTGATGAAGTTGGAAGCTGCGCCAAGAGATGATACCCAGTTAGGCGTACAACAAATACAAGGACAGTTATAGGCAATGCACATGGAGATCCAAAATCTATGAAAGGAACGTGTAACAGAGGCTAGACCTCATAGGTGGTGCATACGATGCAGGGTGAATGGCCACATCAAGGATAATTGTCTGCTACTAGCAGACTACATGCAGCCTGGGGGACCCAAACCATTGCATGCTAGGGATTTTGCGGTGCCAAGTGGGCCAGTGTTGTGGTGGGATGATTGTCACATGGCTGGGCTACATGATACCAACCACTGCCCCCGCCTTTCCGCATATATCCTAGAAGTGAAGCAACAATGGTGCAGGTTTTGCAGATCTATAGGACATGATGATAATAACTACCAGACATATGATCTGATGATAGACAAAGGAAACCTATAAAGGGTACAATCAGAGCCCTCCTCACCAAGATCCCCCTTAAGTATGGGTGGCTCCCCAGCTAGGGGTAGGGGAGGGGGACGAGGTGGAAGCATAGGTATGGGGAGAGGAGAAATGATTCCCTATAAATATGGAGAAATAGGGAAATTTGCAAGGGACTTCACGAACCCAGTGAGACAATCCTATAGATATTGTAGAGAATTGGATCATGCGATTGAAGATTGCCCGATTCTGATAGCCAAGATGCAGGAGAAGAAACATAAACCTACGAAAAATGTAAAAAGGGTCAAGGTTGAACCTCGAGATGAAGGACCAAGTGTTAATGTTATAACATGCAGTGGCATGACCACCGGAGGAGCTACGGAGAAACCTGAGGCAAAGCCTCTTATCCATAAAGCAGCCATTAAACAAAAAGGTTTGGACTTATAGAAGGAAAAGGAAACCTTTTTCCTAGCTTTCCAAGACTTTTCTATGGCTATGCCATCTACTCCTCAAGCCCCCACAAACCTCAAAGAAGATGATGAGGTCAAACCATTCCTACATGCATGTATGAAGTTGTTGTGCAACCAAAGGGCCATAGAAAACCTCCAAGCTTCGATAGACAACTGCGCAGAAAGAAAAACCCCAGCCATGGAAGTGAAGGGTGTGCACAAACTATATAAGAATAAGAGACACACTGGTAGGGAGATGCGGCTAACCGCGCAAATTGGTGTTTACAAGATGGATCAAGTTATTCTGGACCTAGGCTTAGATGCAAATGTACTACCTAAGAAAACTTGGTGGAAAATGGGAGAACCTAAGCTGGAATGGTCCACTATCCATCTACGCATGGATAATCAGCAGAAGATCATACCATTGGGGAGATTGTCAAAGATCGTGGTAGATATCGCAGGAGTTAAGGTCCGGGATGACTTTGAGGTCATTCATATTGTAGAAGATGCGGACCCCTATCCTGCGTTACTAGTATTGAACTGGGCCATCGATATGGGAGTTATCATCAATTTGAAGAAAATAAGCATGGTATTTGAAAACACAGGTACTCGGATGATAGTACCATTAGACCCTGCAGAAGGAGAATGGGATACAGAGCCGATGCATGAAGAAGAGGATGTGGATCATATTTATAAATTAACTGTGCGGCACAAAGATTGGATCAACCCCACAACCAATGGTGTACTCTGTTGGGAAAAGGATAGTGAGTGTTTCTCGAACTCTGACGGAGAAATTGAAAGTTGGTAGAACTGGTTACATGATGTATCTGCGTTGCGATGCCTTAGGATCACACGGGACTTCCGATGCATCTCCTCTAAGGTAAGAGAACTTCCCTACTTTGATGGTTCTAGTAATATTAAGGAGTTTCTGTGAGAATTTGAAGCTGAGGTTCCAAGAGAGTGAAGGCTATGGGCCCTTTATCTAGCCATGAACGCAACACCTTCATGGTGGTGGGACACGCATAAGGGGGCATTCCAGGATTGGGAGGAATGTTCGGATATGATGATCCTGCGATTAGAGCCTCTGGCTGACGTGCACATCAAGATGTTACTTGGACAAGGGGATCCGTGCGAACATATGTTCACTTGGATGGAGAAATGGTGGGACAGGACTACAAAGAGTGGGTTCACTTGTTTATTCATGCCCTGGGACCAATTCCCACCACATGGTACTTATATGCAAAGCTACATAAACGCACCCGCCACTAGGAAACCTTAAAGGAAAAATTTATGAGGACATTTGGATTAATAGGAGGAATGGAGGCACTTGACGAAGCTCTGAAGGATATAGATACGCTTGTATTTGGTGAATCCAGCCCCTCCGCAACATTGGAGATACCAACATGGGAAACACAGATGTAGGATATTTTAAATTACCGCAATATCACCATAGAAGAAGGTGATGAATATCTACGCAATGTCTGGATCCCAGAGTCATAAGGGAAGCGTGCAGTTGCAGGACCGCCATTACACACTATAGATGTTTCGAAGCCTCTGAAGCTGCGAGATGTTAACATTGGCATGGAAGAGAAACCCAAGTTGGCTGAAATTGGGGATTACTGTGATGATGAGACAGTAGGTAAGGTTGTGGAATTAGTCACAAAATATCAAGACTTATTCCCAATAAAGTTTTCGGAGCTTAAGGGGATCACAAGGGACTTAGGTGTTATGTGCATCACACTGAAACTAGATGCGCAGCTTGTGAAGTAGTTCCCTTATCGATTGAATCCTAAGTATAAGCAGAAGGTTAGGGAAGAAATTGATAAAATTATCACCACAGGTATCATCGAACCGGTCAAATAGTCAGAGTAGGTAAGCCCCATGGTGGTTCAGGAAAAGAAGACAAAGGGGTAAATTCACATCTATGTGGACTTCCACAAGTTGAATGATCTTTGCGTACATGATCCTTTTCCAACACCATTCTCAGATGAGATCCTTGATAGCGTAGGAGGCCTAGAAGTGTACTCATTCACTGATGGATTCTTAGGCTACCATCAGATCAGAATCGCACTTGAAGATCGCAAAAAAATTACGGTTTCTACTGAATGGGGATCCTTTCAGTATATGGTCATGCCGTTTGGACTAAAAAATACCCCCCCATCTTCTCGCGAGTAGTAGTCGCAATGTTCAAAGAGTTCATCCATAAATTTATGGAGGTGTACTTTGATGATTGGACTATCTTTGGCTTAGTAAAGATGCATGTTTTGAGCCTACTTATGATGTTCGATGCCTGCTGAAAGCACCAGATTTCCCTGAATATCAAGAAGTGTATCTTCTGCCAACCCTTCGAAATATTGCTTGGACATATAATTTGCTGATAAGGGTTGATGGTTGACCCTGTGAAAGTTGTAGTTATCATCAATATGGCAGTACATACAACTGAGAAACATCTGCATTCAATCCTCAGACATACGGGCTACTACAGAAAGTTCATTCAGGGATAAGTGCTGATCACAACACCTCTGGAAGAGTTTCTTAAGAAGGATGTTTCATTATTTTTGGATGACGAGTGCTAGAAGAGATTTGAGCTACTCAAGAAAAAGGTGGTCTTTGTGCCTATTCTTATTTTTCCTGATTGGGGAAAGCTATTTGATGTTCATGTTCATGCTTCCAGAATGGCCCTAGGAGTGGTCCTTATGTAACCTGGAGATGAAGACATTGATCACTCAGTTGCATTTGCTAGTCGAAAAATTTCCGGTGTAGAGCACAACAATGCCACCACGGAGCAGAAAGGATTGGCCATGGTCTATGAATTACAGAAGTATCGACACTATCTATTAGGGGGACACCTCAAAATGTTTACATATCATTCAGATTTGAAGTACCTGGTGAATAAGCCTGTGTTGGGGGGGGGGGGGGGAGTCTGCCGATGGCTTCTGCTGTTCCAGGAGCACAACTTTGAAATCATTGTGAAACTAGGGAAGTTGAACGTTGGGCCAGATCACTTGTCCCGAATTGAGAATGGTGAAGAACCAACCAAACAGGAAGAAGGATTGCCTAATGCACAACTGTTTACTATTAAGGTAGTCGATGCGCACTTCATTGAAATCATTCAGTTCCTGATGACAAGCATGGCACCCGCACAGTATTCGGTGCAACAGAAGAAAGAGTTGGTAACTCGCACTACGGATTTTACCATCGTCGCAGGTCACCTCTATGATATGGGAGAAGATGAAGTGCTGCGAAGATACATTTTGGAACATGAACGGCATGTTGTCTTGACAGAAGCACATGATGGGGTAGCAGGAGGTCACTACATAGGGAACGCAATGCCATGGAAGATCTTAAGAGCTGGATTCTGGTGGCCTACCGTGCATAGTGACACTCACAACTATTGTAAGGCCTACGATACATGCCAACACACTGGAAGGTCGTCCCGTGGGGATGAAATTCCCCTTAAACTACAAATGGCCCTACAAGCATTTGATAAGTGGGTCATTGATTTTGTAGGACCTATCAACCCACCCTGAAAGAAGACATGTGCGCGTTACATTATAACTGCTACTGATTATGTAACTAGGTGGGCCGAGGCAAATGAAGTGAAGGAATCCACTACAGATACCATAGCATATTTCATCTTTGAGCATATTCTAACTAGATTTGGATGTCCAAAAATCCTAATGAGCGATAGAGGTACGCACTTTTTCAATTAAAAAATACAGGCCTTGACGGAATAATTTCGAATCCATCATGCGAAAATCACTTCGTATCATCCTCAGGCAAATGGAGTGGTTGAAGAATTCAATAAAATGTTGGAGAACGCACTAACTAAGGTCTGTAATGCCGATTGCAGTGACTGGGACATCCACATTCCATCTGTTCTATGGGCTTACCAGACCACCTGTAAGAAGTTGACAGGGAAAACACCATTTAGTATGGTCTATGGAAAGGAGGCTGCTATGCCCATGGAATATATTGTTCCTAGCCTACGCATCATAGCCTTCACAAATATGGCAAAGTCTGATATCATGGAGGTGTGGTTAGCGTAGCTTATGGCTTTGGAGGAAGACCATTTCATTGCTAACTTCTATCAACAGGTTCAGAAGGCATGTGATAAGGCATGGAACGATTGAAATATTCATCAATTGACCTTTGTAGAGGATTAATTATTCCTAATGTATGATAGCCTATTTTTGAAACATGTAGGGAAGTTCTGACAGCACTGTCTTGGGCCCTATATAGTTAAGGAAATCACGGAGGGTGGATTTGTGTGGTTAGCTACCTTGCGTGGCGATATGCTACTCCATTATATCAATGGAAGTCGGCTCAATCCATATCGAATAAATTGACTATATGGCCGGAGTAGCTGTATAAAGTGGGGTATACCCACCAAGGAAGGTAAGCCCAATACGTATCATGCTACAAGTATAAGGAAGCCGCAGGATTGGAAGCCCAAAGGGGTGCATCGGAGGTGCAAGAATAAACTTATAATGTAACATGTGCGATGGGAGCACAAGAGGTATGTTAAAAGTGTAGGGGTGCACTGGGAGCACAGGTGTGCACTGAGCACACCAAGGGTGCGAAAACTAGCTATTGGAATAGTCAAATCGGGTAAAAAGAAAAATTTACCATTGGAAGGAGCGGGTAGCTGACATTTAATGAGGTGATTTCTGGAGATTTTTTACCATTTTTTTTATGGTAAGTTCCAAGTGAAGTTTACCCTACCATTGGTTGATCACAAAGGCTATAAAAGGGGCAGGATAGATCAGACAAGGGTTCTGTATTGCCTGAATAGCTTGTACTTGGCATGTTTGTCCTTGACGAATCTTTTTTGTAAGAATTTCAGTGCCTATAGTGTCCCTTTTATGTCTGAGAAACCTACTCCTTCTGATAGTAGCCACCTGGGGTTGGGATTAATTTTTCATGCTAGAATGATGGCCACTAATCCTGCTAAATCATCAGCACTAGCGACCTCGGTAGAGCCAGGAACCGAGGAAGTGGTGGAGATTGAGTCTAAGGTCAAAGAAGTTATCTCCACACTGAGACCAGTCATGAAGGAGGGAAAGGAAAAAGCACATGGCTTAGGGAAACCCCCGAAACCCGCAAAATGGGCTGGAGGGAAGTCTCGTACTTCCCCGAGAAATGTAAAATCCTCGCAAGCGACGCCCTAGGCGCATAATGTTCGAGAAGAGGCCCAGACTGCCGAACCGATCAACTGGTTACCCATCTTCATTCAGCCACACAGGCCGTCGACGCACACAACGAATAACCTCGACAGCCTGATCACCTATCTGTGGATTTCATTAACCCCGAGAGATGTCCTCGTTATTGGTGAACCTTTTGGAAGGCTCCATGAGATCAAATTTTATGATCATGACTTGGCCAATTTGGAGGCCTTCCCTGACTTGTTGCCTTAGTTATATCTTGAATCAATTCAGGAGGATGATGGGATCAAAATTGTCCCCATAAGCTAGGTATGCAGAGTGGAAGGCTTTGGGCTCCTCAACCTGCTCAAGATGCCACATTTCGGCTACTACAATATCACGGACCATCTGGTGCATCAATTGCTTGCCCTGGTCCATGATGGGTGTTTATGGATCAAGGATCGAATCCATATCGATGCTGCGTTCATCCATCGAATCATTGGTCTTCCTATGGAAGGGTCGAACCCTATACTGCACATTGGGATGAGATATGAGGCCGAAACTACTGAATATATGTGACAAAAATACAATGTGGAGTAGAATACTCGTTGCTTCATGATAAAAACCATCAGTGATCCCGATATGCAACTTGGTACCATGTTATTGGCATGTAAAATGATGCAAAAATTCCAGGTGGCCTCCATCCCTACATACGTAATTCAGTTAGCAGGCCAGTGCGAGAAAGGGGTCTGCTTCAATTGGTCACAATATTTGTGCAATGAGATTTTGGCCAATGTCTGTGAATTCCAAGAGTAGGGACGGGCATTTTGCTATTCCTGGCTGCTACTTCTCATCACATTGATAGCCTAGGAATCACCTGAGGAATCAGTCCTCCTATAGCTCACCCCCGACATGTGCGAGGGGGGCCGATATAAAAAATTATCGAATTCTAAGGATAGGTAGTGTCTTGAGGACAACCAAATCTTTTGGGTCCTCTTTCAGAGTAGCTTGGAAGTAGCCACTAATTCCCGACCACTGTTGTCTCTAGCAATATATGACAAATAAAAGGGCATTATAGCATTCTAGGTCACCATGTACAATGTCCAGATCAGAGCTCACAAGGATAAAGCCTGGGTCTCACTCCCATATATGGTGGTGGATGAAGAAATTGACAATGTAATTGCGCTCTAGCCTCCTAACTATAAAATCGGCTTCAAAACTTGTGCAAAGGGAACCAAACGAACTAACACAATGAAATTAATCCCACCTATCATCATCAAGGATGCCAGAGGACCAAGAAAGAGTATAGGAAAGGACACGGGCACAACAACACAAAAGGATGTGTAGCAGAAATAGACCACTGAGAAGGATGTCGAAGTAGAGACTCAGCTAGATTCACTGCCAAACATGGGTTCTGAAGGACTGGATTAAGGAGGAATTGCCTCCCCCTGAGGCATGAAGCAAACAAGTGAGCCTGTCAAAGGGCCACGAAAGAAGCAACGCTCTCAGCGCACAAAACGTGATGAGACGGTTACCCTAACCGAAGGGGACCTCGAGAAAATTTCTGACGTAGTTACTTTGGCCATAGAGGACAGATGGCTAGCCCTAAAAGAACAACAAAAAGCTACAATTGACACTCTTCAGGCTGAGCTCTATGTTTTGTAGTTGAAGACAGATACACTGCAGACCAGTGTGATTCAGGTACGAATTCCCTCGGCAACCAGCAGTGCAGCACTAGTTACAGCAGAAAGCTGCCTCTGTTCCTTACCTGGTGCAACCCTTGTGATTAGTCCACCCACCCTGGGAATGCAATTCCAGGATGGTGTAGAAGTACGTATGGATTTAGGTAGGCTGTCCCATGAGGAATTACAGGTTCTCCACACCTCCTTGTTTTAGGAAATTCACCATCGAGACCAACAAGTGCACCAACAGCTTGATGTGGCTCAGCAGACCATCATGGAAAAGAACGCTAAAGTGTCCCTCACCACCACATAAAAAACATAGCTGGAACACTTAATTCACAGAATCTGTGCGGATGTTAAAGAAGAAATCCCAACCAAAACCACCCCATAGGCTAATATTGAGGGGTTGGTTGCCACAGTAAAGGCCTGTAGGACAGAGATTCAGGTGGTTAAAACATAGATGGAACAACAGATCGCATATTTGCAAGCTAAGGTGTAGCCAGAAACAATTCCAGAGGTACGGGCCCAGGGAGCTGCGCTAGTTACCATAGCTACAAATGTGATTACAGGACAGATCGCTCAGGGTGCCCAATTACTGGAAACAACCATGCAGCTATGGACCAAGGTCCAGCGTGACCCGATCCTGTGAGAAATAAAACACAGAACCTGCGACAGAAGGAAGAAGAATTCAAGAAGTTAGAAGCCACCATGCCCACTTTGGTTCCTACTCAGTGCTTGGAATGGCTGCAAACTAGCCACGACCTCCAAAATGACATTGATGAGCTCTGCCATAAGAAGAAGGTTCTCAGTGACCGCTTGAAGCCTTGGGCTGATGAAGCTCTCAAGCTCTCACAGGATGTTGATGTTGTTGTTAAGCAGCTAAACCAGACTCTAGAAAGTGTCACTGCTGCAACAGAAGGCCCGACTTCACAGAAGTTGGTAGACATTGCGCAAAATGCTGCTTCTAAGAGCGAAGGTGTGCTACCGCCACTTGCCGAAGCAATTAGACTACAACAGGCATAGTTGGAGATCCCACCATCATAGTGACTTGAGACGAATCACAAGATTGTGTTGGGGGACTGTTGGAACAGGGTCTCTTAAAGCTACGAATTTTGTCCATTTTTGTATATTTTTGGTATTATTTAGTCTAACATGGGGGTTTTGGGGTGGGTCAAAGCCCTGAATGAATTTTAATGGGTCAAGGGTAGACCAAGACTCTGCAAACCACAATTTGTGGACCATTGGATGCGTAGGCTAAATCGATATAAATAGATGAGCCTTTTTTAGTCTTAAGGTAGGAAAGAATTGAGATTGATGCTAAGCATGAGTTGTTAGATCTATTGTAGGGTTGTTTGGGTAAGGACTCCTACTGGCTGTGTGTACAAAGATCCTTAGTCCTGTTGTGTGCGGACCCTGCTGGCTGTGTGCGCAGGCAGTATTTCAAGATTGTAAGTGGCTTTTGGATATATCTATATATATATATATATATATATATATATATATATATATATATATATATATATATATGCGAAGTACTGTTGGACATCTAAGGCTATTTGGATCTATTTAGTTATGGTTGATGTGAACTGGGCTATATGATTAAGTTGTGAAAGTGTCTGTTTAATTTCTATGAACTGTGAAAGTATCTGTGTTTCTGGTATATGTATCTACGATCTGTTAATTATGGTGATTGTAGTATGTGTTCTGATAATTGGTATTGCACACATGGATGCGGAGGTATTTACTATATCTGTGCATAAGAAAAGCTCTATTATACTGTGGATTATATTATCAATAAGCCTATGAATAGATCTTTTTAGGGTGAACTTGATAGAACGCATACCTGCTTGACTTACCTACTCTCTCTCTCAGGGCATAGAAACCTAGTTCCAACACCCTCCCATACTACTTCGGGTGATACTTTGGCCTGCGCAAGTAGGTCACTGCCAAAAGGGCCAGTAGTATAGGGGTTTGTTGGAAAACCTTAACCTCCGAACCTGGGTTAGAACCCCTCGAGCCAACATGAATGTTACTATTTTCTCAATAATAATAAATCTTCATCACATGGACATATTAATTTTTGCAGTCATGCAAAGAAAACATTGCAGGAATTCAGTGGAGTATGAGACTTGAAGAAATGGATGCCAATGGTGTTGGTTGTTTGGGGATAATTTTATAAGTGAGTGGTGGATCAACAACATACTTCCATACATGCATTCGATACATAAAAATTTATCAAATTATTCCACCACCAGCGATTGGTTTTCATCAAAATGAAATCACCTTCCATCAAGTTACAAGTTTGAATTTAACTATGATAAGAAGCAGGGAAAAATTTAGGGGCTAATATTTGTAGGTGGGCTAATTTTCCATATTTTTTCCAAAAAAAATATTCACCAATTTCCATTGTTTTGAAAATTGATTCACCTAAATTTTATGGTATAAAATTATGTCACCCTAAAAATCGCCAAAATTTTATATATACTAATATAAAATAGCTATAAACATAAATATTTTTACAAAAATATCATAAATTTTTTTACAATTTACATATTGGGGACTAGTAAGATTCGCCAAGGTTTCTAAAGTTTAAGATAAACTTCCATCCTTAAAATGTTCCCTGATAAGAAGAGCATCGTCTCACTACATATGGTTGAAAACATCGACATTGAGCTATTAAATAAAAATAAAAAATGGTGTCATCTCAAATAAATTAAAAAAAAAACACTTGTGAAGCTTAAAATAATTTCTTAGTAGATATTAAAATAAAAATGTTGAAATTCAGACAGAACCGTTTATGCTTAAGGCCTTTGATCAACATTCAAGTTTCTCATTTTTTCTATGGACCACATTGGCTGCAACATTATTATTAATAATTGAGACTAGATTATCTTCTAAATACTTTTTATTTTCAATTTGAAGAAATTATCCCTGGAGCACCTCTCAAACGTACATAGTATTGCCCAAGATTGGACCATGAGACTCAGGGTACATAACCTTGCCCACGATTTTACCACACAACCTGTGAATACCAAACCTCAATTTTTTTAAATTTGATGCATTTGCAACACATTAATTTGGAGAGGTGAAAAATTTGAAGGATATACATCATTGTTCGGGAATTCATTCAATCTCTAGTATATCAATTTCACAGGGGTCCAGATAGAAAGTTTCAAGTGAATTTTCTAGACAATTGGAGATAAATTTTAATAATATTCCACATGGGTTTTTTTTTAAACTGACCCTAATTTATTTTCACTAAGAAAAATTCAAGAAATTTTGAGTAGTTTAAGAGGTTTCGCTGATCCTTTTATGGGGTATACATTGAACTTTTTCAAATGACTCCATATTTCTAGACACATTTGTAAATTATAGGTTCGCATTGGTATCCCATAAATATCCTATGACACGGAAATGAAAATTAGAAGATAATTCATTGATCCTTGATGACAAAGTTTTTTTTTCATTGATGAGTTTGACAAAATGAATGACAAATACAAGGTCAATATCCATGAAACAATGAAACAAAATAGTATCAATTTATGCAAGGTTGGAATTGTATAATTTTCATGAACAAGTTTTGTTATAGTAGATTAAACACTCCAAAAGTATTGGAATATCTAGATCTCCATTGTGGATACAAGAATATATATTAAAATGTACGAATGAGAATGATGTTACAAGTGAGATTGAGGGTCTAGTTATATAGCCTAGGCACATGTCCCTTTATAAACGATAATTTCCTTTAGCAACATACCTCTTCTTTAACTAATTACCAATTCATGATTATTTATGATGTTTATTATTATTTATATTGATATTTTATTCATAACATTTCATTCCTCCTAAAACAACTTTTTCCTCAAAGTTTCCTGATGAAAAGGATCGATCTCTTTTCTTGTTTTGAATTACTTCTCATCTCAAAACTGTCATCTTTGTTAATACAAGATGGTATGATCCTTTGACTGATAAATAAAAATTTCGAACTAAGAAAGGATAAAACCATCCTAAATTAATCTTCTGTGAAATCTTGTAGTTACTAGATACTTCGTGTGAACTTTTATCACAAGATTCAATTGCACTAAAATTAGTAGTCTTCAGAACAAAAGTTTGTTGTTTATTATCTTAGTAATACAAATATGTAGATTGATTGATTTGTCTTCTCTTGTGATTCATATGTCGAAAGGGAGTTATTTTGGTTTTATTTTCCCTTATCTTATGTGTGAAAATTTCTTGATTTACTTCAAATACTAATGTTGTTGATTTGGTTACAAAATCTTCATTTAGACTTTTCATAATTTGAACTACAACATATAAATATGTTTTTCCTTAAACTCGTTTGTCCTATCTTTGAGTTGTGATATTGTCTGGGTTGATATTTGTTCGCTTATCTTCAATTTGGATGGTTACATCTGATGACTTCAATACATCTTTCATGATGAGTTCCCCTAATTTATTTTTCAATTATTTCTTATCATTTTTAAGTTTCTTAGTTTGAGTGAGTAATTTCTCACTATGGTCCTTAAGACAAGTAATTTCTTCATTTTTGTCAGTGGTGTCTTTTTCAATTTCCGTTTACATATTCCATATTACTTTGTTACTTTCTTGACAAATTACTTTGAGATGACTTACATATCTTCTGGCGTTACAGAATATGGCTTCATTGTAACATCCCGTAATGTTATATTTTTATGTTTATATGAAAATGTCAAAAAAATATTTTTCATATTTAAGATAAAGTATCCTAGTGATTCCACCAATGGTGAACCCAAAATAATATCACTATTGTCACAAAATAAAGTTTTAATAGTGAATTGAGAGAGAAAAGTATAGTTTCCCATGCTTAGTTGTAGTTTTCCTATCTTATATCGTTTATTACTCATTGAATCCATTATTTCAATCATGTTCGATTCATGAATCACTAATTGGTTAGCACATTTAGTACTAACATTATTATTATTTTGAGTAGGATCGATAGAAATGATAACATCCTTTCCTGCAAGTGATCCTTTGATTTTAAATAGCACACCAACACATATACTAAAAGTTTTAGGAAATATTTCATTACTTTCTCCATTTTTTTTCTTCAGAAATGGATTTTGTTTTGTGTTTGTTGATGAGCTTAGGTTTTAATGATGACCACTTGAAACTTTATAGTAATACCCATTTTTTTGCTTTATTTTTAAATTGGTCCTCGTTTAAATTTGATAAAAACTATTTTTTCCTTCTATAATAATACTCCCTTCATAATTATTTTTATATATACGCCTTTGTAATTCTATTTCCTTCTGTAATTTAATTATTATTATTATTATTATTATTTTTTAAATACACTTTTTTTCTTCTAATTTATAAGAGTACCAATTAATTTGTTTTTAATTTTCCTTTTTAATATAATATTTTCTTGACATAACCTTTTGTAATAAAAGAATTCACCTTGAAAACCTTAAATACCACTTTTTTCTTCTTACTTTAATTTTGAAAACTACTTCTTAATTTCAATAATAGATTTAGTGCAACTCGTCGAAAGGCGTGGATGGTGGTGGTTGTAGTCGCTCGTCAGGCATCGATTAGTCAATGACAACTGCAAATTTTGTTCCAGAGGTGGAAACGACTGGAAATTGTGGCTATCGTTACCGAGGTTGTGATGGATTGCAACTAGACCTCTTTATTTTTAATTAATATTAAACTTTAAAAATTTAAAGAGACTTGAGAAATATATGTCACCCCAAGGAAGATTATAAATTTTTAGGATGACGAGTTTCACTCTGTTTTAAATGGCTTTCAACGGCTTCGTTGAAGTGGACGATGGGGAAAAATTCAGACGATGGGTGGGGAGGCGACGTAATAATGGAGTAGTTAAATGGAACTGGCACAGTGGAATCTGTCTCAGTTGCAAGGGGTGCCGAAGTGGTGGTACAAGATGTATGGGTCATTGTGTCATGAGTGCCATCGATGAGTTATGTCATGTTGGATTCGATAACGATGGATTATCAATTGGTCAACGAAATAACAATGATTATATGCCTCAGGGGTTAACAAGTTTCACTACAATGTAATGATTTTTTCTAGGTGAAATGTGTGGTGGTTATTACCATGAATGGGTATTGGCAGAAATGCACACAAATAATGTTGGCAGCATTGGGGTGAGGTGCTCTTCGACTCCTGGAACGAAGGTGACACCAAAAAAAGCATAGGGCCGAGCATAGCAGTTCTTGGTAATGGTTCTCTGTCTAATTATGTCCACTGTAGTGGCTCGGGCAGTTATGGCTAGACTAAATAGTGCTCTACGTTGCTAATTGCAATGGTGGTGAAGTTTCTTTTGTTTTTGTTTTTTTTCGGCGAGGCAAATCTTTTTGTGTTCGCCGATACATTATTTTTATTTTTAATATATAAAACTTTTTATTTTTATATTTTAATATTTATTTTATATAATTTATTTGTTTATATATATATATATATACTCTGTGTTTCTATAATTGTTTTTTTCTAATCTTTATATATATATTAATTTTTTATTTGTTTTTGTTAAAGGCCAAATGCTTTATGAAAAAATAAAGAATCTCCAAAAACGTTTGTAGTGAAATTTTTGAATTTAGACAACAATAGAGTTGAAAAAGAGTCAATGGCCAAGGGCTAGATCATACTGGCCCTATGCAGCAGTTCGAATAACTCAGATATCAATGTAACAAACAAAGTTCATTATTACAGATTAAACAATCCAAAAGACTTGGAATATGTAGATATCCATTGTGGATACAATAATATATATTAAAGTGTATGAATGAGAATGATGTTACAAATGAGGGTGAGGGCCTGCTTATATACCCTAGGTCCCTTTACGAACGCTCATGTTCTTTAGCAACATTTCTATTATTTAACTAATTACTAATTAATTGTTATTTATGATGTTTATTATTATTTATATTTACATTATTTATATCTATATTTTATTCATAACATATGTCTTTACAGACATGGTGTTTTGTGATAGCAATGGCTAATCTCATAAGGGGAAAGATTTTATTAGGATGAATTCTTCGGTTTGAGCTATTATTTTGATCCAAAGCTTGTATCTAAAAATACAATGGAGAAGTATGTTAATTATTTTAAGCTTAATGTGTTCCCAAAATTACATGATGTGAATTGGAAAACTCGACACATGTATATTAAAAAAATCAATGACATAAATCATTACATGGCCAAAAGATTCAATTACAGTAAGCCATATTGAGTCAATGATAAAAATGTTCGAAAACCATGCTAGAATGAATTTTAGATATTGTCTTGCTAAAAGTGGAAATTTCAAAGAAAAACTAGCATTCTTTTTAATTTTTGGAGCCCAAGCTCCTATTAAGGATCAAGGGATTAGTGATATATTGATTTAAATTAAGAGGTTCAGCCAAGTGATGAGTGAAACGCTAAATTCAACAATGTGAAGAGTGATAAGATGTATTGAATGTTTTCTTATTGCATTAGTTTCTCTCAAAAAAAAATTCTTAGAAGAAAGTATTAATCATAGGTTCTTTGTCTCCCTATTAAAATTTAACAAATTTTTCCTTCACTTGATTATCTGAGCATCTTCTATGGCCCTCTTGACCTCCACTATATATATATATATATATATATATATATATATATATATCTATATTACAAGAATGGGTATGGGTTTATAATAGAAATGTGGCTAAAATGCCTTTCACCGGTTACAATAATTCGGGCAAAGCTCAAGAACTTTATTCCACTAGATGATCAGAGGCCCCAAGATTTGGGAGCCAACGTTTCTTACTCAGGACTAGAGAATCAATCTCCGTTATTTTCCCTATCTTATGGATACAAACAAACTAATTTAGTACAATGCAGTAAAACATGAGACAATTTTATGGAATGGAGTCCCACTCCTCAACCCCATCTCTCAAGAGAGAGCCAACTGCAAGTGTCACTGCTCTGTTGGCTTCCAAGTCAACATCCTTATTATTCTCCCTCAATACGTGAAAGAAATTAGCTGACTGAAGAGATTTCACCATAAGTCTGATTCTTGAAACCACTCTTGCTAATCTAAGATTTGCAGGAGGGGAATTCTCAATTATGACTTTAATAATGGACTGAGAATCTCCAATAACATTTATCTATGTTAGTCCAATGGCCTTAACTTGCTTAAGACCTTGACGAAGTGCCAAGGCTTCAGCTTGGATACTTGTGGAATACCCTAATCCCCAAGAAAAATTAGTCACAATTCTTCCTTTCTTGTTTTTTATAACTCCTCCTGCCCTAGCCATTCCGGGGTTTCCTTTTGCTGCCCCATCAAAGAAAAAGGTATGTCTGGATTTCCTGATGAGAAAATCTAATAGTTCACCCTCCTTCCCTCTAAATTGCCACTCTTTTTTGTCCTTATGATGTCTTGTTTCTCCAGAGAAATGGAGATCCAACGAAGCACCCCAATCTAAGTCCTGCTGACTTATATTCGAATCTGGAAAATGCTCACCCAGGCTTTCTTTCCATAGACTTTTTATCTTGATAATGATGAATTTCAGGTTTAGGCCTTCATCTCTGAAAACTCTTCTATTTCTCTCAAGCCAAATTTGCCAGCAGATAAATTTTGGCAAGGAGAGCCAAGCAGCATTAAAGCTTTCATTTTTTGGAAGTGTTTCTGGATAAAAATTTCGCCAGTTTGCAAATAAATTAGAGATAGAAATTGGTAAGATGAACGCTCTTTTCCAATGGCTCAAGAGATTTAGCCAGATTTCTGTTGTGTATTTGCAGTCCAACATTAAGTGTTGGGTGTTTTCTTCACTGTCACAACACAATTGGCAACGTGAGGGGCCATGGAATATTTTCTTCTTCAACCTGTCCTCTGTAAGAATTCCTCTGTGGCTTAAGAGCCAGCAGAAAAAATTCACCTTTGGCATGGTCTTATATTTCCAAAGTCCCTTCCACAAAACAGGGTCCGGAGGGACGTGAGGGCGCTCCTGCAAAATTTTATACCCCTACGCTACAGAATACGAACCTGACTGAGCGCCCCAACCATGGGCATCCTTCTTCCCAACACGCAGAAGAGCTTTCCCATTCAACAGCATGAGGAGGAGATCACGATCCTGGGTCAGCTCAGGAGGCACGGGCAGCAGGTTCCAACGCAGCCAGCTGCTGTCAATCCACAACGAGACGTCCCAAAGAGTAACGAACCCAGCTCCATCCAACCACGCACACAGCGTCTGAAGGGAGTTGTTGCTCGACAGGGGAGGGTGCATCATGATACTGTCATCTTATAGCTTAATTTCTTTTCCATTGCCAGGTATGAAAAACATGTTGGTTTTTATTAGAGGAGTTGCTTTGTAACAGAGTTTTACCAATTGAGATCCGGTGATGGGCAAGGAATTGTCCAAGCATCTTTGTCGCGTCCCAGTAAAATACTTCTTCCATAAAGCTCTTTGCGCCCAGCTTGGATGAGGGCCTATGATTCTCCAGAAAATCTTGGCTCCCATGGCTGTGTTTTGAAGGCTGAGATCCTTAAAGTTCATGCCTCCTTCATTCAAAGGCTTACAGATTTTATCCCAGCTTACCAGTGGGATTTTTTTTTCATTATGATTTCCACATTTCCAAAAGAATTTGCGGATGAAGGCTTCCATTTTCCTGATGATGCCAGTAGGAGCTAGGATTACAGAGAATTGAAATATGGGGAGACTACTGAGAACGGATTTGATGAGAATAGTTTTGCCGGTGAGGTTTAACCATGAGAATCCCCATGCTTGAATTTTTGTCTTGAATTTGTCCAGCAGAGGGATCCACTCTCTGTTGTAAGCGAATTTATGGAAGATAGGAAGGCTCAGATAGATAAAAGAAGTCCAATTGAGGGAGGTAGAGAAGCAAGAGTTCTGGAGATGGCGGAGAGAATGGAGGCAGATATATTCCAACAGAAAACATTACATTTTCCTTTATTTAAAATGCTTCCTGTAGCTTCACAGTAATCATCCAGAACTTCCTTGAACCTTAAGGTGGATCAAACAGTGGCAGCCCCTAGCAGAAGGGTATCATCAGCAAACAGTGCATGATTTACATTTTTTACCCCTCTGGCAATGTTGAGCCCTAGGATCTCTTGATCGACCAGTTTCTGATCTAGGTAGAAGCTCAGAACAGAAACATGGAGGACAAAGAGAAGGGGGCAACCCTGCCTAAGCCCTCTTGATGATTTGAAAAAGTCTGCTGCTCTCCCATTCACTAAGGGAGTGATCCAGGGATCGACTATACAGGCTCGAATCCATTTGATAAAGCTCATTCCAAAGCCAAATTTTTGCAAGACTTCCCAAAGAAAACTAAGTATAACACGATCAAAATCATTTGCCAAGTCTAGTTTGATTACCATACCTTTCTCTTTGCGTTGTTGGCTTGAATGAATTGCCTCTTGAACTAGGATGAAGTTGTCTGCAATCTTTCTCCCCTAAATAAACCTACCTTGGTTCTCCGGAATGATGGCTGGGAGGATGCCTTTTAGTCTATTGGCGATCACCTTTGTGATTAATTTATATCCAATGTTGCAAAGGGAGATGGGGTGGAACCGATTGAAAGCCTTAGAACCCTTTTCCTTGGGAATGAGGGCAAGGAAGGCAGAATTGGTGCTGCCCCCTATTTTCTGACAATTTTGAGATTTCAAAATCATTTTGTAGAGGTCTTTTTCCACAATATACTAGCAGGATTGGAGGAATCTTGCGATGTAGCCATCCGGACCTAGGGCTTTTTCGGGCTCCATATCGAAGAGAGCATCCTTTATTTCTTTTATAGTGATCTTTGCTTCAAGGTGTTGGTTCATTGTGGGAGAGATCTTAGGAGGAACCGCCTCCAAGAATTTGGAGTTTGGATCTCTCACTCCTTCTTCACTATAAATATTTTTAAAGTGAGTGAAAGCTACTTTCTTGATGCTCTCGAAATCCTTGTGGATAGAGTTCCCTTCCTTAATTTTTGCAATAGAGTTGAAGCTCTTTCTAGCTTGAGCTTGTTTATGGAAGAAGGTAGTGTTTCTGTCTCCCGCTTTAAGCCATAAACTCCGAGACTTTTGTCTCCAATGTTCTTCCTTCGAAAGGCAAGCTTTATGGAAACTTTGTTGAAGATCAACCTCCTTATCTAATATTTCTCTAGTGATTTTTGCATCTTCATTTTGGGCATGATGCTGAACAAGTCTGTCTTGGGTGAGCTTTCTCTCTATTGCGGGGTTAGGGAGGGATTTGGCGCATGATTTTAGAACAGCTTTTAGTCTTCTTAGCTTTTCTTCCCAAATGAAGAAAGGCGAGCCCTTCACCAGCAATTTCCAACTATCCTGAACCAAATTCAGAAACTCGGGATCCGTGACCTAGAGAGGATTGAATCTGAAAGGAATAGGGCCTAGGTCCTTATGATCCAGGATCTCAAGCTTAATAGGCTTGTGGTCTGACACACTGCAAGGGAGGATGTTCAATCTGGATTCAAGACCAAGCAAAAGAAAGGAGCTCTGCACCAAGAATCTATCAAGTCTTGCAGCAATGTGGCAGGGGCCAATTATTTTATTAGACTAGGTGTACTTACCATTTTCTGGAGAGATGTCAAGCAGATCCCAGTCTTGCATGAGATCCTCCACCCACTCCCTTGCTATATCCCTTATGATATTTCCTCCTCTCTTTTCCTCTACACGAAATGTGAGATTTAGATCTCTTGCAACAATGATGTTTTACAAATTCTCTGACTCCGACAGTTGTCTGATGGAGTCCCAATAGTCCATTTTCTCCCCTACATTTACTGGGGCATAGACATTAAAAAGACAAAATGTCTCCCTCGAGACCACAAGTTGTAGCTTCAGAAACAACCAATGGGTATTGTGGATCTCTGTAACCAAAAAAAAATTAGATTTACTCCAGAGAGAGCCCAGCCCCCCACAGGCTCCCCGTGCTGAGACGGCTTGACCTCTGCCTTCCAAAAAATTTTACTGATTTGGAGAAACTCGTTGTCCTTCATTTTTGTCTCCTGAATCAGAAGAATATCTAGGGCTTCTCTTCTTATAAGACTTCTCATTGCTTCTTCTTTCACTTTACTCCGCATTCCTCTGCAATTCCAGGAGACTATCTTCATCATTTATTTTTTTGATGATGGGCCTCCTTGGAACCCTGTGCTTGGTTCTTAGACACCTTCGGATTTTTGGCAAGGAGTTTCTCCAGAGTGTGCTGACTACCTTGAAGCTTATCTTTGTATGTTTCCTAGTCTCTCTTTTCTCTAGCAGATTTGTGGCCCCTTGACGATCTTTTGACCGATGTGTACGTATCTCCTATTTCTCCTTCCTCCTTGGACTCCTCCGAGTCTTGTTCCTCCTCGGAGGCTTCTGTTTGTTTTTCCTTATTTCTTGTTGTAGCACTTTCTCCTGTCCTTGATCCTGCTGAGGTCCCTTTTTCTTGGGTTTTATCTCGCCTTTCCTCTTCCTGTGGAACCTCTTCTGCAGAGCTTAAGATCTCATACCTGTTATCTTGACTTTTTAGCGGAGGTCCATTTTGGGCGGAGGTCCATTTTGGGCAGAGCCCAGTTGAGGGCCTTGGCCATTTGGGGCCCCAAATTTCTTGTGAGAAGTTTTTGACCTCTTAACTTGATTCCAACCGTCCTCCTTCCCTTTCTCCGCTTCTCCATTGTTTGGTCACCCTTTGGCAAAATGTTCGTATATGTGGCATTTGCGACACTTGAATGGGAGCTACTCGTAATCCAACTTTTGCACATGTGTCCAACTGACAACATTTATTTTGATGGCCTCCAGAAGTCCCACCTCTAAGTCTACCTCAACACATATCCGAGCGAAGTCATACTAATCCTTATTGTTTTCTCTGTCAATGAATTTTCCCAGGGCATTACCTATATGCTTGAGGGAATCCCAGTTCCAACAGTGCACTGGGCGGTTCGGGAGGCGAACCTAGACGAGGACTGTCGTCGGAACATCCATGGCAGGATCAAAGTCTGGGGTCCATTTATTGAGATAAAGGCCCTGGGGTCCCATGAAATAGGGCCCATTCCTGAAGATCAAGTCTTTATCCTCCTTTGTGTTGAACTCAAATAGGAAATAGCCTCTTCCCAGAAAGTATGAAGTGACTTTGTTCTTGATCAGCAGGATCCAGTTCTCCATTGATTTTGGCGAGGGAAAAAGGCCCGTGAACTGACCCACCAGGGCTTGATCTGCTAGGGACAAGGCGACCTGGATCGGGCCCTCAAGAGGAAGGGTTACCTCCGGTAGATCCTCAATATTTTTAACAAACTTGGCGGATTCTGACTTCTTCTTCTTAGGAAGAGAAGCTAGTAGAGAGTTGAAAGCAGCTTCCGCAATAGGGGGAGGAGGTGGCGAGAGAACAAGAGGAGAACCCTAGGTTTCCATGGATGAGGGGCCCTTGCAGCGAGCAGATCTGATCAACTGCTGCTTGCCCAAGCTGCGCTCTGAAATAGCAAGGGGGCGATGCATCACTCAGCCGAAGTGGCAGGCTGGAACGGATCCGATCAGATCCAGAAAGGGGGCATGAGGCCCAGGGTCAGATCCAAAAAGGGGGTGTGAGGCCTAGAGTCGAGAGCAGGAGTGGCCGAGGAGGCAACAACCCTAGATCTAGCTGCACATAGAGTCGCAACAACCCCAGACCTCGAGAAAAATTCTTGGCCTGGTATTATATATATATATATATATATATATATATATATATATATATTTGAGCCAAGAAGCTAATTCTACAACCTAGTATGAGAGGGTTGTGTAAGTTTGTTCGTATGGACATTCCCCTTTAAAATAAAAATTATGTTCTAAATAGAAAAATAATGTCCACTATAATAAAAAAAATGAATATTTTGTAAATTAATTAGAAGTAAAACAAAACTGTGAGTAGGATGTTTAAATATTATAATTTGGTTGTAGATATATTTTTTTTAACCATAAAGAGTATATATATATATAGATATATATATATATATATATATAAAGTGCCCAATCGCATGCAAAATTCAGGATATTACATTAGAAGTTTGGGTTTGTTCATGGTTTTTGGTTTTACAATGAGTCTATCTCTTTTCGGAGTGATTTTCCTAGATATTCTGAAAAATAATCCCTTATCTACCAGCCTATAGATAAATACTTTGCACAATTGCAGTAACAAATATTTACATGTATGGTTTTCCATAAAACAAAATTAGGATTATAAAAAGGGGAAAAATATTCCTCCATTGGGGTCAGGTTGTTGAGATCTAGATCCTTGTGTTCCTCCTCCACATTTGAGTAGCTTTCTACCAGCTTTATCTTAAGCAGCTTGATATTCTTCCTCAGAGCATCCACCTTCTCCTCAATCCTATGGATGTGTTCTTTCTTATCTAGTTACCGCTCTTGCATGTTAATAGCATCTTTGTGGTGTTGATGAATTCACATCTGTAATATTTCAATTCAAACTCCGAAATCCCTGTGTTCATGTGCACAAATTTCTCGTATTTTTGGCGTTACCTCCATTTCTCGCCCAGCTCGCCTTTGAACCACTAGAATTGGATTTGAGGAGACCACAAGATCTCGACATAGAACTTTCTACCACCGAATTACACAACTCACTCATGATGACCATCTCTAAGAAACCAAATCTGCCCTCCTCCACGGGGCAGAGAACCTCACACATACTGAAGGTCCACACTAATAGGAGAGTTCTGAAAATCCCACAACCACTTCAACTCTGTCCAACCCATGGCAGCAATCCACAACAATCACTGCATAGGAGCAAAAACAACCCAACCACCTTTACAGGAGAATAACCCAAACAACGCATGAACCTAGTCCAAGCCCTCAGGGGCAAAGTAGAGGTCACCTTGATAGAGACAAACCAAAACTTATTCCAGTAGATCTTACCATTATCCTATAAATAGCCAACCGAGGTATGAATTCTGATGCATGCCTTATTCATTGTACCATCCATGCTAAATTCCCAATGCATAACCATAATTTCATTACTCTTATTTTCATCCCTAAATATCACCTGTGAAATATTAAACATGCTCGACCTAAAAAATTCAAAACATAAGGAGTAAATTAAATTCCCATAATCCCAAATTCTTATGATTTGAATTGTAGAAAGGACTAGGGCTCAAATATCACACGATGAATAACATCCAAGTATGTAGCATAGGATTTCCATATTGAAGGCCACTGCACTCCATCATGAAATGATGCTTCTCCATGCCATGATTCTCAAGGGCAGGCCAAGGGCAATTATGGTCGATGGGACAGAGGTTAAATAGAGTGGCCCGGGGCCATATTTTATGTATTATAACACCTCACAAGGGATGGGTGTGACAGGAAGGGGTGATGGGCGGGGGTCATGGGATGTGGAATAGGGTAGGGGGAAGGGGATAAGGGAGGGGAGGAATGAAGGGGTAAGGGGAGAGAGTGGTGATCCAACCAAATGAGGGGAGAGAGGGTGAGTTGAAGGAAGATGTTAGGCTAAGGGGAGGAGAGGGAGAGATAGGTAGGGGGTTAAAGAAGGTCAAAAACCCCACCATGAAAGCATTATATAAACCATTTTTTATATTCAGGTTGTAAAGGTAAAAAACGGTCTCTTTTTTGGAGGCACTAGGCATGATTGTGGGATATATAGGGTTCCTTCAATTTCATTCACAACATTATTTTCTTCATTCATCACTAAATCTAGGTTGGCTTGCTTATCAACCTCCTAGGTTTTTCCTCATAGAATGTGGTACAATGTTACCCTGTCAAAGAGAGGAATCATACCTTAGGAGTGCTCGATGACCTGATTTCGATTCATATTCTTGGCAGTTCTGTTGTTTCTCATGTGGTTTCTTATCAACATGGAGTCCCGTAGGATTTGTAGCTCCTTGATGTCCTTTTTATTTTCCAGAGACAGTCCAAGGAGTAAATCGTAGGCCTCTACTTCCTTTTTTTTTTCCTTCTCAGGCTTGAGGCATATCTGACTTCGATGTTTCCATCGAGATTATTGATAATCCTTCTCCCTCTTAGCACCCCATATTGATGAAATATTTTAATACGAATTAATAATGACATATACTTAAAAGTATGTTAATAATAAAAACCTATTTTAATTTGCATCATAAAATTTAGATGTACATGTGATATTATTTTATATACATGTACATTATATATTATTTTAAAAAAATATGAATATATCATGAAAAAATTAAGTTTTTATGGTTAAAATGTTTATTTGGTCCTATATATACTTCATTTAGCATCCAAAAATACAATTTAAATAATGAAAAATAACACATTGTATTTCACACTCTAAAGAAGTTTGCACGTGAAGGTATTTGATCCCTCTCGACTCATATTAGATTTGTACTTAAGATGGATCTATGCTTGTAATATGGAAAATCCATGAACATAGAGTGGAATTATGCCATGGAGGAAGAACAGAGCAGTGTCACAAGGAGAGATGGAACTGTGTGAGGGTGGAACAAAACTATACAAATGGACCTCCCCTCGCCCTATTTGGCTTACATCATGGGTTACCCCTACTCTCCGCCTCCTTCTCTCCCCCCCCCAACCCTTGTTTTCCTTACATCATGGGGTACACCCCCTCCCCTCGCTTGTATTTAGATCGACATAAGAATTGGGTGGTGTTAGATTAGCTAGATTAGCAAAGCAAAACCATGTGGGGGAATCAGGATATGATACCCCCTACTGATGTAATAGGGAGAGTCCCCAATATTGAATCTTTTTCCTTAATTACCCCACAACATTATGACCCTTGATTTGGTAGGTGAATATACCTCTCGTCAAGGTGGTGTTCAACCTTTAGTATGTAACACTGACAAGAAAACTCATACATGGTGTCTCCCTTTCTTTTTCTTAGACCAACACGATAGGAATTTATTGTGAACATAATTTAAACTTCCAAAATAAGCATAAGAAACTTCCATATTTCTTTTCATATCCTCTTATTCACAAATATGACACTCAACCCATGTAGAAACATAAACTTGACCCTTTGAATTACCAGAATTTTTTTCTAATCTCTTGACATTACAAATCTTCTACACTCTTATAGTAAAAGATAGTATAATATCTTAGTTCCCCCAATTAAAATTAAAATGAAAATTCAACATAAATAATATTTATAATACTAAAAATTATTCATAATTTAAATTTTCCATAATTACTTTGAGATTAAATCCAATTCAATGTAATATTGATGACATCATCTTACGGACCTTTTTACACAACCCAAAAAAAAAAAAAAACTTGCAAGGCATTAAAGCTGGCACTATTTAAATTTTATATATATTAAATGAGAAATTAAAATTATTAGTAATTTATATATTAATTGTGTTAAATATCATTTTTGAATTCAATTCAAATAGTTGTTAAAATTTTTATGCTATTAATCTTTTGTTATAACTTTATGTTACTCAATATATGATTCCATGTCCATTATTTTAGGAGAGGTGGGGGAGAGAAGGCGCATAGTATTGCTATAATTTATATGCATTTGGAACACATGTTAATAAACCTTTTAAAATATGTGTTGTTCATTTTCATATATGCATGTTTATTTGCATCAATTGACATTGAGCCACATGTTTATTTAATTCAATTGAAACTGTTTGTATCATTCTCCCTAGTGTTTCCACCACTTCCTGCATGTACTTAGCCAATTCAAGGGTTCAACTCCTATTCTCAAGAAGTACATAATTAAAATGTCTGGTATTTTTACTTACATTCTCAATTTCGTAGTGGATGAAGGATAATACACTCATCCAAGTAATTAGGATATGAATAAAGGCACATAATGGTGATATCTCTAACCAATATTTATTCCCATATTATTGCCAAAGTTCTTCCCTTGTGGTGGGGAAGGAAGAACTGGATGTCAAAATTTAGTGTACGCTTCCCATGCATGTTTATAAGAGGGTGGAGAGAGTGTTTGAGAAATTAATCGACTACTAAAGTGTAGAACAAAGGAGGGGCCACACCACTTTGTTTCTTGATTAATTAATATAGTGTGCAGAGAATCCTAGAATGCCAACTAATTTTTCCTACATGAGGTCAATTCCCTGTGTGTGATGGGAAGAGTTGGTCAAAAGTAAACCATGACCTATTAATAGTGACAATGATTAATTATTAGCTCAAATGAACCCCTCCAATTATTTTTTTGGTTGATGTACAATGTTTGCTCGAATGAGAACAAATGAATAGAGGCCTCTATAAATTTTTCAAATAATGAGTTCATGAATGATCCTTCATAAATAGAGTTTTTGAATCCACTTTTAATAATAATGCCTTTAGATTCTCGGTGAGGATATTAATTTTTATCACTCTCACAACTTATTTATGGTGGTTTGGGTTCACCAATATCACTTGATCCTCGAATGATTCATTTGTTTCCTTTATTTTTTTCTGTCTAGAATAAAAGATGCAAATGATGTAAACCAAATATTTTTGGCTACCATTGCATTTTTAAGGGATCAAGAAACCCCATGTCTTGATCTAGCTTACAACACAATCCCATCAATGAACCAATCGAGAAAGTAAGGCATCAGTCTATGTATGGAAAGGGAGATGGGTTATTATGAAAAGGCTCTCAAGGTAAGTGTTTTACCCACATATTGATATTTTCTTGCACTATTTTCTTTCTTAACATGCATATTCTTATTGATTTCTTTTACTATCACGATGGATCATAAAGTAGATACTACTAAGTCAATATAATTTGTTGGCTTTGGATCAAAAAATTCTTACTAAAGCTATTGATTTAGGTAAGTAAACATGCATGCATACCTTTACAATATTGGATGAAAAATAATTAACCACTTGGGTGGTTAATTCATAGCATAATATATTCAATGTAGTAAGTGAAACTATAAAGAATAAAAAAATTGGACTTAAAATTGTGTTAGAGCCAGTTCTACCTAAAAATTATCTAGGTCTCATGCAAAGCACAATATATTAAATGGGATTCTCATGTAGGCCTCCCTGCTACCTTGGTATTGGTTTTTGCTATTCCCATTTTCTAGTTTGAAATGATGAGAGTAGGTAAATTGAGATGAGAGAAAGACATGCCAAGTGAAATGAAGGTGGAGAACCAAGATCATTCCAAGAGGAGTGAAGAATAAACTACACCTAATGTAATGAATAATTTAATTCAAACTTAGGCTATCCATATTTTATATGCATGTTTAAATATTTTAATGTTTCCAATTAATGTTACTTTAAAACATAGTATTAATCTACTTTGTGATCTATAATATAAATTTACATCTCTATTTACTATGTTTTAAGTTACTTTATATGATGTCTAAATCTGTGCTCAAATAAAATTTCAAAATTTTTATTAGCTAAAAAACAATTATTGTCAATATTTGATGATGAATATTAATTTCCATCAAAACCAATATGGTCTATGAGAAAAAGAGTTTCATAAATAATATTTCATGTATAATAATTTTAAAAACTTATAAAATTATATACCCATACTAACCTAACCGAAACAAAATACTAATAATCTCATGTAATAAATTATTATTAATAAAGTATCATAAACAAAACTAACTAAATGTAATACAAAAAATAATAAAACATTATATAATAGGAAACTAAAATATAATATAAAAAAATATTGTATGTTCATTTTCCATATTAAGAATATAAAAATTAAAGGGAATGTCACCCACTAACACTTTAAGAAAGTTTCACATCTACTTTAACAATCTCAATTAAAAATATACTTTTAAAATAGCAGCAGGCATGTATATATATAGAGAGTAGGCATGTATATATATATAGTTACTGTCAATTAGTGTATTAGAAAGATGTGCAACTTTAATTCATAACCTTTTTTCAAATATCGTTTCTATATTTAAAATATTGAAAAAATAATTTAAAAGTAATGTAAATATGAATTAATTTGAAGTTTTTTCGTATATAATTTAATTATTATAAGCATATTAACAAATTTTAATACATCATATTTATATATATTAAATAAATATTATTTTTAAATGAAAACAAATATTTTATAACATATTTTAGATATTTAGATTAATAAAAAAGAAACATAATCACATTACATTAATATAATGAATTTTATATAAATACTTAATATTTTTTCATTATTACATATATATTTAGTTATACGGGGAAGGAAAATAAGGTTTTCTATACCATTAACTCATATGTGTTGTGATTTGAGGGGCATGATCTAATTTAAGTGGCATTATTATGGTTGTGTTACTAAATTATAAAGACTTTTAGATTTTTTATTTTTTCCTCAAGGACTAATATAATTATATAAACTAAATAGTTGGTAAATGCTAATGAACATATAAAAGAAAAAAAAATCAAAAAACATGTAACAAGATTTTTAACCATGGAGATTTACTCCCACTTGTAAATAGTGTTTGTTATGGTATTATGAGAAGATACCACAGGTCATCCATAAAGCATGCCCAAAAAATCATATCCCATTTGATATGACATTTATTCATATATCATTCTTTTTTAAATTAAAAATTTTAATTCAAATAAAAGAAAAATAATAACTATTTTCAAATAAATCTCATTTTTTAATTTTTAATTTGTAGATAATATTAGGAATATTCTAAAACATTTTATAAATGTTAGATCTTTATACTTCACTTAATAGCTATTGATAATAATCATAATAATTTATTTTGAGATTATGGTAATTTTGAAAATATTAATTTATTTAAAATAAAAAAATTAGAGAAAAACATTTTTAGACAATTAATCTTTTTGTGCAATAGAGATGAAGATAAGAATACTTTGATTGATTGATTATATATATATATATATATATATATATATATATATATAAATAATATGATTTTGAAATAATTTATTCAAATTACAGGTTGAAAAATTTACCATTTCTGTCATAATATATTTTAATATAAATAATAATAATAATATTATTATTATTATTATTATTAATATAAAATTATTTTACTTGAGCAGATATTGAAAATGTAGGATTAGTTTTTTAATTTTGAAAATAAATTATGTATATGAGTGAAAAGAGGCATATAAGATAGAGATGTATTGAGTTAACATATTGCACTTTTTTTACACGGTTTAAAAAAAAATCTCTCTAACCTAAATTCTAATTATGAATATTTGCATTATAAGACAATGTTTTTCCAATAAATCAATAAGAATATAATTATTATTAAACCATCGTTAACAATTATAATAATATATTTTTAAAATTATAAAAAAGTCAATGTTAAATTGATATATTCAAGAATATTGCATATCAGGGACCACCTTCGCTCAATCGGCCCGTTTAGACTTCCAACAATAGAATATCGTAGTTAAATCTGATGTCCACAATTTCTTTATAATAAAACAATAGTCTCGAACAAAAGGTAGAAAGGAAGGATTACTATCTCATCTCCAAGCACAGGAGTTCTGGAAATTGTAATTGTGCATTACAAAACTGAAAAATAAAGACGTCTCACCACTCTGCAGGTAAATTCACTCTCTTTTTTTAAAATGTTTCATTCATTCTAAAATATATATTCGTATATATATTCCTTTTATATATTATGATTAAAATACCCGAAATATTATATATTATTAATAAATACCCAAAAACCATTTAAGGCAGAAATATATATTCTTAGCTGCATTGTACAATTGAGAAATAAATCTACCTTAGCACTCTTTTGGTCCGATAACTTTACTATCTGCTTGCTCATGTTACTTTAGTTACAGCTGATATATTCATTGTATACATCATTAATCAATACCCAGAATTGGTATTAATGAATGATTATTTACTTGTAATCATCTTAGATTTCAGAAGATTTCATTCATGGCGTTTATTTTCTAATTTTAATCCAACTAGGGTGATCTCTAAATATTGAATTTCTTTGTGCATAATTCACCTTAAATAATGGAGGAATCTTACATACAACTGGAGGTTAACATCATCTCAACTCAAGATCTGAAAGAGATGCATATTTTTGGCATCAAGGAGATGCAGACCTACTATGTTGTCTGTATCAATTTTGAGAAAAAACTGAAGCAAAAATTGACAAAATAGGTGTTCCAAACCCTACCTGGAATGACAAGGTCATTTTCAGAGTGGAAGACCATTTTATGTGCAGTGAAACCTCTAATGTGATGGTTGAGATATACTTCCTTGGTTGTATTAGGGACATGCTTGTTGGCACTGTGAGGGTTTGGATTTATACTATCTTCAAGGGCTACGAGAACACATATTTCAATAGGTTGAGCTTCTTGGTACAACAGGTTTGTCATCCTTAAGGCAACCCCCCATAGGGCATTCTTAACCTTGGCATCATGATTCTTGATGGAGAACTTAGTTTCAGTTTCTATGTTGGAAGACCGTGGCTACAATGTGACATTTAGTAATGGAAAGGTGTTCCTTCATCTCATAGCCATGGTACAGGTGAAGAAGATCGGGGTTTGGGTGAAGAACCTCTATAAATTGGATTTAGAAAATTGTGCTGCCTTGAGCATGAAAGTAGAGAAGGTGGAGAGCTGAGAAATTGGGGAGTTATGGCATAGAATATTGGGCCATCTACACCACAGAGATTTGAATATCATGCAAAATATTTCTACTGGACTTCCCAAGGGTGAACTTGATCAGGGTGATACATGCAAAGGGTGTACATTAGGGAAGCACGCCAAAGCCACCTTTCATGATAAGGATAGTCAAGCGCAAGAAATCCTTGAAAGAGTTCTCTCAGATGTGTGTGGACCATTCTCGACATCCTCCACAGGCAAGCACATGTACTATGTGATTTTTGTAGATGATTTTTCATGCGAGTGTTGGATATTCCTCATGCAGAAGAAAGACGAGACGTTTTGAAAATTTTATGACTTCAAAGCACTTGTTGAGAAAGAAACATGTAGGAAAGTGAAGTCTCTGACGAGCGCTAATGGTGAAGAATATGTGTTGAATGAATTTAATAACTTATGTGCATTAGAAGGCATTCAACGAGAATTGTTAGCACCTCATGTTGAGAATTTGGAGGGCTAGTGATTAATCAAAATTATTTTCTTGATAATTACTTGTGAGCTTAATTGAGTTACTTATGTATTATATTATTTATATTATTTGTTCTTTCATCAAATTAATTATCAAATTATAAGAGACACAAAATTTAGGCTCCTAGAGCTAGGGAAAAACCTCTCCCACTTGGAGAGGAAAATAGATGAGAAATTCTTCTTATAGAATTTAAGATGATAAGTAACATGACCATGACATAGACCCTTAACCTTTATATGCCTTCAAGTCCTTCTCACTGCATCGTCAATGATTCCTTGGGCTGATCCTTCTTACCTGCACCTTCCTGCACCACTCTACACCGTTCATCACCAACCTTAGAGAACTCAGTCTCTAGTCTTCAATCTCTCCTTTACTTTCGCTTCTTATTATCTAGCTTTTACGTACAAGACATAGATACATATTTATGTATACATTATTTACATGCAGCCCTATACTTTCTTGACAAATTATAGATCTCCCTTTGTCTTTTAATGTAATATTTACTTGGACAATCGTTACCTTATTTTGCACTTTGTTGTAACTCTGTCCCTTTCTTAGTACTAGCCATAGTCCCTTCTATGCATCAATTATAGGCTTTAACTTATGTTTTGATTTCTCTCCTTATTCATATACTTGTTACTTCATAGTTCTTGCATTTTATTTAGATATATATACTGTGTTGTCCTTGAATTTAATTCAGACATGCATCACTGAAGATTACCCAGACTAATATGCACTTGAATACTTCAGATATATCCACATTTATTCAGGTAGAATCCTCATTGTATATTCATGTGATCCACACTTTTAAACTCTCTAAAAACCGTAGAAAAATCCACAAAATTTTATTTCTTCTGCACAACATATACATGGGTATATATAGTTGTTCTTGTATATTAATAAGCCGACATGTCATATTAATATAGGGCTGACTTGATCACTATTTTTTAGGCCGACGTGAAGGTTTTCTAGAGGAGTATTTCAACGCTGATATGAGGCATCATTTTGAGCTTATTTCACAAGGTCTCGAGGCATATTAGATTGAATTGACTCTTCATAGACATTACTCTTTAAATAGTACACTTATGACCATAAGACAAATTCCTAAAGGAAATCAAGAAGTCATTTGACCTTTAATAAAGCCTTGCTCATGGAACCCATGAAGTAAGCATACAATATGTGTGTGTGTGTGTGTATATATATATATATATATATATATATATATATATATTATCTTTGTCTTCTTCATTACATAAATACATAATTACATAGTCAATATGAAGACCGATCCTAGTTACACTTTCCAAGGCTCCCTCTTAACTAGGGAGGTATTCATATAGATACATGAGAATCTCATATGAAGAATTGGATCGGTAATTGCATCTATATAGAATCATATCAACCAACATTGTACTAGTGCAAGGCCTTGACTAACAACCCTATTTCTCAATGAAACAATGGGCTACAATGCTGGTGAGACACATCACTTATAGAAAACATAATCATTGTCTCTCTAAGGTACATACTCCACCCAGGTGTTCCCAAAGTATGAACTTCTTGGTCTATTATTCTCTTGGGTAGCTAGCCCTCAAACTATATCGGTCCCCAACTGCTCTTATCTTGAATTCCCTATCACATTCTCAAATTGTATGGAATGTCAAATGATTACCCAATACTCTATTTTGTCTTCCCAAGTGAAGACCAAAATGATGTGTCTACCTCTCCATCTCAGCCAGGGAGGATCTATTCCACAAGGCAATGTACTCATTCTTGTACAAGGAATGTACCTAAGCTCATTTTTATTAATTACCCAGTTTTTTCCAAGTAATAAACTAACCACCATGCTCCCTCTTAACCAAGGACCTATAGCGTAAATGGTGAGACACCCAGCTTCTCATGAAGAACTCTTCCCCTCGATGTCATGAATTTCAATATTGAGGAATATTCAACCTTTGGCTCCATAGTGCACAAATCATCCATCACTTTCATCCATGAGTCATGTCATCTATCAGAAAGTGATTTATCTGTCTACATTATCTGGTCCACCCTTTTATGCCATGCTACTTTCTTTTGACTCATATCTAAGGATCTTACATCCTTTCAAATGATTATTATCCCTCCACAAATTCCTCCAGATATATATATATATATATATGAATGTACTTTTTAAAAACAAAATTTACCTCAGTGATGATCTTTCATGATGACATATTTCTATAGGCATCGACATCCTTTATTCAGATTGACACTTATCCTAATGATATGTTTTTTAAAGGGTCTTATTCTTTACTAGACTTCTTATCACAGTCTACATATCCTCCCAATAGATATTCTAGTTACATATTCTTGGCTTCCAGATGATAACTTCCTCTTGACATGGTTGCACTTCATGATCTCTTCCAATCTACACATCTTCATTCCCAGGGACTTCTAATTTCCAGTTCCTAGTTCATATACAACCAGCTCATATTCCATATGAGGATATATTATGTTTATTTCATCTTTTAATTCATTATGAGAGATTTTCCTCCATAGATCGTACTTCTAAATATATAAGTCCATTACCTACAACCATATGTCATAACTTCATAGCATCCAGTGTCAGCATATAAATATATATACCTCATCACTTTTTCCTTTGAGTCAACCTGTAGCAGTTTTACTAGAATGAGGAACTTCATTCCATTGACCTACTTCATCAATATGCAATCACATCCTAATCCCAGAATTCTGTAGCATGGAATTCCTTGATGAAACCTTTATTCTTTCTTTTTAACTAGTGAAATCATAGGGAATTCCATTAGAAAATGTCAGCACTTATTTCCATGATGACTCTTGATATTGATGACTGCCTTTGATCAATATTCTTATTAGTGAGGTTTTCTGGGAGTTCTTTCACCAAGAGCTCTTACCATGCTTATATCATGATGCTATCAATATACATTGATTCCTAACATACTATTTTACAATAAACATAAATCACTTAAAGAGGAAGATGATCTCAATCATAATAGATACCTCTCGCTTCTTCTTTCTTATATTTCTTTGCATCATGTTCTTCCCTCATATCTGAGATCTATGGGCTTCTTCCCTTTCCTCTTTTCATTTTCAGGTTTAGGACAATCTCTTTTGTAATTCCCAAGTTCATTACATCCAAAGAATCATACTTTTTCCTTATTTCTTCTTTTATTTTGAGGACCAACTTTTTGGAATCTTCCTTTCTTTATGGATATGGTTGCAAAGGCTTGATTCCATTCACTTTATTTTGTATCATCTTTGGCTTCAATCTTGTTTCCTCTATTTTACATAGAGACCATAAATCATGGAATGGCATGGCTTCTTTCTTCCCATTTAAACATTAAGTGAAGTTTCCCCATTCTTCTAGTAGAGATTTCAGCACCACTGTAGTCATCTTAGTGTTAGACATTACTTCTCTCAGTTCCTAAAATTGATTCTCTTATTTCAGAAATCCTCATGAAGTATGAAGTGATTCCTTCTTCACTTGAAAACTTCATTTTGTATAGTTCTTGTCTCATAGATATTTCTTCTCCACCAGTTTCTCATATATTTCTTTTGCAGACTTTAGTTTTGATACATAGGGAATGAGTGAGTCCTTAATGGATTCTGTGCGAATCCGCTGGGATCTGATTTATCCCTTCATGTACTTGGCATGAGATGGAGCATCTTATTTTGGTAGTTTAATTGTAGATCCTTCGATGTGGTCCATAAATTCGTCTTCAATTAAATTCAAATATGTCCTCTTCTTCCATGCACTAAAGTTTTATGACCTAACCAGATTGTTTCTCTCTTTACAATAAGTCATCTCGACATATTTAAGTAAGGTCATAGATACTTACTTGAGTAGAGTGGCTTTCAGCTTCCTTGATGATTATGAGCATGAAGTTAGGAGCTTATTTTAAGATTGAAATATCCAATGTAGATGTTCTTGGATCCTTGATGATAAACGATATCTTCAAAATATGATTTCCTTTTCTAACAATGTCTTTAATGTAAATCTTTGATGGAAAATATTATTTTCTTGAATGAGTTGTTCCTTTGAATGAGATAGAAGATATTTCTTGAAATAGCTTAAGAGACTTCCTTGCAAACTAATTTGACTTTTCAACCCAAACTTTGACCTTCTCTTCCCGGAGTGTATTATTTGTCAAGTAGCCCTTTTGTTTAGCACCTTACCTCTGGTGTTTAAGTCAAATTCTCTTCTTGATAATTACTTGTGAGCTTACTTGAGTTACTTATGTCTTCTCTTATTTATCTTATTTATTCTTTCATCAAGTAAATTATCAAATTACAAGAGACACAAAAATTAGGCTCCTAGAGCCAGGGAAAAGCCTCTCCCTCTTGGAGAGGAAAACCCACGAGAAATTGTTCTTATAGACTTTCGGATGAGAAGTAACATGACCATGACACTGACCTTTAACCTTTACATGCCTTCAAGACCTTGTCACTTCATCGTCAATGGCTCCTTGAGTTGATACTTCTTTCCTCCACCTTCCTGCATTGGTCTACACCATTCAACACCAGCCTTAGAGAACTCAGTCTCTAGTCTTCAATATCTCCTTTACTTTCACTTCTTCTTATCTAATTTTACATAAAATATAGAGATACATATTTATGTATCTCTTCTTTAAATGCAGCCCTATGCCTTCTTCACAAAGTATAGATCTCCCTTTCTCTTTTACTGTAATATTTACTTGAACAATCCTTACCTTATTTCACACTTTTCTGTAACCCTATCCCTTTCTTAGGACCAGCCAAAATCCCTTATATGCATCAATTATAGGCTTTAACTTATTTTTCCTTTGGATCTTTTTTCTTATACTTGTTACTACATATTTCTTGAATTTAATTCAGATATATATACCGCATTTTCCTCGCATTTACTTCATACATACATCACCGAATATTAGCAAGACTAATCCGCACTTGACTGCTTTATATATATCCGCATTTATTTAGGTTGAATCATCGTTGTATATTCCTGTGAACTGCAGTTTTAAACTATGTGAAAACCACAGAGAAATCCACAAAATTTTATTTATTCTACGCAACATATACAAGGGTATATATATTTTTTCTTGCATATTAATAATTTTACCTATCATATTAGTATAGGGCCGACTTGATCACTATTTTATAGGCCAACATGAAGGTTCTCTAGAGGATAATTTCAATGTTGATATGAGGAATCATTTTGAGCTTATGTTAGAAGGTCTTGAGGCATATTAGATTGACTTTAATCTTCATATACTTGACTCTTTGAATAGTAAATTTATGACCTGAAGACAAATTTCTAAAGGACATCAAGAAAATGTCCTTTTACCTATAATAAAGCCTTGGTCATGAAACCCATGAATCAAGCATAATATATATATATATATATATATATATATGATATTTTTCTTCTTCATTACATAAATACATAATTACATAGTCAATATGAAGACCGATCCTAGTTACACTTTCCAAAACCTCATAACCAACAACAGAATGGGCTTTCATAACAGAAGATCAAGGGAATTGTGGGAGATGCATGAGTGATGTTACATGATTATGACCTACTATTGCACTTCTAGGCCGAAGCATGAAACACAAATGTGTATGTGCAGAACAAGAGTCCTCATCGGATACTCGGGATGAGTAAACTGGATGAACCCCTTTATGATAATAAGCTAAATTTTTCGCACTTTAGAGTTTTTGGTTCATCATTTTACTGTCATGTTACCAAGGATACACAGAAAAATATGGAACTAACAACTTAGTTGAGAATATTTTGGGGGTACACTGATACACCTCACAACTATTGGGTGTACCTGCCATCTTAGGGGATGCCAATGGTTTGTAGAGATGTGAAATTTAATGAAGGGAATTTCGTGTGAATTTCCCTTGAGAAGGAGATTTAGATGCATGCAGATGAGGAGTTTTTAGCTCCAAAGGAAGAACCTCATATTGATGTGGAGCAACCACATGGAAAGGAGTAGAGAATGAAAGCACGTAGGAAACACACCAGAGAGACTGAGAGGTTGATGCATGATCGTAGAGGGAATGTTGGAGCACCCACATCACAATGTAGGTAGAGAAGGTCCCCAGTTCGGTACGCTATCTACATGGATCTTATGAGCGAGAGTGTACATAATTAGCCATCCTAATTTTAGGAAGCAGTGTAATAACCAGTATGGGTTGATGCCATGGTAGAGGATTATGACTCCATTATTAGGAACAATTCATGGGAAGTTATCTCAAGGTTGGAGGACAAATCAGTTGTATGATCCATGTGGATCTACTAGGTGACGCAAGAAACATATGGGAGAGTCGAGAAAAAAAAGGATATATTTATGGCCAATGGGTTCTAGGAGGTGGAGGTAATATATTACGAGGATACCTTTGCTTCAGTAGTAAGGCACTCCTCAATCATATCTATTCTATCACTTTCAGCATCGATGGGATGGAAAAAGAATCAAACAACAGAGTGATTGAGGAAGAGGTGTACATAGAGTATCTGAAAGGATTTGAGACCTTCAATAAAGAGTCACATGTGGGTAGACTTAAGCAAGCATTCTATGGACTGAAACAAGCACCCTATGCTTGGTATACTAGGATCGACAAGTATTTCACTGGGTTCAGCTTCAGCAAAAGTGAAGCACATGAAAACCTTTACCATATTTTGGTTGAAGGTAAATTATTTATTATAGTTTTATATGTTGATGATTTAATTCTAACAGGTGATGAAAATTTGATAATGTCTTGCAAGGAATATTTGGCAAGAGAATTCAACATGAAATACATGGGGCTTTTACATTCTTTCCGTGGTTTGGAAATTTGGCAAAGATACAGGGAACTATTTGTCTCTCATGGAAAGTATGCCAATGAGATACTGAAGAAGTTTCACATGGAGAGTATAAAACCCATGGAGAATCCTCTAGTAGGGAATTGAAGGAAGGAAGATGCTACTTCAAGTGAAGTGGTAGAAGCTACTATTTACAGTGAGCTTGTGGGTTCACTTATGTACTTGGAGAACACATGACCAAACATGTGTTATGAGGTTAACCATACTAGCTAAGAAATGGTTAAGCCAACCAAGATCTATTGGAAGGAAACCAAACATGTGTTGAGATACCTCAGAGGGATGACTCAGTTTTTTCTTTGGTACATGCGAAAAGAGGGAGTAAAGTTGCAAGTCTTCTCAGATGTAGATTGGCAGGGGTTCCATCTTATAAGAAGAGAACATCATGAAGAATCTTCAGTATTGGGTCAGCAATAGTTTCATTTTACAATAGGACACAAAGATCAGTTGCACTCAGTTCGATAGAAGCATAGTACATGGACGCTAGTCAAGCAGCTTGTGAGGTTATCTAGATGATGACTATCAATGCTGGGTTTTTTTGTTAACATATATCCTATAGTGATTAAGTTTTACAACTAGAGTTGCATCAAACTCTTAGTTAATCCAAATTTTCATGATAGATCCAAGCATATCAACATTTGGTACCACCATCTCAGATATTTTGTACCGAGGTGGATCGTGATGCTAGATTACATTCCTACAGAGGGACATGATGCATACATATTGAAGAAGGAACTATTAAGAGACAAGTTCGAGTTCCATAGAGGCAAGATCATGGTATCTATTAACCCCTTTCTTGTTGAGAGGAAGTGTTGAAAATGGCAGCAAGAAATATTAGAATTTAATTTTCTCTTGAATTAAATTAGAATAAAATTGTGATTCCACATCACAAGACAACTAGTACGAGTTAAATTAGTTAGTATGATTTAGTTAGTTTAGTTAATTGCTGAGGGTCTAACTGGTGTCATTTTGAGTATCTCGTACAAAATAGGAGCCTTGGTTGAGTTTATTTTGAGTTGTAATTAATTAACATAGTTTATCTGAGTTAAAATTAGCTTAACTAGTTCTAACTCATGGATGGACTACTGAGTGGTCAAAGAGTGGGACGTGGACTTGAACCACATATAGCGATCAATCAGATAAATGATGATTCACTCATAGATAACTGATACATGTCATTTTTGAGAAAGACCCAGTTGAGATTGGAGTTAAAGGAAAGTGTAAAATTAGTTGTATAATAATCCAAATTGTACATGTGATGCATGCAGTCATAGGAAGGCCCTAGATGTATTGCACAATTCAAAATGGGAATTTCCCTAATTAATAGGGGCTATTACCCAAGGAGACAACCCAAGTAAATAGGGATCGAGGAGGGCAGAAAATTTGTTAGGTATTGGCCAGGGCTTGGCTAGGAAGTAGTAAGACAGATAGTGGTAGTGCAGAGATTTCTCTAGTTGGAGAGAAGCATTGCAATCTTCTCATATTTTTCTGACTTATACAATATATAAATAGAGGGGTTTTTAGTTGTGGCTTTCCCAAAGAAATCATTGTGTAATGTGTGATTGAAATTATTTCTCTTATATTCTTTATTGTTTTTCTATATTTTAAATCCATTCCCAATTTGGTATAATATCTACAAAAAAAAAAAAAAAAAAAAAAAAAACTTAAAACAACCTTTTTTATCTACGTGAAAATTGTCAAAATTAATAGAGGGTCATTGGTATTTAACCTTGAGCCAAAATCTTTGCCCATAACTAGTAAAAATTTTAATTTATATAATTATTAACTCGTTCATCTAATATTAGCTTAAAATGATCATATGTCTTAGATACTTTCCTATTCTCTAGTTTAGGTGGACTAGGTGTTCATCATAAGGTTGCTAATGAACACTACTTTCTTTTAATAAATATTTCTCTCTCTTTTTAATATGTGATTGAAATGATTTCTCTTTTATTATATATTATTTTTCGATAATTTAAATCTGTTTCCGCAATTGGTAGAATAGAATCAAGTATATTGTTTTAGCATATAACAATTACCAGATTGAATCTACGCGGATTTTCTTAAAAAACAAAACACAAAAATAACTTTCTTTTATCTACATGAAAATTATAAAAATGAACAGAGGGCCATTGGTCTTTAACTTTGAGGCAAAAGTTTTGCCCATAACTAGTAAATTATTTAATTTATAATATTATTAACTTGTTCATATAGGTTGATCATAAAGTGATCATGTGTCTTTGATTTTTCCTATTCTCTAGTTTAGGTGGACTAGGTGTTCACCGTAGCTTTTCTAATGAACACTTCCAGCTTTTATTAAATATTTCTCTCCCTTTTTAACGATTCTTTCACTAAATTTATCATCCAAAATGTTCAAAATAGTTAGGAATAGAGTCGAGTCCTCGCAAATAGGTGAAGCCATACATAATCACTTTTGACACAGTAACTCTCGTGATCCAATAAACCTTAAACTTTTTAGCTTTTATTATTCTATGGGAAAAACATTAATATGAAAATTCAACATAAATATAATTTGTAATACTACAATTTATGTATAATTTAAAGTTTTCATTATTACTTTGACATAAATCCAATTCAAGGTAATATTAATAACATCATCTCATAGACCTTATGGAAATTCAACTTAAATATAATTTATAATACTACAAATTGTTTATTCAACTTAAGTATAATTTGTAATACTATAAATTATTTGTAATTTAAAGTTTCCATAATTACTTTGACATTAATGCAATTCAATATTTTAATGAAATCATCTCAAATACCTTTTTACACAACCAAAGTAAAAAATAAAAACTTGGAAGGAATTAACCATTGTAATAATTAACTTTTATATATTAGTAATTTATGTATTAATTGTGTAAAAGCTCAATTGTCAACTCAATTCAAATTTATATATTAATACTGTAAAATCTCAATTGTCATTCAATTCAAAGATCTTTTAAATTTGATATGTTATTAATCATTTGTGGTTGTTTTATGTTACTCAATAGATTGCTCCATGCCCATTATTTTAGGAGAGGTAGGGGATATAAGGAACACAATCTTGATATAATGCATATGCATTTGAAACACATATTGATCCACCTTTTAAAATACATGTTGATCATTTTCCTATATTCATGTTTATTTTTTTAAATTGACATTGAGCCACATATTTATTTATTACATTTGAAATTTCATGTATCTGCCAGCATGCCCCCTAGAGTTACCACTAATTCCTACATATATGTAGAAAAGTGAGGAGTTAAACTCATGCTCGCAAGAAATACATAAGAAAGAAATATGGTATTTTTATTCACATATTCAATTTCCTAATAGACGAAGGATAATACACTCATCCAAGTAATTAGGATATGAATATGGGAAAATGATGCTGATATCTCTAACTAATAATTATTCCCATATTGTTTCCCAAGTACTTCCATTGTGGTGGGGTAGGGAAGAAGTAGATGAGGAAATTTGAGTGTAGTATTCCCATGCATGTTTATAAGTGGGTGGAGGGAGTGACTAAAAAATTAATCCACTACAAAAGTGTAAAACAAGGGAGGGGAAACACCACATTGTTTCTTAATAAATTAATATGATGTGTGGATAATCCTACAATGCCTGCTAATGTTTCCTAGGTGAGGTCAATTCCTATGGTGTGATGGAAAGAGTTTTTCGAACTTCCACCATGACTTCTTGAGAGTGATGTTGATTTGTTGGTTTCTCAAAACAAACCACTCCAATCAATCTTTTTTTTGATGTACAATGCTTGTTTGAATTAGAACAAATGAATAGAGGCATCCATAAAGTTAGAAATTAATGGTTTCATGAATAATGCTTCATAAATAGGATCCTTGAACCCACTTTGAATGACAATGCCTTTAGGTGCTTGACTAGGGTCTTAATTTTTATTATCTTGAAACTTATTTATGGTGGTTTCAATTAACCAATTTTACCTGGTCCGCAAATGATTCCTTTTGTTTCCTTTACTGTCTCCCTCTTTACCATGAAAGGTGTAAATGATGTAAAGCCCATATATTAGGCTGCCATTTCATTGTTCAAGGGATCCACCAACTTCATGGCTTGATATAACTTACAACAAAACCCCACCAATCAACCAATCAATAAAGTAGGGAATCATTGTATGTAGGGAAGGGGAGATGGATTATTAAGGAAAATGCTCCCGAGGTAAGATTTTTACTTAAATATTGAGATTTTATTGCACTATTTTCTTTCTTATCGTGGATATTTTTTCTTTTGTTATCAATGTGGCTCCTAGGGTATCTACTGTTAAGGCAATATTATTTGTTGGCTTTAGATCAACAAATTATTACTGAAGCTATTGATTTAGGTAATTAAATCATGTATGCATACCTTTAAAATAACTGATGAAAAAAAATTAAGCACTTGGGTGGTTACTTCATCACATAATGTATTCAACGTAGGAAATGAAGCTAGAAAGAATAAAAAATTGGCCTTATAATTCCCATGTTTATAGTTTGAAATCATGGGAGGAGGAAGATAAATATGAGACAAAGGCATCCCCAGTGAAATTAAGGTGGAGAAACATGGTCATTCTAAGTGGAGTATAAAATAAGCTACACTAAATGTAATGAATAATTTAATTCAAACTTAGACTATATATATCTTATATGCATGTTTAAACATTTTAATGTTTAGAATTAACATTATTTTAAAACTTAGTATTAAATCACTTCATATCATGTCTCAATTGACTAAGTTTACTCTAGTTGCTAAGTTTTAAATCACTTCATCTCATGTCTCAATATGTGCCTAAATAAGATTTCAAAATTCTTCATTAGCTTAAAAAATTGTTGCCAATAATTAATACATCAAGAAAAATGATTCCATAAATAGTACTTCATATATAATAAAATTAAAAACCCAGAAAATTATGTACCAACAATATCTCAACCCCCAAAAAAACTGATAATCTAATATAATAAATTAATAATAATTTAGTGTCATAAACTACATAGACTCACTAGATGTAATATAGAAGAAAATGAAATATTATCTAATAGTTAACTAGAAAATATAATAAAAATAAAAATATTATATTTATTGTTTCACATAAAAAATTTCTAAACATTTTTTTATTCCCGATCATTAATAAGAAGATCGGACTCATATGTTAGTGTCATAAACTACATAGACTAACTAGATGGAGGAAACTTACATGCAACTACTAACTTCGCTCAATCGGGTAGTACATCGCATGCCACCGGTGAATATATTCCATGTAACGACTACCTTCCATGCCACTAGCGAATATATTCCATGCAATGACTAACTTCCATGCCACTGGTGAATATATTCCATGGAACGACTACCTTCGCTCAATCGGGCCATACATTTTGTGCCACTGACTATTTTTTTCAACCGACTACCATCGCTTCCAACGATACAATCTCATAGTCAAATCTGAAGTCTCCAATTTATTTATAATACAACCGTTGTCATGAACAAAAGGTAGAAAGGAAGGATTGAGAACTCCATCCCCAAGCTTGAGAGTTCTGAAAATCTAAAGATGCCTCACCACTCTGCTAGGTAAATTCACTCTCTTTCTGCTCATGTTTTATTCATTTTTGAGTGTATATTGATGGTATATGTTACAAAATTTGGTACATTATTAATTAATAAGCATTGGTATATTATTAATTAATAACGAAAAAACCCTTGTTTAACGCAGAAAGTATAGATTACAACCTCGATCTCCAAGCTTGCGAGTTGAAGAGTTTTGGAAGTTTTACGAAACAGAGAAAAAAATAAATATATCTCACCACTCAGCCAAGTAACTTTAAGATGTGCTTCCTCATGTTTCATTAGTTAAAGGAGATATATTCATTGTATATTTCACTAATCAATACTCAAAATTGGTATTAATAGAAAAAATATAGTATTAATAGAAAGCATATCAATAACTAAATACTTGCTATGGTATGAGATTTAAGAATATTTCATTCATGGTGTATCTTCTTCCATTTTATTAACAACCCTTATTAATAAAATGTCAAAAATGGGTGAGCTCTAAATTTTGCATTTTTTTGTGTAGAATTCACTCTACATAATGGAGGAAGCTTACATAGGGCTAAAGCTTAATCTAATCTCAGCTCAAGATCTAAAGGAGATGCATATTTTTGGCATGAAGGAGATGAAGACCTACTGTGTTGTTTGGACAAATTATGAGAAAAACTAACGACACAAATTGACAGAACATGTGGCGCAAACGCTACCTGGAACGCCAAGGTAATTTTTAGATTGGAAGACCATTTTCGGCATAGTGAAACCTCTGGTGTGATGGTTGAGATATACTACATGGGTTTCCTCAGGGACACGCTTTTTGGCACTGTGAGGGTCTTGATTTCCAATGTCCTTAAGGTCTACGGGCCCACAGATTTCAGCGAGATGAGCTTCTCGGCTCATCATGCCTATCGTCCTTCTGGTCACTCCCCACAAGGCATTCATAACCTTGGCATCATGATTCTTGATGGAGTGGATGTTCACAAAATGAAAAGATTCAACCCTTCATCTCATGGGGCTATGGATTTTATAGATTTGATGAACAATCCTATCCAACCTAGACCCTCCTTTGTTAAGAAATTACTGTGCATTAAACATAATAATTTTTTTGATGCCCGTGAATAGCAAGCCCATTGTCAAGCCTTTAAAAATCTTGCAAGCAAGGAAGAGTGCAGAGATCAAGAAAAGAAGAAATATGATGGCGATGAGATGGTCAAGATAAAGGAGAATAACAAACCTGTTGGCTAATATTATATTCTTATGACTCCAAAATTGAAAAGGAATAAGGTTGGATTAAGGAATGGGACTTCGAAAATTCACTCCTTCTAACAGTAACCTTTGTGCCAAGGGCAATAACCTCTATGCCAAGGGTGATCAAGATCCTTCTCTAGTTAATCAGGGTGAGATGGTTGAGAAAAAGGAGAAGAATAAACCTCATGGATGCTATCCTATTCTCATGGCTCCCAGATTGAAAAGGAATAAGGTTGGATTAAGGAATGAGGCTGTAAAAATTCATTGCAATCCATCTGACAGTAATCTGTGTGTCAAGGAAGATCAAGATCCTACTCTGGTTTGTTTTCAACAAAGAAATAGAAAATTATAGATTGTATTATCATAAATAATATTGAAAATGTTTGAAGAAATATATTAGACTAAAATGGGTAAATTCAATGCCATTCAGTCTGCTACTTTGATATATAATTTTAGTCACTGTATGAAACATTGGTTTTCTGTGGAAGTTTGAATCTATATATGACTCTGAAATGGCCGCATTTAGTGTCTCCTGTTGCTACTTTGACATTTAAAACTTTGAATGTTCGAATCTATATATGACTGAAATGGCCACGTTCAGTGCCTCTAGTCTACTACTTTGATATTTAAAAATCACCGCTGTGGTGAAACATTGTTGGTTTTAATGGATTGTTGTTATTTAAAAATAGAAAAAAAATGTAATTACATTAGGTTAATAAAATATGATCTATACCATCTAACAACAATCAAGTGTATAGATTAATTAGGTATCCTTGGATTTGGAATGGATTTTAATTATTTTAAATATATATAACACCTAGTCATTGTGATGAAACATTGCTGGTTATAATGGACTGTTATTATTTAACAATAGACAAAAGTAATTAGTTACATTCATTAAACAGTGTGACTAATACAATCTAACAACCATCTACAAATTAATTAATTAACAACCATCAAGGGTACATATTAATTAATTAATTACGTGGTCTTTGGGTTTGGATTGGATATATATATATATATATATATATATATATATATATATATATATATGGTAAAGAAAGTGTTACTTTTAATGTTTATCATGCATGTAAAAGAGGTGATTTTCTATGTTAGAAATAAGTATTCTAGATAACTAAAGAGGTGATTTTCCATTTTAGAAATAAATCTTGGAAATAGGGAATTTTTGTTATTAACACTATAAGAGTAGTGATGTAATTGTTATAGCTATTCGGTAATTGGTGTTATTGACACTATAAGAGTACGGTTGTAATTGTTTTCATTAATACTAATACAATTATAATTATTTAAATAGATATGTTTGGTATATTTGGTGAATAAATCACATCCACAACAACATTAGTAAATGTGATTAGAATTAGCCAATAAACATTATTTGTTATTATTTATATCATTATTATTATTCTTATTATTTTTATTGCAAATTTTTTTTTAATTTTATAATAATAATAATAATAACTAAATTGATTAGGTAGAATTAAATACTATTTAAAATTATATTTAAATACTATTAAATTTTAATATTATATTAATGTGTGTGTATATATATATAAACTAAAATAATATTATTTAATAAATATTAGTTTAAGATAATAATTATCTATATTTATTTAATTATTGATCTATTAATTAGGAATTCTTTAATACTTAATTAATTAAATAATAAATTATTAATTATTAATTATAATAATTTACTTTTATTAATTTAGAAATTTAATTAGTATAATTATTATTAAATCTAGGGCATCATTTAATAATAATAATAATAATAATAATAATAATAATAATAATACGTTATAAGATAAATTAATTATTAATATTTAAGTATTGAGGTGTTTTTGGGAAATGCATTATATTTGATATCATTTTTTTGGGATTCAAGTGCTTTAAGTAAGTCATTCATCTATGACCATTTCCATGAGAGGTAGTAGTAATTGACTGATTTCTCAAGATTTTTTAATAGTCCACTTAGCACTCACAGGGGTGAAGAAGTGGTATTGAAACTAATGAAATGAATCACATAGAGTAAATCATCACTTTCGGGCTTGTACCCAATAACCCACGATTTCAACGGAGGTCACCATTGCCTCTTGCTCAAAGGCAATTAACTATGGAGCTTGATATCTAAATATTAGTAGTTAGTTATTAATTAATGATAATAGATAATTCTTCATCACTATCATAATCATCAACTTAATAAAAAAAATCAATATTCACCTATTCTCTTAATTATTAATAATTATCTAATTATTTATATATTAATCATTAACTACTTAATATGAAATTCATTAAATAATACATTCTTAATTCTTAATTATAAGTTAATTTTATTATTAATATTAATATTAACTTCATTATACCAAAGAGATTACTAAAATCAACATATATGTATTATGAACATTAGACATTAGTAATAATAACAATAATAACACTATAGAAATTAATATTATATAGTGAAATGGATGAATTAAATATTTTTTTTTCCCCAGGAAAAAATCATAATTTTATTAATGAAAACAAAATTACATGTTACACTTTGCAAATAGTTGTTGGAGAGAGGCTAGTAAGTTACATCATAGGACCATGGTACATGGGGAGAAACTTAAATTTTTCTCCCTTATTTCTTTTCGACTTTACACCAAGGACCTTGTGTTGGCGCAGTAGAAATTAAGGCGAGCTGATTTTCTACTGTGGTTGCTCCATTTTCCTTATTCGAATCTGAGGTTTCTAAGTTGTGTTGTCTTTTGTTTCCTCCACTGTCAAGCACACCATGTTCCATTGTCGGTTGGGCCATAGTGGTAGGTTCTGATAGATCTTGCATCTCTTGTTCTTGTGTTTTCAGATATGTTTCTGTCTGGTTGTTTTCATTTGGGATGGGAGCATCCTCTTCTTCTTTCATCTCCTGCTTTGGTTCTTCTGAGGGGAATTTCCATCGCTCGGTAACTTTACCCGTATTTTCCTTTTTTATGTTGTCTCTTTTTACTTCTAGGCATGTGTTTTGAAAATTCCTAGTGTTCCTGCATATTTTGCATCTAAATGCAGTGTTTTCATAGTCAATATGTTGTGTCCATTTTTGTTATTTATGATTCAGTTGGATGAACTCTGGAATTCCTTTACTGAGGTCCACTTCCACACAGATTCGTGAAAAGGTGTAGATCCTCTCCTCCAAGCGTTGGGTGTCAGTTTTCATGTATCTCCCAATGGTGTTTCCTATGCCACCAAGATCAACTTCATTCCAGAAATGAAGTGAGAGGTTCTATAGCCGAAACCAGACCGACATTCTGGAGAAGTCCATAGTATTTGCATTAAAGTCTAGAAACCATGGTATGGTGAAGAGCCCGGTGGATCTCCAGAACCACGGTCCAGCCCCAAGAATGTTGTCTCTGGTCTCCGAGGATAAAAACTTGATAATGAAAAATCCTTTTGAGAAAATATGGATTTCACAGTCCATTGTCCAGTTGGTGAAAATCCAATGAAAGAGCTCCATTGGTTTGGGCCAGAAATAATTGAATCTACAAATTATTGCTTGTGATTTGAAGTTGGCTCACTATTCATCAATCTCTGGTATGTCTAGTTGCAGTTCTGGCACATGGTTTAGTTGTTCCACAATGTAGAGTTTGGGGCCATTCTCTGCTGGTACTGTTGGGGCTACTGTTTTATTTTTCCCATATAATATGTTCTTGTATGAGGGACCTTTTGGGAAATCATTTTTGGATGTGTTGGGTCCCCTAGGACCTTGTGCTCTATTCTACACAGTTGCTCCACCTCTCAGCCTCAGATTGAGATAAATGGTGGAGCCATGGTGAATGGAGTATTCAATAAGCTTGCTGGAATCTTGTAATACTCTTCCACAGTATATTAAGCACTGTAAATGGCTTAGATATCTGGTGGATATCCAGATGTTTTGCTTGAGATCTCAAACATCATTCGTATCCTGAATCCAAATCAAAATACTATTCCCCACAAGGGTTTTAATAATAATCTGAAAACAATTTACGCTTACCCGATTCGCTATTGTTGGGATGCAAATGTCAACTCCTCTTTGTTGCGGTTCTGTCTGCGGCGACAGGGGGAAAAGTGGATCCGTTGCCAATTTTCGACATTGAATAATGGATGGTAATAGGCTAGCACATAACAATGAAAAATGCAGGGGGTGTGGCACTCTGCCTCCACGAAGTTCCGAAGCTTGTATAGAATTCCATGGGCAATAAAGTACCCCAACGCGTCTAGAGGCCGTCAGCTTCGGATGCAGGCCCTGGCAACTAAACTTCCGATCCTGTGCTCTATTGCAAACAAATCTCAGCAAATACTTACACCGGTGCAGTGCCGTCAGGGCATTCCATAACCGCAACAAGGAGAGCAGTCTTCGATGCCATTCAAGGTATCTGATAGAGTATCGAGTGTCAATCTGGACATAGAGTGAGAATCCCCTATGCCAGGCTTGTATCCGCATAGGCACAAGACCATTTATGTTGTGGGTGCCGCCATGAGGGGCAGTAGATGACCCAGTGCAGAAATCGCTTCTTGTAACCCTAGACCATCACTTTGCCACCATCGCTCCACTATTATGATGAATTAACTATTACTTAATAACAATAAATAATTAATTTTATTCTTCTAAATTATTGATAATTAATAGGGTTTATATGTGTTGGATTTTTAATATTAAACCTAAAATTGTTGTTGTTGTAGAATCTAAGGGATTGATAAAATTAAGGGATGTGTATTATGATCCATAAACATTGAAACCTAGAGATTATTTAGTGATAAAAATATTATTATTATTATTATTATTATTATTATTGACCAAAGATGTTAATATTATAAAGCGAATGGAGAAAATAATTGTTAATCAATGTCAATAAATAATTCATTTATAACTTGAATAATATTAATTAAGATAATGTACTTATTAAATAAATTAATATAAATTAATCAATATTAATTTACCTTATTATGTATAAATAATTATTTATCTATTTATCTATTTATTATTTATTATTTATATCGCATTGGACCTATGGTTCAATTTGGCAACATTGAATCTATGCCTCCAACCTCTATGCTATCATTCAACCTCACCACATTGAATCAAAGAGATGAAGGTTTTGGAAACAAAATGCATTGGAGGGATGAATTGAAACACACACCATTTCACCTCCCAAATAATAGGTGGCCAACCCTTCAATCCTTCACTGCCACATTTCCATGACTCTTTGCACTCTCTCTCATCACAGTTGTCCATGGAGCTCTTAGAAAAACAATATTCCATCAACAATCTCATGGCATTGTTGTCATTGATGGAAAAGGAGAAGCACCAAGGCAAAGGTGAAACAAGAGAAAAAAGAAGAAGAAAAGGAACAACATGGAGCAACCAAGGCAAAGGAGCAACAAAAAGGAACACTAGGAGAGAAAAAAATAAGAGTAGTAAATGATAAAAAGCAACAACAAACAAGATATGTCATTGAGCAATAAAGGAGCAACAATAACAAAAAATAGATATGACATTGTGTGTTCATTATATTGAAGGGATTGTGTATTGTAGGTGCAACAATGTATTCAAAGGAGAACATAGGTATGCCAGATTTTTCACACACACACACACACATATACATATTTCCCTAGCCAACGATTGGTCATATAAATATTCAATAGTGAGACTTCTCCCTATGATGTCAACAAGGGAGAGAGGGGAGTCAATATGCTATCCTAATTTCCCCATATGGTTCCACTTTTCTAATCTAATGATGTTCAATTATTATTCCAATTCAATAAGTTGGAGGGGGTTCACTATCGTAGTTCCACCCGACGCTCACACAATTCCACTTGTAGGTTGAGCAATTGAGTTGGCCAACATCCCTATATTTATCAATAATTCCTCATTTGAATGAATCCACATTTTTCAATTCATGAAACCCAACTCGGTCACCCTTGTTATTATCAAATGTTTTTTTGACATTTAAATTCATCGTTCTTGCCCTTAGCATGGTTATTATTCATACCACCTTGAAAAATTACAAATATTATATTTTCTAATAAGTACAATAGAATCATCAAGAAGTATATACCTATGAATAGTTTCAAAACTTTGTCATTCCGTGAAATTATCATAATAAAAATCATTGTTATCACACTATAATTCACGACAGAACAATTATTTGCATATATTCACCCTATTATTAAATTCAAAATAAAATAATAGTCAATATGTCCCTCTAGGTAATTCACTAGGAGTTGTATTTGTGAACCTTGTGATTCAACATTGGAATGAATAACAATGGATATCTAATATACAAAAAATAGTGTAGCATTAGCGGTTTTGAAAAATTATTGGTCCACTTTAAAGAGTTAAGTATTTTATAAGTATCCCAAATGGTACGTATTTTTTTTGTTCAATAATCAAGTGGGACACATCACTTTCAATATGAATTTATATTCATGAATAGATAGTTCATATATTTTCATCGTTTCTGAGTCAATGCAATCACCTGATTCAACCAATGAAAATAACGAGTGAAGGAATTTATTTATTTTATTAAATTGAATATTTGATCAAAGAGAAAATGGCATGTGAATTTGCTGACTTGTCAACCCTCTACCCTCCATTCTTTCAAAAGTGTAGCTCATTTTTATTACAAACCATTTTATTCCACTACAGTTTGAAGGCTTTGGCTCATTTACATACATGATGTTGTTTTCTAAATAATAAACATTAATGACCTTCTTCTTCCTATCATTGAATAATATTGAATGTTATAGGCCATTTTTTCACATCCAATCAAAGTGAGCCTCCTAATGGGATCAATCAACATCTTATTCTCCTTGTGATCATCTTGCACAAAGCCCTAAGCACGTACCTTCCATCCCTCATAATTTCAACCCAAAAATTCACAATCTGAGCCAATTTGAGAACCAACACTCCCTGAAATCCTACTGGGGTGCATTGACCTACATGTTTCTCCGATGTGTCTAGTGTTGATCACTAGTAGGTAGCCCTCCTTTTCTCCCATGTTGGTTCTAGAATTCTAGGAGAATGAGTGGGATTCTAGAAGCATCAACTTTTAGGATTTTCTAGAATTTTTTTCAACTACTTCCCTTTGATTGACATTAAGATACTATCCTACCCTACATTGTAGTGTTCACCACTTATCCTTTTATCCTATCCCTCCATCAAAGGTGGATCTAAAGCCTTAGAATGGTAATTGGATAAGAACTCCCAACTTACCACTCTCTCCTATATATATACCCTCTCATATGTAAGAGGTAATGGTTGGCTTTGGAGAGTGATTCTTCCCTTATGCTGCTAGATCAAGTAGTTATCATCTCATGCATAGGGTGACTAGAGGTGGATATTGTGACAAGGAAAGGATGATTCAACAATTTGGAGGCGCTCTTCTACAAGATCAACTACCACTTATGGTTGTAATCTCCTTTTATTTATATTAATGAAAATAATTATCCGTTTTCATATATGTGATGTTGATTCATGTATTTCAATACCATTTTGATCTATTGAATATAGTATTTAGATGATAATGCATGCATATAATATTTTATTGGCTTGTGTTATTTGACGGTGCAAGTTCTAATTTTGGTGGTTGGAGCTAGAATTGGAGCTTTCAAGATATAGAAGGAGCGAAGTGAGTGAAAGTTTCCAGGTAGGCCTCACTCCATCATATATTTACTTTAAGGAAAAGCATTGTGTTCATTGTCTCTCTGTTGTTCTAGGTTTAAAACCAAACCTAAGATGGATGCCTTTATCCACAATCGTAAATCTTGTATAACAAATTCAGGAACATACTAGGGAAAAAATTATAACCTTAGTCCTTTGTGTTTAATTACCTCCATGATATACCTTTTTTGCATCATCCAACCACGAACATGCCTAGGAAGTGGATTCACTCAATCGTTTTTGCAATTTTTTTGTCGGGAACCTCTTGCTCAAGCCCAATGCTTGAGTTCCTCTAACGAAGCATTGCACCTCACCCTGACCCACTCTTTCCCATCATTTCAAAGCACTGGTGCCCTCTATGCACAAGAATTGGTCCTCTTTTTTTGCACAATTTTTTCCTTGGTTTTTTAGCCTCCCTATCATCAGCCTGCTTCCACCTGAGTTTCCTTGAGTCTTCAATGTCTTGTGGTCTCTATAAAATCCCCATTCATTTTTCAATTGTGTTTGTTTGCCTTTGATAAGAATTGGTTTCAAATTTTCTTTGTTCTTATTGTTTGGTCACTTCCATTTGGCTTTGTCTTTTGCAGCGAATACTTACATCTACTCCAGCTAAATGGTATATTGAATTACCTAGAGCGTCATTTCACGATTTCAGTACTCTAGCCACCACCTTCCTCACACACTTCTAGTTTCCCATTAGATACGAAATTGGAATGAAACTATTGGGAAAATTCAAACAATCAGATTCCACTCACATTTCATATTACAATCATGAGTGGAGGCATTTTCATGAGTTTTTCAAGACCTTTTTTCCCAATCATTTGTTAGCAGAATGGTTTCTCAAATCTCTGTTAGGTCCTATAATAAAATATGTGGCCAAAGGTGGAGTTGTGACTGAAGAGCAAGTGATTGCACATGCTCAATATATATATCTAGTTTATACCCAATCAGGCATGCTCTATGATAAGATATTCAACACTCTGCAACCTTAAAAAAATGGTCCTCTTCCTCCCCATAAATAATCTCATGATGTTGATGGAATTATTGGTTCTTCCAGTTGTGAGTCGACGAGTAAACCATCTAGTATAAAAATCATCGATCCTAAATAAATCCTCTATCCCACCATCATGATGCATTTACTTCCAATATAAATTCCATTTCATCTGAGATGGTCTTGAAAAAGGAGAAGAAAAAGCATGTTGGCTACTATCATATTCTCATGGCTCTAAATTTAAAAGGAATAAGGTTGGATTAAGGAATGGGGCTTTGAAAATTCATGTAATTCCATATGAAAGTAACATTTGTGCCAAGGGAAATAAAGATCCTGCTCTGGTTAATTAGGATGAGATGGTTGATAAAAAGAAGAAGAATAAATCTCATGGTTGCTATGCTATTCTCAAGGCTCCAAAATTGAAAAGAAATAAGGTTGGATTGAAGAATAGGCTCTAGAATTTTCTTATTCGAGTGAAGTCCCTCGTGCAGAAATGCGTAATTTAAGCATGTTCAGTGCAAGCATGCTCCACTACAGGCAGTATCACTGCAAGCACGACTAGTGCAAGCAAGCGCTCGACTGTGAAAACAAAGTGTAAAAATATTTAACACAGTATAGGAGCACTTGAAAATGCTTATGGAATTTCTTATATATGAATGACTACTACACTAGTAGATCATAAAATTACATTATTTAAATTTTGGTTAACACTCTGCTTTATCATTTACTAACTTAGGGAGAAATTATCTAAGTGCAAGGTGTTTTAGGTTCTTAAGTCTAATATTTTTTATAAGTACCGAAGTACATCTTAAATGAATTATGAGGAAAAATGTGGGATAGTAAGGATCTATGCAAAACCCCATACTTACCTACTTTGAAAATATCCTCTATCACTTGTTCATCATCACCTTACCTCATAACCAGATCATCCATGACCGTTACACTGCCACCGTAAAAACCTTTACTTCCTCCAATTATTATTTCCTGCTCATAGCAGATTGATACGTGTATGCATCCGGTTCGAGGAGTCATTTTTTATGATTGAATGTGACTGGATGGATGGGACCAATAAGGTAGTGGACGGATGAATCTCCGGCATAAAATTCTTGAAAAACTTTTATATTTCTCACTGTGAAATCCTTCTAAAGCTGTGATAGAGAATCAAGGTGGATTCAAATGAAAATGGCACCCATGAGAAATAAGCCATCATCTTTGACGGAGATAGAACAAACCGTGGAACATCGAAACAATCTTGCACTGTTGAAAGAGTAGGGATTTCTCCTGTTCTTGAAGAAATTTCATAGGTTCAATATGGTCGTGACTCTGGAGTTTGAAAAGACATTTAAGGGAGGCTGAGCTAAAGTCAGCTCACTTGAATTTGAAGTCATGGAAGAATATATAGTGCGGGCTACAGGCTTGGCAACCGCAAGGGAACAATGGTTTAAAAAGGCAACGATTGAAAATAAAAGATGGCGTCAGTTCTTGGTCGACCAAAAGCTCAAGGTTTATTGGAAGAAGGGGCTTCCGCGCAGTGCCATACTTGGAAAATGGCGAGACCTCCTCTTTATATTGAAAAAGTCCCTGACCTGTGAGGGATGCTATTCTTTAACGTTCGTGTACCACATTTGGTTATTATTTCACTTCAAATTAGGGAAATGCACAAATTTTCCCTATTACCTACTCGAAGTTTAGAAAAGATGGAGAAAGACATGCAGAAAGGAGATGTAAGCCAGGTTTCATATGAGAACTGGAAAAATCAAGGAAAAGTAGAGTTGGTCGCAGAGGTCAAAGAACAGAAATGGTAAGTGAAAATATGGAGGTTTTGGGCTTCTAAATGCTACAAGTTCCTCAAGACTGAAGAAAGCCCGAGGTAAAAATACAAAGGTAGTGAAAGCATGAATCATTATCGAAGTGCAGGATTGAAATATGGCTCCCTATTTTTCAAATTTTTTGCAGCAGGTAAAACGTTGTGTGAGGACACACAAAAACTTAGGGATGGGAGAATTTTGGTGTGCCAAAATGCTATATTTTTACCCCCTTCATATATTCATTAACCTTTGTTTTATCTCCGTAAACCTTATCATTCCTACACTAGTCCAAGAAAACTATTTATTCCTACATAAAATTCAAATTTCATGATTAAGGTTTATCAGGTTATTTATTAATCATTTTAAATAGATTTCGTGCCTTTAAATATTTCTTGTAACTTATATTTACTTTCTTAAAAGTATTTGATAAGCTAAGTATTTATCATTATGTTTGTGTGATATATTGTAGGCATATTCCTGCACCACCAACAATTCTTGTTCCGTGATCTCCGCAACAGCTCGATCAGTCCACGTGGGCATTTTGGTCCATGTATTCTAGTCGGTTGCAGATTATCTGAAGTTAGACACAGGTGGAGTATAGTCAGAAATTTTGCCAAAGATAGGGTCTATGGCCAACGATTATCTCATGACTTATTATAGTTGTTGGCGCAATTTTTTAATTTTGTTTGTTAATCCGTTCAGCCGAAAGGCTTGATTTGGGAACGACTGTAATTAGGAATCATGGCCATAGGCCAAAGGAATTTATAAAAGATAGCTCTTAGGTACAACTAGGTTAGCGATAGTAGTGTGACTATAATCCTGTTTAATTTGTAATTTCCTTATCACCCTTGCTTTGGGCTGGACTTGAACCATAATGAATATTTGCTGATCGAATTTAATACAAAGAAATTCACCATGATTTTCTCACATTACATCCAATATTTTATTGATGTGTTGATTAAAGTGATGAAGAGTTTCATTTCCTAAAATAGGAAACAAGCTGGTTGGCTAAGGCCCAGCCAACCCAACTCGTTTACCCTCATTATTTCATTATTTTAAAAGGTTTGTGTGTCGATTTATTTATTTCAAATTCATGGCTTAAATCTTTATTTTGTTCTTTATTCAGAGTTATGATTTAATTTCACTTAACAATCAAAGTGTGAACGGATCCATTGTGTGGAATTCTAAATTGAATTTATTTATTTCCTGCAATTTCTTTCCTGGTTTGCTTCCGCTTGGATCGTGCAGGAAGATTCTTCCTGCACTAGTGCATGTAGGATTTTGCACTCTAGTTTTCTTATTTAAATACAACAAGTGTTATTTTCCTTTTCCTGTATACGATTTAATTAACTTCTCCAAGTAAGGGTTATAATTAGAAGAAATAATTCCTAATATTAAAAGCTAAACTTCTGAAGATTAAGAATGACTTCGTGAAATAATAAAGAACGAAATTACAACATCTTAATTTACGTCTGCACTTCATGATTTAAGAAAAGGGATTAAAAGTAATATGTAACATTATAAGTGAACTTTCCAAGAGTCAGATTTTATTGCATGAAAATTCCTTTGACTGAAGATTTTATTTCACTATTGAATATTGTTTCGTTTTATAAGTTTTTTTATTGCAAGTTCAATTGATTAAAGAATTCTTTTCCATGTGTAATTTATCTCAGAATTCAGCTCACAATTGCAATTCTTTTCAACATGCCCTTTTATTCTTTCGAATGTAAATTGGAAACCTCGGTGTAGGAAGCTCTGTCCTGGTGCAACATCGAGTGTCTTGTCACAGGAATAGGGTGCTCTAAGCATTAAGGCTTACAGCAACTACATGAAGACATAATTCTTCAGTATAAGAGGGTAAAATATACTTTTCACATAATTTTTGTACATGCACTAGGGCAAGCAGATTGCAAGAGTACAGGAACGGTTGCTTAGTGTAAAAAGAAAATAATTTAAAAGGCAGATATTTTCAAGGGCCCACTTGTTAAACTGCCACCATCTATACTAGATATAAACATAGAGTTTTATTTTAGCATTTAAGATTGTTTCTAGTTTTTTGAAAGTTCCTTTACTTGATTTCTTCGCAAATACATTCTTTTACATTCCAGCACTAGATTTGTTTTGGTGTCAATTTCCTTTGAAATTATTTTCTATTTGATTCTACAATATTTCAATTAATAATTAGTAATAGGAATAGGAAAATTTCATACCGCTTCTAGCATTATCTATGCTTCGTCTCTAAGTTTACGAAACCCCCGGGTTGATAATTAAGTGTTGAAGGATTTTTCTTAAGTGAAATTCCTGCACCCAACAAATGCCACCTCAAAAAATTGGACAACTCAACATCTCAACTAACGTTTACAAGGTCTTAACTCCAATGTATCATTTATCCAACACCTCATCATGTCAGTTTGGTTCGATAGAGATGGTACAAGTTGAATTGAAGAAAAAAGGTCTAAAGATGATTGTGATGGAGGATGAGCCTGCTGCTCCAGGAAGGATGGTAATTCACACCTTTTTGACTAATTTTTTTCTTAATATACCATAACAAGCCATATAGAGGGCTGCAAAGATGTTTTGGGGGTTAGGAAGAAAAAATTGCAAAAACATTGTGACACTAGGAAAGTTCATAGCGAGCTTCAAGCTTGAGGATGACTTTTCGCTACAAACTTTTGTAGAATTCTTTATGGAAAAACATCCTTAAAAATATCATATCAGGTGTAACTAAAGGTGCTTATTTACCTTATCAAGCCCAAGGAATACCCTCCAATAGTTATAAAGGTAAAATATTATGTAATAGTTGGATTTTCGAGACTGCTACGAAATGGGCGCTATGAAATTTCTTGTACATGACTATTATAGTAGTTGCCATCAAGTTAACATTATGAAAAAATGAAAAAGAATTTTGGAAATATGAATAATTTTGTTCTTCAGCACATGCCCATATACAAAAACCTCTCTCGGTTTTTACAAAGCCACCAGGGTTTGGAAATTAGGCACTAATCTTTGAGGCCTATTTTTGAGAATGTTCACTAGCCAAATTTGTGTAAAAAAATTTAAAATTCGACTTGGAAGAGAGCATCCATGTGGCATGATGACACATCAACAGTATAGTACATTCAGAAAATTATTTGGTTTCATTTGATCAGGGTTATTAAAGGATTATTTTGATCTATTTAATGAAAGAAGAGTCCCTTTTGTTTTCAAACTACGCCAAACAGAAAATATCCCTAGGAAGTCTCCAAGTGATGTAATCCTATTCGAAATAGGTCTATTACGTAGGAATTCGAAGCTAGCAATGTGGAAAAACATTTTTATGAGACCTCACTCTATAAATGAGGTCTATTTAGAGTTTTAAAGGGTTGGAAGGTCATGAGAAGACTATTATGTAATTTATGTCTATCAAGGTAATACACAGTTGCACCAGTTGTCTTTCAGACCTGACATTCTTTCGGAGCTTATATGTTTGTGTATTTCTATTTTACATAATTTTATAAGCTTAAAAATATCATGATTACATGGAATTCACATTTTTATGTTTCAACTTCCTTCATGTACTATGTTTTTGCTGAAAAAGGTTATTTTATAAGCTCAATTGCCTCAGTTTCCATGAATTGAATTTTTTTAGTCCTTTAGCTGAAGCCATGCCCAATGGTAGCCTTCATACACTCTTCCACTTGAAAATAATCTGAAAACATATAATAGTTAGCCATCCTCATTATAATTTTGTTTCTTGAATATCTTACCTATTTCTTGAGAGAGCCCTCTCTGGTTGGAAGGGCTAACTTCCAACCCCAAAGGGTTTGAAATAGTTACATAAAATTGACCGTTGAAAAACCCAATGAGTCCCAGTTTTGTGATAACATTTTGGTGCATCTTTGAAGAGCTCAAAGCTGGAGTTCCCCAGAAAATTATGTTCAATCAAAGTAACTGGACTCTTGAAGGTAGCAGGAGATCAGAAATATTCGAGGTTTTACTTCCACCTTTGCGACTCCATTCTTGAAGAATTCATAAATTCAAAGATTCATCGTGACTCAACTACTTGAATATTAGTAGCTTGATGAAGTTTCAAGATGATTTCTATTACAAGAAAGAATGCCAAGTATGCCCCTATGAATCGGTCTCACATCCCTAGTTTTTCAAATCATATGCCTTGAGTTGATTGTCTGACTTATCTTCCTATATTTAAATATGAAAAGAAAGATAATGTTTCTCTTCAATTGGTTAGATTCAATATTCATGTACATAAGTTTTGATTTTAGTTTCCTGAGTATTGTCTAATGAAAATTTGTATGGCCACCCTATAGAATGAAGCTAGGACATGGTATGAAGGGTTACAACTGGGAAGCTTGTTCTCTCTTAAAGGTTTTCATAGAAAGTTCTGCGAACATTATGAGATATCCTATTCATGTTTATCATTGTTACAAGGATTTTGTGATTTTTTTGAGGTGTTTATTTCATATCTTAAAACTCTTGGTGATAATGGAGAGTTCTTAGATGAGGATATGTTAGAGGAACTTTATGAATTCTCTTCTGAGGTCAGTTGTCATGATAATGAATAAGGTTTTCAACCAGAAAATGTCTTCTCTTTAGTCGAAGATGAAATAGATCAACAATTTGACATTCAATTAATATTACATGAAATTTATGAGGATCTTAATCCTTGTCAATATATATGCAGTGAAAGGTATGAGGCAAATCATTCAAATTTTTTTTCAGCTCATTCCTTTTGTGAGATTTTATGTCAAGAAGGAACTCCTCAAGATGAGGTTGTTGAAAATACACGCATGAAAATTCTAAACAGTGAGGTAACATGTGTTGAAAGTTCACTTTTAGGTAAACCTAAAATACATGAAGAGTTGAATATACAGGTTTTACCTATTCTATTTTAGAAGCATCAAAATGACACGAAGGATATGCATAAAGTTGTTTGTATATGAGTTGTTAGTGTTGAAAATCAAGATGAGAGTCCTCAAGAAAAACCACCAAATATTATATTTGATTTCTTTGATAAGAAAGAGATTAGTTTTGATATAGACAATATGGATGTCATGTTTGAAGATGTTCAAGGATGCGTGAATGGTTTACATGAAAGGGAATACAAATCTATTGTTTCCTTTTTATTTGATGATGTTCTTGAAATTGAAGACATAGGAAAAAATAAGCCATCAATTATGAATGAGTTCAACTCTCATGGTTTTACTCATCAAGAAGAGAATATTTTTAATGGTTTCCGACATCCAATAGTAAGTCTTTTGCATTCATCAGTCAAGAAAGTTTTTTGTTTTTCTTATTGAGCATGGATTCAATTTTCATTCTGAGTTTTCATTAGATGATTCACTTATGATGTTTTTCAATAAAAATCATGAAGCCCAAGTTTTGGATTAGCCCTTTGATTGGCTATACTGGAGGCTTTATATTTCTTGAATTGAAATTTTGGTTTCCATTTGTTAGAGTAGGATTGATATGCACATAAATAAAATTTCTGGGCAAGCATCTCTTTCAGCATTTAGTTTGAAGATTGTAGTTGCAAGTTTCGTTTTGTATAAGTGTTTTTTATTCCAGAGCATGTCAAGGATCGAATATAGGCTGAATAATTTTGCAAGTGGTTGGGAACTTCCCAATGGATAAGGCACTGGAGCTGCTAGTTATTTGATGCACCACATGGGCGCAACATCCCCATTGGAGCCATTTTTATCCATGATAACAATTTGGTTGGTCTTAAGTTAATTAGGTTGAGTCACTTAGGGTTGAATATGGCCTTATGAATTTTTCATTTTAAAAAATGTACATATGTGGGGGTCTTAAAGGCCATCATTAAGGTGACGGGTCTCAATGTCAAATAAAAATCCCAAAAATATGTCATGCATAAGTGAAATTGGTCATTTAATGTAAATTTGGCACTTTTCCCAAAATCCACAGCAAATTCAGTGTAAATTGGTCAGAATTCACTATGAAATAGCCTAATCCTCTGTTTTTCCAGCATTATGAAATTTTGGTATTTTTGGGGTAGTCAACGCATCTAAGGAGGTAGTTGAATCATCAAATGAGATAAATATATGTCATTGGGACATCTTTTTAAGGAGCACAACTCAACATCCACTCCACATGGATGACATGGCTAAATAGCTCATCATGATGCCACCTCACAAAATTGGAAAAATCACCATCTCAATTAAGGTTTACAAGGTCTTAACTCCAGTGTGTCAGTTTTCCAACACCTCAACATGTCTATTTGGTTTGATAGATGTGGTATAAATGGAATTGAATAAAAAAGGTCTAAAGATGATTGTGATGGAGGATGAGGCTGCTCCTCTAGGAAGAATGGTAATTTAGACCTTTTTTACTACTTTTTCTCTTAAGATACCATAAAATGGCTTATACAACGATGCAAAGATGTTTTTCGGGTTAGGAAGTGTTAGTGTCAGTATTTGTATCCCTCCACCAGTGATCAAATAAAATCTTTCATCTCATGTTAAGGGTCCCATTCTGAAATTTTTTTCATTCCATTAGGTCATTATGCAAACATTTGGTCATTGGAGATAGCCCAAGGTCAAACCTCACTCTTTTCAAAAATTTCATGACTTGTTGGCTCATTTCACCATTTTGCTAAGTGTACATTAGTCATGAGTTGTCATCATCATTTCAGTATTTTCATCATGAAGTTCATTCGGTCACAGTCTCCATTAGATCTTAGGGTTTTTAAGGTCCATCAAATCACCATTTGCATGCATAAAATTCCAGAAAGTAAAAGAGTGACAATAAATACATTTTATTATGAAATTTTGATTTGTAAATTTAATTTCAATTTAATATGTAATTTTATGTTTCTTAATATGTAATAATTTCTCATGGTTCCAAGGTAGCTGAATAATCAAGGTTCCATCAGCCAAGTAAGTCAAAGTTCTAAAATTCAGAGCATTCCAAATCCACCAAAAGATCAAATTCAACGGATCAAGATCGAAAAATAAAAAGGTAAATTGCAATGTTAAAATTGAGTTCAAAGGAAATGTGGGTCCCAATGCCTATTTATGAAATTTTATCAAGTATAAAAGGTCATCAAAGACCAAATAGATACTCATTTGCATCCTCATGCATTGAGCTCTCAAACTCCCCAAATCAAAAATCAAATTTTGAGCAAGAAAATCGACTTTTTTTGGAGGCACTGCACTCTTGCTTGAGGCACTGCACTTTTGACAGAGAAGGCGCTGCACTCCTACTTGAGGTGCTGCACTTTTTCCAGCTTACACCCACAACTTCAAATCTTCTTTGCAAGTGGTCCAGTCATCAAGCAAGGGTTTTCTCATTCAAATGCAAGTAATTTGCTCCTCTCAAAGCCCTTCTTTCATTTCATAATTTCAAATTTATGGTGTAAACCCTCCTCACTCACCTTTTCAGATGAACAACCTCTTCCATTACTCTCTAATCCAAACAATTGACCTTCATCATATCAATCAGCTAAACATTGCATGGGAGACCATAATTGAGAATGATATATTCATTACTCCAGCACCTCAGCCTGCTAGACCAATTCCACCACCAACATTAGTGTCTCAAAGACAAATAGGGTCATCTAGCAGGGTTGCAGTGAAGAAGGCCAAAGAAGTCAAAGAAACAAAAAAGGTCAAAACCTGCCAGAGGGGACCTAGGCAAGTGTTTTCTCAACATATTTTGGAAGGGGCCTTTCCTTCTTCATGAACAAATCAGGGAAAACAAAAGCAAGAAAATACAGTTGTTCATGAAGAAGAAGACCTTCATGAGGAAGAAAGAGATTTTGAGTTGATTGACATGGATGGCCAAGATGACCATGAGGCCTAAAAGCTAATCATCAAATAAATGGATTCCATAATCAAATAACAGCAGGAAAACATGGAAATATCCCACTTTTTCATATCATTCCTTGAACAAGACAACAAGCAGCTGAAATAAAAGCAGGTACTCATGGAGTTAGAGCTGCTAAAGGAAAAAATACAAGACATTAAGTGTAAGGAAATGATGCCACCTGATGAATCTAACCATGATGATACTCAAACCATCAAGTCAAGACCAAAAACAAGAGTTCTTAAGATAGCTTTAGAGAAGGAGAAACATGAGGTAGAGAAAATAATTTTTGAGGGAAAGATTGCAATGGAAATTGAAGATGACAGAGAGGTGTGGCTTGACAGAGTTAACCTTCACCTTGACAAGCTCCTACATAAGGAAAAAAAATACAATGAGATGCTTAGACACATGGACAACACTAACATCACTAGAAACAAGAATTGCAACATTAAGCTTAAGCAGTTGAAGGACAAATACAAGCAAACCCTAATCAAGAAAAAGGAGGAGGATAAACTTGAGATTCTTGTTGATGTCTCCCTGATTTCTTGAGACACTTAATAAACACTTCATCTACTAATTTTGAAGGTTTTTGGGTAATTTTTTGTAGTTTTGGGCATTTTTCCAAATTTTGACAGACATTCAGCACAGTCCACTTATAAAAAACGCAGCACCTAGGATGCTGCACTTTTTATAGGAGCCTCCAAATGATAAACGGTCAGTGCCATTGGATTAAGAATTCCTTCTACATCAAATTTTGAATATTGGAACATCAAATTTGAACATTTTGACATGGAGAAATGGCCAAAAAAATTCAAAAAGTCACCTTTATGCCTCATTTTTCAAGTTGGCACTGTGCTTTTGACTAGTCTTGGGATATTTCAGTTTTTAGGGACTTATATTTATTATTTTATGAACATAAGGGAATTTTTGGAAACTAGACAAGAGAATCTTTCCAATGATCTATATTGAGCTCAGTCTCGACTTCATAAAGTCCTCCAAAAGTGACCTTGAAGTTGGCATTGTGCTTTTGTCAAGGGCATTGTGCTTTTGCTAGTGGCACTGTGCTTTTGCCAGTTCACTCATATTTTCTAGATTCTGACTTTTTCTCAGTTGGTCAATGGTTGAATGCATTTATACTGATGTAATTGATGAATGTAAAAGTAATTATGTTCCTAAAGGCTACTAGAGTTAGATACATTTGGTAAAAGTGTATTTTTGGATAAATGAATCAGTTTAACCAAATTTAGGGATGATTTTGCTCACCTCCCTAGTCTTTGGGGGTTCCAGTTGAGAAATTTAGGGATCAGTTCCACAAGTCAGGGATTCGACCCCTGAAAGTAGGAGAAGTAGTTTTCATCCTATACCTTTCATCCACTTTGACTTTGCAAGGGTTGGATGTTGTTGGATTGATCACTGGACATTTTTTGTAATCAAACTTTTGGCAAGTAATAACAGAATGAGTTGCAGCTATTTTGATGGAATTCTTGTGGTAAATTGATTTGACATTGTTTCTTCTTATGTTTTGCAATTGTGTGAATGTATTGTGATTCATATTCATTCCATTTCTAAATGTAATTGTTTCCTAAGTTTAAAAGACATAATTCATTAAGCTTATGTTTTGTTTTGGAGGAATAGTTATAGTTTGTTTCATATTCTTTTAGTAGAAAAGAATTCATATCTCTTATGCTCTTATCTTACACCCTAGCAGTCTAGACCACTCCATCAAGATATCCTTTTGTGTTGAGCTGCTTACCTACCTTTCTCCATAAGGTCCCTGCAATTATGGTCCTTTTTTCCCCTGACCTAGTTCCTTCCTTGACCTATTCACCATCTAGAACCTCAAAAATAAATAAACCAAACCCATGTGCTACTATACCTAGCCTAATATCTCATTGATCCAGCCATATTAACTGGGATCCATTCAAGAGAGTCCTCTCCTGCCTAATAGGTCTAGCTAATTGGAAAAATATTGGTCTCTGGTTACCTTTGTTGGTCTCTTGTCACCCTCAGAGATATGATGGAGTGATAACATGAAGAAAAAATTTCAAAAATTTTGTGAAACTAGGCAAGTTCTTGGCAAGTTGCAGGCTTGATGCTGAGTTTTCACTACGAGCTCGCTGTAGAATTATTTAAGGAAAAATTGCCTAAAAAATATCATATTAGGGGTAACTAAATGAATGCATTTACCTTATGAAACTCAAGGAAGACCCTCCTATAGTTATAAAGGTCAAAGGTTATGCAAAATTTGGATTTTAGAGTTTGCTACGAAATGGGCGCTACGAAATTTCCTATACATGATTGTTTTAGCAGTCAAATTCAAGTTCAATTTATGTCAAAATTAAAAATAATTTTAGAAATCTAAAGGAGGTGTTTCTTCTTCACATGCCCATATACAAAAAATCTCTTAGTTTTCGGAAATCCGTCATGGTTTCGAAATTATGCACTCATCTTTCAGGCCTATTTTTTAGAATTCTCACTAGCCAGATTTGTGTAAAAAAATTTAAAATTCAACTTGGAAGAGGTCCAGCTCATCATCCACATGGCATGATGACACATTAGCAGTCCAATACACTTAGAAAATTATTCGGTTGCATTTGATAATGGTTATTAAAGTAATTTTTTGAGCTATTTTTGTTGAGCTATTTAATGAAAGAAGAGTTCTTTTTGTATTCAAACTCTACCAAATAGAAAATATCCATAGGAAGTCTCCAAGTGATGTAATCCTATTTGAAATAGGTCTCTTAGGTAGTAATTCTAAGCTAGAAAGGTGGAAAACCATTTGTATGATACCTCACTCTATAAATGAGGGAGTTTTGGAGTTTTAAAGAGTTGGAAGGTCATAAGAAGGCTATTATGTAATTTTTTTCTATCAAGCTATACACAATTGTTGTAGTTGTCTTTCAGACCTGAGATTCTTTTGGAACTTATATGTTTGTGTATTTATATTTTATATATTTTTACCAGCTTTATAGTATCAAGATTACTTAGAATTCATAGTTTTATGCTCCAACTTCCTTCATGTACTATGTTTTTGCTGAAAAAAGTTATTTTATAAGCTCAATTTCCTCAGCTTCCATGAATTGAATTTGTTTGAAATTCAAGTCCATTAGCTAAATCTATGCCCAATGGTATCCTTCATACACTCTTCCACATGCAAAATAATCTAATAGAATATAAGAGTTAGGCATCTTCATTATAAGTTTGGTTCTTAAATATCTTACCTTTTTGTTGAGAAACCTCTCACTTGTTGGAAGGGCTAACTTCAAACCCCAAGTGGTTTGAAATGGTTACATAAAAGTGACTATTAAACAACCCAATTAGTCTGAGATTGGTGATAACACAATAGGAGTTAATAAAACCCCATAACCCACAAAAAAAATGGGTCAATTGTAGGAAGAACAAAAGTATTGTGGGAGATACAAGGGTGATGTTGCGTGATCAGGGACTATTGTTTCACTTGTGCGATGAAGCATGCAACACAATGATATATATGTAGAGGAGTATTCCTCATTAGATTCTCGGGATGGGTACACCAGAAGAAGATTTTTCAAGGAAGAAACCAGATGGGTCATATTTTAGGATATTTGGTTCATTAGTTTATTGTCATGTTTCTAATGATGTAAAGAAAATTCTAGAGTAGACATCAAAGTTGGTAATATTTATCGAGTACAAATATACACCTCACAACTATTGTGTGTACCTTTCATCTCACAAGATGACAATTTTTCATAGAGATGTGAAATTTAATGAAGATAAGACCATGAGATGTTACCTTAAGAGGGATCTTTAGTTGCATGCCGATGAGGATATTTTGGATCCAAAGGAAAAACCTCAAGATGTTGTAGAGAACCAAAAGAAAAGGAGTAGAGAGTGGAAGCACCCACTCATGCAGATACATCTAGAGCTAGAGGGATGTGCACCATGGAAGATGATAGATTATTCCATGATGCTAGAGAGAATGGGGGAGCACCCATTTCACATCACAGGCATAGGAGGTCATCGAATCAATACACTAGGTAAATGGATCTCATGAGTGAGCTTGTTGAGATAGAACCATCCTCATTCAAGGAAGCAATGTAGAAGCTAGTATGAATTGATGCCACAGTAGAGGAATATGATTCCATAGTCATAAAAAGTGTTTCGGAAGTGGTCCTAAGGCCAAAGAACAAGTCAGTGGTAGGTTTGAGGTGGATCTACAAGGTGGATCATATAGTAGACGAAATAATCACAAAACACAAGTCCAGATTTCTGGCCAAGGGGTTCTCTCAGGGGGTCCAGTAGAAATGTACTCTTCTATCAAATCAATTTTAGTACTTGCAGTGTAGCAGGGATGGAATATCCATCAGATGGATTTGAGGACAACATTCCTCAATGGAGTGATTGAGAAGGAGGTGTACATTGAACAACCAGAAGGATTTAAGAGCTTTGAAATAGAGTCGAATGTGTGTAGACTCAAGCGAGCATTGTATGGATTGAAACAATCACCCCATGATTTGTACACTAGGATTGAAAAATATTTTACTAGGTTTGGCTTAACCAAAAGTGAAGTAGATGCAAACTTTTACCATATTGTTGTTGAAGGTAAATTTTTTATTATAGTATTATATGTCGATGATTTGATTTTAACCGATGATGAGAATTTGATAAAATATTGCAAAGACAATCTTGAAATAGCATTGGATATGAAAGACATGTGACTCATTCATTATTTCCTCAGTTTCAAAGAATGGTAAGGAGATGGGGACCTATTTGTCTCTCAGGGCAAGTGTGCCAATGAGATGCTAAAGAATTTCCTCATGGAGAGTAGAAAACCCATGGGCACTCCTTTAGTAGTTATTTGTAGAAAAGGGGATGTAAATTCAGGTGAGGAGGTGTAGGCCACTATTTACAGGTAGCTTGTGGGTTCACTCATGTACTTGGTGAACACATGTCCAAACATGTATTATGAATTTAACCAACTTATTCAATCAGTGGTTAAGCCAAGAAAATGGTATTTTAATGTGGCCAAACATGTGTTGAGATACCTAAGAGGGACTAATGAGTATGATATTTGGTACAAATGGAGTGAAGCTTCAAGGCTTCACAGATGCAGATTCGACAGATAGTCCATCAGATCGGAAGAGAAATTTAGGAGGATTCTTTGACATTCGGTGAACAAAATTTCATTCGTACAACAGGAAGAAGACATCAGTTTCACTTAGTTCAATAGAAGAAAAGTACATGGTTGCTAGTCAAGTAGCTTGTGAAGCTATCTAGATGAGGAATATTCTTTTTGGATTATTTCATCATATGATGGATCATACTATGATTTAATGTGACAATGAGACTTGTATCGAAATATCTTAAAAGCCATTTTTTCATGATTGATCGAAGAATATCAACATTTTGTATCACCATCTACGAGATTGTGTGCAGAGGCGGATCATGTTGTTGGAATACATTCCTACAGAGGAACATGATGCATATATTTTGAAAAATTCATTGTCAAGACGAATATTAAAGTTCCAGAGAGGCAGGATTAGGGTATCTGATAATCCTTTTGTTGTTGAGAGCGAGTGTTGAAAATGGAAACAAAAAAACCATGATTTAATTTTCCCTTGAATTAAAATAGGAGAAAATTGTAGTTCCACATCACAAGAGAACTTAACGAGTTAACTACATTAATTTCAATTAGTTATTTCAGTTAATTTGATTTGAGGGCCTAATTTAAGCTGTCTAGAGTGATTCCTAAATTTTAGGATCCTAGGTCAAGTTTAGTTTGAGTTGTAACAATTTAATTCAGTTAAAATGAGTTAAATTCAGTTAAACTAGTTCCAAATGTTGGAGGAACTAGTAGGAGATCTAGTTGTGGGGTGTATCTTTAGTGTTCAACCATTTGAATGATCAATCAATCATAATTAACTCATGCATGCAATAAACACGAGTTACCTAGTTGATATTGGAGTTGAACGTTCTAGTGTACTATCAGTTTTATAATTCTCCAAGTTGTATAGGTGGTGCATGTAGTCAAAGAAGGACCTATAGAGATTGCACAGTTTAGGAAGGGTATTTCCCTAATTAATAGGGGGCTAATTACTTGAGAAAAAACGAAAGGAAACATGAGATTTTCAGGCGAAAAAATTGGCTACGTATTGACCAAAGTCAGCTTGTGAGGCAATGAGATAGATTATAATGCAGAGATTGTTCAATCTTGAAAAAAAAATGTATTTCTTATCTATATTCTAACTAGTGTAATACATATAGGAAGGGGTTTTGAGTAGTTTATTTCAACTAGATATATCCTTGTGTATGTGTATTAATTCATGTCGCATGTTTTTGATATTGCTTCCCAATTGTGAATTTCTTTCTGCAGATGACTAGAGTAGATTTGAGTCTAATGTTTTAGAAAACTACATGAGAAGTTTTGAATATACAATTAATTTTTACATACAATTCTATGGCATTAGTATTCCTTAAAAAGGGAGGAAAAATGATTTAATTCTTCAAAATACATGTCGTTGAAATTTTTATCCTACATACCATTACCATTATCAATTCTCCAACAAAATTTACATACTTTATATAGTTTTCATAATTATGAAAGAATCTTGTGTACTTATCCCTATCCCGTAGCCATAAATCCATGCTCTACAATCTCCACTCTTTAATTTTCCAAAATAATATGCCTCTTATTTTCTTTACGTTCTTCATTCATTAATACAAAACCTTCCACATCATATATTTCTCTCAAAACCCTATAATAGTTCAAATTTTTGTCATGTTATAGCAGAATATTGCAAAGCCAAACTGTTGAAGATTTTCCCAAGACAAATTCTATCAAGGAACCTAAATTAAAAGTTGAAAAAAAATGGCGATGTCTAGAATGAGATCCAGGTTCCCTCATACTAGAAATCTTGTGAGGCCTCTTTGGTTATTAAAATTCAAAGGCTTTGTATTCATGTTGGTGTTTGGTTCCAACGAAACTGTGCTCGTTATTTCATGGGATATAAAGTATATATGTGCTATGGATATAAAGTATAGTAACATTGTTTGGTCATTTTCATACCATTCTTCAGGCATTATTTTCTAAAAAAATGATGGAAATTCACAATGGTTTTTAGTGGAGAGCATGAATTGGTTACACAAATGTGAAAAATGACTAATTGTTTTATTTTATGGAAAAGAAACTTGGATATCTTCAATAATAATTTTGGGGCAAATTTTCTTCAAAAAACACCAAAAGGATTTGTTAACAATATACTCCATTTATCACCATATGGATCACTTATTCACCTATTTAAACAATGACAACATTTATTATTGATATCAAGAATGGAAATATCATCCATATATATGATTCAGGGGTTCCTCTATCCACAGATGAAGAAAACATGTTTTTTCATGATAAACCTATGGTTTCTGGTGAAAATATTGGTAATAGTGTAAAATTAGGGAATGTTTGTATTTTCTCAATAAGAATAAATCTTCAACACATGGAAATATTACCTTTTGTGGTAATGCAAAGTAAAAACTGCAAGAATCTAGTGGAGTATGAGACTTTAAGAAATTGATGCCAACAGTGTTGGTTTTTTGGTGATCATTGTATAAGTGAGTGGTGGATCACCAAAATACATTTATACATGCATTCAATAGATAAAAATATATCAAATGCTTCTATCAGCAGGGATTATTTTTCATCAAAATGAATTCACCTTCTATAAAGATACAAGTTTGAATTTAACTCTGATAAGAAGAGAATCCTCTTGCTAACTTGGTTGAAAACATGGACATTGAGTTGTTAAATAAAAATAAAAAATGGTTTCATCTCAAATAAATAAATAAAAAAACAGTTGTGGAGTTGAAAATAATTTCTTAATAGATATTGAAAGAAAAATGCCCAAATTTGGATAGATCAATTTATGCGGAAGGCCTCTGATCAAAATTAAAGTTTCTCATTTGTTTCATGGACCATGTTGGTTGCAACATTATTATTCATTGAGACTAGAGTATATTCCAAATACTTTTTTTTTCAATTTGAATAAATTAGCTCTGAGCACCTCTCAAACGTGCATAGTATTTCCCAATATTGAACCATGAGACTCAGGGTACATAACCTTACCCAGGATTGGACCACATAACTTGTGAAGACAAAACCTCAGCTTTTTCAAATTTGATGAATTTGCAACACATTAATTTGGAGAGGTGAAAATTTTAAAGAATATACATAATTGTTTGGGAAGTCATTAAATTTCTAGCATATCAATTTCACAAGGGCCCAGATAGAAAGTTTCAAGTGAATTTTCTAGACAATTGGAGGTGAATTTTAATAATATTCCACATAGGTTTTTTATAAAAATTACCCTAATTGACTTTCACTTAGACAGATCCAAGGAATTGTGAGTGCTTTCAGAGGTTTCGTTGGTACTTTTAAGGGGTATACACTTAATATTTGGAAATGTCTGCCACATTTCTGTAGGCATTTGTAAATTCTAGTTCTGAGTTGGTATCCCATAAATATCCCATCACACAGGAAGAGACATTAGAAGGTAATTCATTTATCCTTGATGAAAAATTTGTTTGTTTGATTGATGAGTTTGACAAGATGAATGATGAAGACAAGGTCAATATCCATGAAACAATGAAACAACATAGTATCAACTTATGCAAGGTTGGAATTGTGACATAGTAATGAGCAAGGTTTGTTACAGTATCTTAAACACTCCAAAATAATTGGAAATCTAGATCTCCATCATACAAGAAGATATATTGAAATGTATGAATGAGAATGATGTTACAAATGAGAGTGAGGGCCTGCTTATATAGCGTAGACATGTGTCCCTTTATGAACGATAATGTCCTTTAGTGACATACCTCTTATTTAACTAATTAATAATTGATCATTATTTATGATGTTTATTATTATTTATATTTACGTTATTTATATCTATATTTATTCATAACAGTGAAATCCTCCTAAAACAACATTGTCCTCAAAGCTTGCTGATGAAAATGCTCGATCTCTTTTCCTATTTTGAATGACTTCTCATCTTAGAACTAACATCTTATTTGATACAAGATGATATGATCCTTTGAGTTATAAAAAAAAAAATTGAACTGAGAAAGGATCAAACCATCCTAAATTAATCTTTTGTGAAATCTTGCGATTACTAGATACTCCATGTGAACTTCTATCACAAGAATCAATTGCACTAACATTAGTAGTCTTTAGAACAACAGTTTGTCTTCTCTTCTGATTCAGATGTCGAAAGGGAGTCATTTTGGTTTGATTTTCCATTATCTTATGTGTGACAACTACTTCATTTACTTTAAATACTAATGTTCTTGATTTGGTTACAAAATCTTCATTTGGATTTTTCATATTTTTAAATACAACATTTGAATATGTTTTCCCTTCAACTGGTATGTCTTATTTTTGAGTTGTGATATTGCCTCGGTTAATATTTGTTACCTTATCTTAAATTTGGACGGTACATATGACGACTTCAATAAATTTTTCATGATGGTCTTATAATTTAATTTTCAATGATTGATTATCATTTTTAAGTTTCTTAATTTGAGTGAGTAATTTCTCACTATGGTCCTGAAGACAAATAATTTCTTCATTTTTGTTAGTGGTGATTTTGTCAATTTCCCTTTGCATATTTGGTATTAATTTTTTACTTTCTTGAGATATTACTTTTGAGATGTCTTACATATCTTCTGGTGTTACATGATCGGGCTTCATTGTAACATCATGTAATGTTATCTTTTTATTTTTGCATGAAAATGTAAAAAAATTATTTTTCGTATTTAAGATAAAAGATCCTAGTCATTCCACCCATGGTAAACTGAGAATAATGTCACTATTGTCACAAAATAAAGTTTTAACAGTGAATTGCGAGACAAAGTATAGTTTCCCATGCTTAGTTGTAGATTGCTTATGTTATATTATTTATTACTCATTGAATCCATTATTTCAATTATGTTTGATTTAGGAATCACTAATTGGTTAGCTCATTTAGTAATAACATAATTATTATTTTGAGTAGGATCGATAGAGATGATAACATCATTTCCACCAAGTGATCCTTTGATTTTAAATAGCGCACCAACTCATATACTAAAAGTTTTAGGAAATATTTCATTACTAGTCTTAATTTTTTTTTCTTCGGAAATGGATTTTGTTTTGTGTTCATTGATGAGATTAGGGTTTAACAATAACCACTTTAATCTTTATAGTAATACCTTTTTTCTTTTCTTTTTTTAAATTGATCCTAGTTTAAATTTGATAAAATCTATGCTTTCCTTCTATGGTAATACTCCCTTCATATTTATTTTTATATATACCCCTTTGTAATTATATTTCCTTTTCTAATTTAATTATTACTATTATTTTTTTATTTTTTTCAATATTCTTTTTTCTTCTACTTTATAAGAGTAGCAATTAATTTTTGTTTAATTTTATTTTTTAATATACTATTTTCTTTATTACGCTGTAAGGCGTTATTATTTGAAAACAACTTACCTGATGTGCATCGTGTCTTAATATGAAACCCTTAGATTATATGTTAGACGATTAAAACATTTTCAACCCTTGATGGAAAAGTTAGTTTACAATGCAGTTATGAAAAGAGAAAATGTGGAAGGTAAAGCATTGCACGACCCTTCACCTATACATTCTCGGATTTCAGAGAGGCGTAAGTGTTACAATCCCTACGCCTGCCTCATTGCTGCTGGAAAATGCAACTGTTATGATTGACTTTGTCTCACCTCGCGTGAATTTTCTTGCTCTTGGTTATACCTGGATGGTACGAGGTTGTGAGGCCGCGGTTGATGTCGTGGAAGGAGAGGAGGAGTGCGGTTTTGCGAGATAGGAGGAGGATTCAGGCGCTAGAGGCCGCGAAGTGGCAGAAAGAAGTGACCCGCAAGTGTAGGAATTGCTTGACAGCTTATAGGGATCAGCACCCTGCAGGGGGCAGGTTTATGTGTACATACTGCGGGCATGTTTCGTGGCGGCTGGTTTTGGATATACCGGGTATTGCACCTGGTATTGCTGGTCCCAGAATCCAGTCTAATGGCGTTGTGATCAAAGGCGGTATTACACAAATTGGCATCCCTATTGCAAGCCTCTACGGAGGGAAGAATACCAAGGCATGGAATGGGAAGGGCTGGCCTAAGGAGTGGTCAGTGAGCGATTCCTGGCTCAGGGGAACGACAAATTGTTTGGGCAGTAATGGGAATGTGCTTGGTGATGTTTTTGGGGGAACAGAGCAGTGTTCGGCTTGCAAGATGTATCCCAAAGTTGTTATTTTCTTTCTGAGAATTGTAGGATTAGGCTTCTTTTGGATCAGGTGGGTTTGGAGAAGGGTATTTAGAAAGGGCTCTTTGGGGGACGAAGAGGGCTTGAGTTCCGGTGTGAAGGCCTGCTCAAGGAAGAGTGAAGAAGGATGAAACTCTCAAGGGACAAAGGGGGAAAAAGCCCGGAGGAAGGCTGAAGAGAAGAGATTGGCTAGGTTAGAGAAGGAGATGAAGGAGGAGAAGAGGAAGCAGAGAGAAGAGGTTGCACGATTGGTAGAGGAAAGGAGGAGGTTCAGGGAGGCTGAAGAAGAAGAAGCTACGCAGAGTGAGTGGGAAATTAAGCGGGAGAGGGAGGTGGAAAGAAGACGGCAGGATAGGTTAAAGGAAAAAGAGAAAGGAACGGTGAAGGATAAACCGCCGGCTGAAGGAGAGGAGGTGAGGAAGCAGGAAAAAGAGCATGAAAAGAAGGGAGATTTGGATAAAAAGGGTGAGAATGAAAAGGAGGAGTCACCAAAAATACACAATTTTGCAGACAAAAAGGGTGCCAAAAACTTTAAAGTGTTCGGCATTGACTCTGGGTTAAAGAATAACGAGCAGGCATTGAAGGGAGGATTTAATAGTATATTAAGGGCTGGTGGCTCTCAGCATTTGGTTCCTTTGAAAGGGCCATTTAAATCACCTTCAAAAATTTCTGCATGGCAATCAAGCGACATTACATCCTCACGGGGTAAGAATTTTGGAATGGATCTAGGTCCTGGTACAAAATCTAGTAAACTAGATCATTCTGATGATGCCTTTCCATTGCCAACCAATGTTGTTATTGGTTCAACTAAGTCTACATATCACATGGGTTCTTCTTGGAATAGAATGGATTGGACAAAACCTTGGGGTAAAGAAAGCAATACCATTGCAGAGGATCCTTCCAGACAAGAAAATAATGCTAGCAGTGGTAAGGGGGAGAAGGATTCTGGCAGCTTCGAACCACAGAAACTTGCAGGAAATGTTACCGTCAAGAGTCCTGGAATCAACCAGTCACAACCTCCTATGAGTTTCAAAATAATATGGCATTTTGTCTTGCATCTTGTCTTCTTATTTCAAGTTATCTTTATTTCGGCTTAGGTTGCAAAGAAAAGTGAAGATATTATAATACTAGGAAAGAACGAATTGCAGTTGAGAGAAACTCTATCATCTGGCCTGCAAGGAAAATGTCACTATAATACAGATTTATCCTCTTACCCAATCTGAAATACAGAGAACTAACAAAAAGAGCTAAACATGAATACATGGTACAAAGATGAGCAAGATACATTTTCTTCATCTTAGGGTGTAACGTTACAATTGCCAATACATACCAATATAAATATCTTTGTTAACCTGGCATAATTAGCGATTGTACACTAAGCTTCTCCTTCGGCATGGTCTTCCTGTGATTTGGATATTTTCCCCACTGAAAGAAAAATAGTGACTAACTAAGTTTTTCCTTTTTCCTCCCTAGGTGGGAATTCAATTGCAACCATTATCGCCGGTGTCAAATCAGACCAATTCAGGGGAACATCATACTATAAGCTCTTTGACATCATGCTTGGCAGCTTCTTCTGCAGTTGCTGGAAGTCCACTGGAGCAAAATAATCATATAGACGATGGAAAGAAATCTTTTTCACCAGTGTCTTCATCTCCAAGCCATATTTTTTTTGGATCAGCTATACCTGTCTTACTTCCTCCAGTAGACACGACGCCAATTATCACTAACTCGGTTCCAGATTGTATGTCCCAAGCTATGAAAATTTCATACAATAACATGTCTCCCCCTGCTACTATATCACCACATAAGAGGCAGCGCTATGGAAGGAGACTTCTTGCACCTGCTGGAAACAGAGGAAAATGGTCTAGACTCAGAGGAAAATAGGCCATGTCTCCGACAGTAAGGCACCAGCAAAAATTCTTCCATGTTGTGGGAGTCAGTTATGGTGGTTTTGCAGCTTACCCAGATGTAATTCAGAATTTGACCATTGTTGTTGCCAGAGTTTGTTTGGAAGAGAAGGATATGGAGAAAGGGCTTCTGAAGGTATTTGACTTGGCAGCCGCCAAAAGAATTTTACTGCTGCCACAAACTACTGCTAATCTTAAGACACTATTGAAACATTCCTTTCTTAAGGGTCCTAAAATGGTCCACTCTTGTCTACTTCAAGATTTCATAATTGTAAGTTTAGTAATTTATTCTTTCCTTGAGGCTTGAATATGTAAGGCTTGTATTTATTGATTACGTATCCTACTGTTACAATGCTAAGAATATTTATTGATCACATATCTTGCTACACTGCTAATTATCATTCTAATGGTTGTTGTAGATAGAAAACGGATATGGAAAAATTGCCGATTATTTCGGAGCAAAGGGGGCATTATACATCAATTGGGTAGCTCACATGTCAGTGAATCTGAATACTGGTGATCCTTAGACAATGTGCAAAGATTCAGATGCGCCCAACTACATGGTTAGTAATTTCTACTTTGTTTTTCTAAGAGCCCACATTTAAACGCTTCTTGTAGTATACCTATCATTCTTGCCTCTTAGAAATATTCTACTACTGTCGAAAGTTTTAAGCAGTACCCAATTTATGATTTTTCAAGCTTGTTCCATGCACTAAACCATGGAAATCCATTAGTGGTGGACGAAATTTAACCATTAGGAAAGTATGTCACTGTTGAGACATCTTTCACTACCATAGACCTTATAATCATCCTATCCAAAATTTAATTAAGTTTCCAATTCAGGGTAATTATTGAAGTGTATTTAGGGTAATCATCCATCCTTTTCTTACCATCTTTTCAAGTGGGCCTGGTTCCAAAGAATATTTTACAATAATGATGATTTTGTTTACCATGAGGTTGTAAATCTCGAGGCTGTATATCCTAAATTCCAATAGTTGATACATCTGCCATTTGATGTGTCCTCGAGCTTTGTAGCCTTGAGGTGCTTGTCAAATAAGGGTTTAGATAGGTCTGTGATAGTGCCCAGATTTCATACACCCATTGCATTGTGTAAATTTTCCACTACTACACACGTGAGGTGTTAATTATTGAAGTGTATTGTGTCACGGACATGTCATATAGCATAAATAGTTGTAGTATAACTTAGAAGAATCGGCCATCCTTTTCCTACCAATTTTTCAAGTGGGCCTGGTCCCAAAGAAGAGGCTGGTAATAAAGCTGGGTTTGTGCAACATAAGGTTGTAAAGCTTGAGGCTGTATACATTTAATTCCAATATTTAATATATCTACCATTCAATATGTCCCTGAGATTTGTAGGCAGGTGCTTGTCAAACCTGGGGTCAGATAGATCTGTGCTAGTGTATAGATTCCTTATACCTATTGCATTTTGAAGATTTGGCACCGTCATACACTTGAGTTGTTGATGTGTCCCACCATCCCCACTTGAGTTGTAGAGCATCTTGCTTTACCCAATGTAAAAGTTCTCCAACTAGGAGCTCTTAAGAATAGATAGAATCCACCCAAACTTTCACCGTCTGGTAGACCTCTTGTCTCTGCAGAACCAGAAGACATGCACTACATCATCTTCAATCTGCTTTTATATTTATGGAGATTGGTATCTTTTTATGTGCCCACTTTTCAGCTACCTTTTTTGAGTAAAGGGCTCTATGAGCTAACTGCTAATACATCGAATTCTCCTTTGGCTTCCCATATTTCTGCCATATCCAACTCTAATAAGAAGTAAATCCCAATTTCTTGACATGAACTCGTCCTTCAAAGGTTGTTTTACAATGTTTTTATGGTGAAGGAAGGGTGTTTCTACTTTCCAGCTAGTCCTTGCTCTATGCAGGCCTTGAACCTTTCCTAGGAACATTAGGAGCAGTTCTGCTTTTCCCTAAATAGATATTATTCTCTTTCACCCTTAACCAACACTTAGAATATGCAAGGATCATCCTATCTTGATTCTTATCATTAAAGATATCTCTAACTTATTTTATTCCATGTTGCTCCAAAATGTCTCTTACCTTAGCTCTGTCTGCTTCTTCACGTAACTAACCAACGACCACTATGCTGCCTTCTGCATCTATATTTGTGCACATTAAGACCTGCTCAATCATGTATTCGAGCAATCACCATCCCTTGTGTTCAAATAGTTGGCTATGCAAGTATTGCAACTTTCAATTGTCGAACTGAAAAAAAGTTAATTCACTTGCATTAGAAACAAAAGAAACATTGGCAATGGTGCATGGGAAGATATTCATTTCACCTTTTATCTTAAACTGTGCATCTTGAAAACATGATGTGTTGTTATGAAGAGCTGAATTATTTAATTCCTTATTTCTTTATACTTCCCTTTCATAAACAAGAATGTGTTCCCCTGCTTTCCATGCAGAAAACACTGATAATATGGAGGGAGCATGATCAGATCTTTCCACTTGAGTTGGGAAATAGGCTGAAGAGGTTTGCACTCTTTGATTTTTACATGTATTCAGAATGTTTAGTTATTTTCATTATTTTTATCTTCTTAACATTGTTTGAGTGTGGCGGGCATCTGGGTGATGGAGCAGAGCTTGTCTCTCTCTTTTTTTTTTGGCTCATGTTATTGTTTTGGTAGTTCTCTTTCCATTATTGCAAATTGCGAGTGTATATTAGAATGCAATTCATGAATGAAATATGATTCTATGGTTGTATGCCATAGTATCTTTAGAAAATATTAAGACATGATTATCTGATTGATTAGACGCTATTTTTATTATATTTGATTGGTTCATTTTCCCGTTTGTCAACTTTGCAACTATTAGCAAGTGGATGATGGATCGAAGATGTTAGCAAGTGGATCATGGATTGAATATGGGAATGAAAGATTAGGTTTCATTTAGGATTATTCACAACATGATTTTGCATCAAAACCTTTTTGAGGTGCCAATGATGGGAACTAACAATGAGTGACTATATAGAAACACGAGTAAAAAAATTTCCATTAAAAACCTTTTTGAGATGGCCAATACAGTAACCCACCATGCATAAAACAAGGATCATTACCTTAAAGCTTCAAATTAATATTTTATCACATCATGTGAAATTGGATGAACCTGTAGTTGAAATGGATTGCATACATAATTGATCTACATCATTTCTTTCTTCCTGCATGGGTTACGAATCTTAGGTAGTAGCTACTATCCGATCCTGGTAAAGTTAATTCAATGTAAGTTTAAACCATTTCTTTCTTCTTTCATGGGTTACGAATCTTAGATTGTTGCTAACTTTCGATCCTTGAAAATTAATTCAATGTTTGCATCAAAGTGTAGGAATTATATATATATTTGTTATGAAATTTAGAATATATAAAAATCTTTTTGTATGGATAACATATTTAAGAATGCAATCTTTATCATTCAAAAAAACATTGTTTTTTAAATGTATTTTGCAATATTTTTAAAAATCAAAGTTTTTCCTATTGAAATTAGGCATTATTGAAAGGGGTTAGTGTATCTCTTTCCATGGAATTTAAGAAGTGCCAATATAGATCCATCTTAATCTCACATTTATTATCCATTCAAGGACCAAAAAGAAACTAAATTGCAAGTCTTTTGATGCTTGAAAAATTGGGATAAATGTGGATTTAGGAGACTTTAATGTAGAAATGGCAAATAAATTAGTTATGACATCATCTCTAAACCTCACTCTATTATTATAAGAATATTTTATTTGATATTCCTTTCTATATCGATGGATGTTATACCAAAACCCATTGGCATCGACGTGATTAACATATGGATTGAATTGAGAAGGGATGTTTTCTATATCGATGGATGTTATCTAAAAACTCATATGAATCGTTGTGATTAACATAGGGATTGAATTGAGCACTAGATGGCATGGAAACATACACCAAATTGATGTATGAGACCCCCTTGTTTGTGGGACAAGGGACCCACCTCCACACAATGATTTGACTGCTAAGTTTACAAAGGCATACATATTCTACCCCCCTTTTGTTTTGAACTTGTGACCTCTTAGGAGGAAACACATTCTCTTAACCATTACGCCCACTCAAGCTATATATATTTTTTTTTTAGAATTTAAAATGGACTTAATAACAAGATTGAGAATTTGTATCTAAATTTTATATTGTAGTGTTCAAATTACATCCATGGTCATAGTAATAATTTTTTTTTGAATAATTTAAAATAAACTTAATAAGTCTTGAACTTAGTATGTAGATTGACTGTTTTTTTGGTGTTGCACAAAATTTACATCTACATGCCTAAATTTCATACATGTAAGTCATCACTGCAAATATGAATTTTTAGACATCTAATGTTCTTTGTCATTTCAAATCTAAACATCCCGATATCACATATTGTGAAATCTTTTCTCGTTTCCTCTTCAGTTGTTTTTTTCATAAATTGTCCTTTCTCACACATATATATTACATTTGGAAACTCAAGACAAACATGTTACACGATCTAAAGGTCTATGTAAAATGTTAGTTGAAACGACATCTTACTAAGGAAATTGAAAGACTTGCCTATATGAACAATATTGAGAAAGCCATAGATTTGATTGAACTACACTTTTCAAATATTCTCATGTTTCATATCGGTGAATGTAATGCAAAAATAGAGTTAGGAAAAGTTGAATTTACTATTTCAAAACCAAATTGTCATACCTTGTACCTAATGAGCCATTCATTGAATATTTTCTTGAATGGCATTTTGTTTACTAAAAATAACCTATGGGACAAATTGCTTCTCCATCTGGTTCTTCTATTCAGCCCTTTTCCTGTGGAGTCTTACAATAAATGCTCCCAGCTTCTCGACAAACTCTTCACTGAATAGATTATCCCAAGAGCTAGCTACCAGAATATTTGCATAATTTTTCCTGCTTTCTTTGAATGCCTCACATTCAAAAATGAAATGTTTTTATGTTTCCAATTTTCCGGAATAGAAAAAAATACATATTGTTTCCCCCCACATCACTTTTGGCCTTTTTCCAGCGCCATGTTTCACAATTGAGTTGATGATAATTAGTCCTTAATTGAGGAATACGAATTTTGGCTCTCCAATAAATATTGGCCCCACTTTTTGTTGATGATTATGAGTGGGTTTAAACTCTTCAATGTAGTACTTCTTCTTTCTCCCAGCTCTTTCTCCCAAGTATGCTTGTGGAACTTATCCATAACAATTTTTTTTATCTCTATATTATTTGTGGGACACATGCTCAAGAAAATACCTCATTTACTAAAACATTTGTTATTTCTCCGCATCCAAGTCTTCTTTATTTTGCACAATATATCATTAAACACAACCTTAGGCCATCTACCCTCTTCCATTTCTTCAATTTTTTAAATACATTATGACTCACACCATAGAATTGCTTCAATAAGCACATCCCCTTTTCACTTAACAAGATATCATAAGGAACTACACTTTTAATTTTGAATTTGTTTGTAATCAAACACTTATGAATTTATGCCTTATGATTCTTCTAGATTTTATGCCTTACGGTGTTTCCTTTGCAACATCTGGTGCAATTGCTAGTATAACCTTATGTAATAAAATAATTCACCTTGAAAACCTTAAATACCAAGTTTTTCCTCTCACATTTTTTTGCAAAATGAGTTTTTAATTTCAAAAACAGATTTAGTGAAATTTTTCCAAAGGCGTGGACGGTGGTGGTTGCAGCAGCTCGTCAAGCATTGACTAGTCATTGACAACTATAAATGTTGTTCCATAGGTGGAAACGACTGGAAATTGTGACTATGGTCACTGAGCTTGTGATGGATTGCAACTAGACCTCTTTATTTTTAATTAACATTAAACTTTAAAAATTTAAAGAGACATAAGAGAAATATATGTGGCCCCAAGGAAGGTTACGAATTTTTAGGATGGAGAGTTTCATTCTGTTTTGAATGGCTATCAGCACCTAGGTTGAACTGGACGGCGGGGAAAAAATGAGACGATGGGTGGGGAGACGACGTAATGATGGAGCAGTTAAATGGAATTGGCGTAGTGGCAGGTTTCTCGGTTGCAAGGAGTATTGAGATGGTAGTAAAATGGTGGTACAAGTTGTATAAGTCATTGCACCATGAGTGACATCGATGATTTATGTCTCATTGGATTCAACAATGATGCATTAGCATTTGGTCAGCGAAATAACAACGATTGTATGCGTCAGGGTTCAGTGGGTTTCACTACAGTGTGCCTTTTTGTAGGTGCAATGCATGGTGGTTATTACCATGAATGGGTAGTGGTAGAAATGTACACAAATAATGTTGGCAGAGTTAGCGTGAGGTGCTCGTCAACTGCTGGAATGAAGGTGACACCATATAGACCATAGGGTCCAGTAGAGCGGTTATTGGCAATGATTTTGTGTCTAATTGTGCCACAGGGCTATAGAGGCTCGGGTATTTGTGGGTGCAGTAAATAGTGCTCTACATTGCTAATTGTAGTGGTGGAGGAGGTTTTTGTTTTGTTTTTTTTGTTTATTTATTTATTTATTTATTTTGCCACAATTTGTTTGTTGGTCGATACATTTGTTTTCTTTTCAATATATAAAACTTTTCATTTTTTTTTAATAATTTTCATATATATATATATATATATATATATATAATTTATTCTCAAAATATATTTATTTTCTCTTTTTTCTATCATTTGTTTATATATATATATATTATTTTATTTTATTTTTTAAATATACTTTTGTATTTTTATTTTTTTGTTAAACACCAAAGGCCTTACGACAAAATGGATAATCTCCACAAAATTTTGAATTGAAATTCTTGAATCTCTATAATAATGGAATTGAAAAAAAGTCGATGGCCAAGGGTCAGATCATACTGGATCTATGTAGCAGTTGAGCGGCTAGAGGATAAAACAACTAAGATACCAATGTAATGAACAAGGTTCATTATAATGGATTAAAGACTCCAAAAGACTTGGAATATGTAGATATCCATTTTGGATACAATAATATATATTAAACTGTAAGAATGAGAATGATGTTACAAATGATACTGAGGGTCTACTTATATTTTCTAGGCAAGTGTCCCTTTATGAATGATCTTGTCTTTTAGCGACATACCTATTCTTTAACTAATTACTAATTAATCATTATTTATGATGTTTATTATTATTTATATTTACATTGTTTATATCTATATTTTATTTATAACATATATCTTTACAAACATAGTGTTTTGTGATAGTAGTGGCTAATCTCATAACGGGCAGGATTTACTTAGGATGAATTCATCAGTTTGAGCTATTCCTATGATCCAAAGATTATATCAAAAAATACATTGGAGAATTATGTCAATTATGTTAAGCTTAATGTGTTCCCAAAATTACATGACATGAATTGGAAATTTGACACATGTATATGCAAAAAATCAATGAAATAAATCATCGCATGGCCAAACAATTATATTGCAATAAACCATATTGAGTAAATGATAAAAACGTTTGAAGCCCATGCTAGGCTACATTCACTACAAGAAAAAAGGACATTGGTGAGGATCATGCCTATGACGGACCGTTAAGGTCTGTCGTCAATGTCACATATGGTGACAGTCCTTAAAAAAGCGTTGTTGTAAGTGCATATAGTAACAGTCCTTTTGATCCAAGTGGATATTGGTGGTCACCTGCCTATTCCACTTGGGGCTCCACCATTGTCTCTTTCAGTTTTTCAGTTTCGGCACAGTTTACTATTTTTAGCAGTTTTTTCGGGTCCTAAACTTCCGGAGCCGTTTTGAGGCCCTAAACGACGTTTTTTGGGAAAACAGAGAGCAACATGGGTCCATGGATCGATGTTGCTCATTCCAAATTTGTAGTCCTCGGATAGATCTTTCTAATGAGGTATGGTACGCATCAAACGGAGATCGTATGCCAAAGTTACGCCCCTGGGAAGTTGAAACACCAATTTACCCAAACGGGGCCCATAGTTTTGGCGCTTCATCTCCTAGGGTTAGGGTTTTGGCTGTTTAGGATTTCCCATTGTTTCTAAATGATAAATAGGCCCTCGAGCCTCATTGTAACTCAGTTCAGAGGCCTGTAGCCGCCACATCTCTTCTCAGAGATAGCTACCAGCGCCCTAGCTAGTTTTATTTCCATTCTGTCTGTAAGCAAATTTCAGTTCTTTGATATTAATGAAATGAAGTGTTATTTCCACTGCATCTCTTTATTTATGGTTATATTTTTATTCTGTTGCATTCTTGCATAAATCCAAATCAGTGGTATCAGAGCGGTCTGCTTTTTCTCGATCCTTCTTTGCATGTCCCCAACGAGGTCGGGGTATAAGGAGCTAGGGCTTGATCTGGTGGAACCTTTGCAAGATCAGCCTCACAAACCTCGACGGACGCCCATGGGGGACGAAAAGAAAGATGAGGGAGCAGGAGATCCTATCAAAATATTGCTCGAGGAGGCCCTCGAAAAACAAAGGAACGTGATGATGGATAACTTTGCTCAGATCCTTCAACGACTACCCACCGGCGGCGCATCTGCATCTAGCAGCCACTCTGGAGGCGCGACTCCTTTTAAGGTACAAGTAAATTTTGACATTCCCATATTTGAGGGTCAAATAGACGCAGATGCCATAGATAGATGGTCGAATCTGTTAGAAGGATATTTCTCGGTTCATGACTTTTCAGAACGGGAGAAGATTATTTTTGCACTCCTCAAAGCTACCCCCCATGTTAAGGACTAGTGGGAAACCTACTTTGAGAACAAGGACCAGACAGAACCCTCTCTGTTCTCGGCCGTACCAACTTGGAATTCTTTCCGAGACACCCTCAAGGAACAGTACTATCCCGTGGGGAGCTATGAGGACAAGTACATACAATGGACCACGCTGCGACAACAAAGGGATCAAGATGTGCATGAGCTGATGAATCTGTTCCATACCCTACGCACAAAGTTGGGTATCAAAGATTCAGAGAAACATCTGGTGCTAAAGTATCGCAGCTGTCTGCACAGACATATTCAGGAGGAAATGGAGTTCCTTCGACATCTCCTCGCTTGGTACAGCATACCGGTATGCTGCCAAGATTGAGCAGAAATTTAAACAGAAGAAGCGAGACTTTGGATCTGCGAATCAAAAGCAAGGGAAAGGTGCTTCCAAACCGCAGAACAAAGGACAGAGCCAAGGCATGGCTCCTAAAGAAAACTCATCGAAGCCACAAGAAAAGAACAGCACCGCAAAGCCAAAGAAGGACACGGGAAAGTGGTGTGAGTTCCATAAGAGCTCCACTCACAACACAAGTGAGTGTCGGGCCAAGCAGTCGCTAGTGGCCGAGATGAGGGCTTCTAAGTCAGATGCATGCTCTGACTCCGAATCAGAACTTGAAAAGGGGAATGAAAAAGGGAAACAGATTATTGATGCGGAGCCCAACGCCACTGTTGCCACTACAAAGATCCAGAAGGAGGAACCGGAAGATCCAGAGGAGGAGGAACGTCTCTTCCACTCCCAGATGTGGGTAAAGGGCTCCCCGGTACAGTTCATTGTCGATAATGGGAGCCAAAAGAACCTCATTTCAGCAGACGCCGTGAAGCGGTTGGGCTTGCCGACCACAGCTCACCCACATCCATACACCATCGGGTGGCTTTACCAAGGACGAGATCTCCGCGTCAGCCGACAGTGTCGCCTTCCCTATAGCATCAAGCCCTTCACGGATGAGGCATTATGTGACGTTGCTCCTATTGATGTTTCTGATGTATTATTAGGACAACCATACTTATCGAAGCGTCATGCTATGTATGAGTCTCGACCTCGTGTTGTTATTGTTACTTTGGGAAATAAGTTGTACAGGATACCAGAGGTACCACCTCCTGCCGCTATCTCTTTGGTTACTGCAAAACAATGCAGTAAGCTCATTTCCCAAACCAGGAAATTCGTTTTCCTGATGATCCGCCCCCAAGGCAAGAAGAAGACTGTGGCCACGACCTCCAGACAGGGCCCCTCTGCACGACAACAACAAATGGATAAGGTCGTGGAGGAGTACGAGGACATCTTCACCTCACCCACGGGGGTTCCTCTGCACTGCCAGGTCAAGCACCCGATTGATCTGACCCCAGGTGCGCCACTACCCAATGGACCGATCTATCGACGCTCTGTTCTGGAAAATGATGAAATCAAGAGGCAGATTCAGGAGCTGTTGCAGAAAGGTCACATCGGACCAAGTTCATCGCCCTGTGGGAGCCCGATCGTGTTGGTACAGAAGAAGGATGGGACGTGGAGACTCTGTATTGACTATCGGGCGCTGAACAAGATCACTGTCCCGAATAGGTACCCAATCCCACGGATTGATGACCTTCTGGACCAACTCCAAGGTGCAAAATATTTCAGTAAGATCGACCTGAAGTCTGGGTATCACCCGGTACCAATTGAACCCTCTGATGTGTGGAAGACTGCCTTCAAAGCTAAGGAAGGCCTTTTTGAATGGCTGGTCATGCCTTTCGGGTTGACGAATGCTCCCGCAACCTTCATGAGGATGATGGACGACATCTTGCGGCCATTCACCAACTCATTTGTAGTGTTGTACTTGGATGACATTCTGATCTTCAGCAAGACTTGGGAAGAGCACCTTCACCACATCCGACAAGTCCTCCAAACACTGTGGCAACACAAGTTGTGTGCCAATTTGGAGAAGTGCACATTTGGCATGACCCAGGTTCAATATCTGGGATACATTATTGATGAAAGAGGGGTGCATGTGGATCCAGCCAAGATCCAAGTCATTTGGGATTGGCCAGCCCCGACTACTATAACAGAGCTTCGCAGCTTTCTGGGTCTTGCTAATTTCTACCGTAGATTCGTGTTGGGATTCTCTCATATCACTTGGCCCTTGAGTCAAGTCACCAAAGGAAGAGCGAGAGCAAAATTCTTTTGGTCGGAACCTCAACAGAAGGCGTTCAAAGAATTGAAAAATCGCCTCTGTTCTGCCCCAGTGCTCACCTTACCAGACTTGCAGCAGCCATTTGAGATCGAGACAGATGCCTCTGACTATGCTATTGGGGCAGTTCTTGCTCAACAGGGACATCCAGTGGCATATCACAGTGAGACATTGTCTGAGACAGTTCGCAAGTATCCCACCTATGACAAAGAAATGTATTCCATTGTGCAAGCCTGTCGACAATGGAAGCATTACATTTTGGGGAAGGAAGCAATCATCCACACAGACCACCGGCCCCTGCAGTTCATACAGACACAAGGGAAGTTGCAGAATGATCGCCATCAGAAGTGGTCCACATATCTGCAACAGTTTCATGTGAACATCAAGTACAAGAAGGGTAGCACCAATAATGTTGCAGACTGCCTCAGCCGACCACCGATCGTGGCGCTCACCACCGTGCTCAACTCTTGTGGGCACGAGACTTATGATTGGCCGCTTCTCTATGAGAGTGACCCAGAATTCGGCCACACTTACAAGGCACTCTTGGGGGGTACGCAAGTTCCAAATTTTCACCTCCAAGATGCACTTTTATGTCACATGGGACACCTTTGTGTTCCTTTAAGCGAGCGTGCCAAGATGATATGGGAAGCACACTACAGTCAAGTCGCTGGGCATTTCGAGGTCGAGAAAACAGTAGCAATCCTATAGAAGTATTTCTATTGGTCGAACCTTCGAAAGGATGTCGAGAAGCACATCAGATCCTGCACTGCTTGTGCCATTGCCAAACCAACCATCAAGAAGCAAGGCCTATATACTCCTCTACCTACCCCTAGTCGACCTTGGGAATCCATCTCCATGGATTACATGTCGGGCCTGCCTTCTACTAAGCAAGGAAATGACTGTGTTTTTGTGGTCGTCGACAGATTCTCGAAGATGGCCATTATGGCGACCTGCAAGAAGAATATCACAGCAGAAGCCACTGCTAAACTCTTCTTTGAACGAGTGTGGGTGCACTTTGGGATCCCACAGTCTATCATATCAGATCGGGATAACAGGTTCCTCAGCACATTTTGGTCCAGCCTCTGGTCGATGTTGGATACCAAGCTCACCAAGTCCACAGCTTTCCATCCCCAAACAGATGGCCAGACAGAGGTCGTCAACAGAATGATTGTACACATTCTGCGCATGTACAATTAAAAGCATCCACGCACATGGGACGAGAGCCTCCCTTATGTACAACATAGTTATAATCGGGCTCTCCACAGTTCAATCGGCCATAGCCCCTTTCAAGTGGGCTTGGGATTCCAGCCACTATGTCCCATTGACGTAGCCATGCCATTTGCAGCTGCTTAGGCCAATTCAGCTCATGTCCAGTCTGAAGTTGACAAAGCAAGTAGCTTCATCGAGCACATTCAACACATCTGCCAACAAGTTCATGATATATTGGACATAGCCAATGCCAAGTACAAGCAACGCCATGATCAACATCGGGTGCCACACAACTTCTAGGTGGGTGACAAAGTATGGCTACATTTGCAGAAGGAGCGCCTCACTGGACCCCACCGCAAGCTTCGCCCGCTCCGATACGGGCCGTACACCATCACCAAGGCTGTAGGGAACAATGCCTTCGAGCTCAGTATTCCACCATTCCTTGATCTGCACCCAGTCTTCAATGTGGATCGCCTTCGTCCTTACTTCCCACCTCTACTGGACACCTCGGACATTGCAGAACAACTCACACCAACTGAGTTAAATCCAGACTGCATGGAACAGGCCACCACAGATTGCATCATGGACATGCAAATCAAGAACACTCGCCAGCAGAAGATCCAACTATATCGGGTTGTCAAAGTTGGCCAACTCCTGCACCAAGGAAAGTGGTTCACCAGGGACCAAGTTCAGCAGAAATTTCCTCATCTCATGGAGGAACTTAACGCAATGGGGACCATTGCTTCCTAAGGGGAGAGGAATGATCCAGGTGGATATTGGTGGTCACCGCCTATTCCACTTGGGGCTCCGCCATTGTCTATTTCAGTTTTTCAGTTTCGGCACAGTTTACTATTTTTAGCAGTTTTTCGGGTCCTAAACTTCCGGAGCCGTTTTGAGGCCCTAAACGACGTTTTTTGGGAAAACGGAGAGCAACATGGGTCCATGGACCGAAGTTGCTCGTTCCAAATTTTTAGTCCTCGGATAGATATTTCTAACGAGTTATGGTACGCGTCAAACGAAGATCGTATGCCAAAGTTACGCCCCTGGGAAGTTGAAACACCAATTTACCCAAACGGGGCCCATAGTTTTGGCGCTTCATCTCCTAGGGTTAGGGTTTTGGCTATTTAGGATTTCCCATTGTTTCTAAATAATAAATAGGCTCTCGAGCCTCATTGTAACTCAGTTCAGAGGCCTGTAGCCGCCACATCTCTTCTCAGAGATAGCTACCAGCGCCCTAGCTAGTTTATTTCCATTCTGTCTATAAGCAAATTTCAGTTCTTTGATATTAATGAAATGAAGTGTTATTTCCGCTGCATCTCTGTATTTATGGTTATATTTTTATTCTGTTGCGTTCCTGCATAAATCCAGATCACCTTTAAGTTTTTTCACCAAAGCCATTTTTAGTGACACTTTTGATGAGGGTTGTTAAAGGCCCGTCACTAATTATTACTTTGGTGACAATTCTAGCGACGATATTTTATTGACCCTCACCAATGCTATTTTTGGTTACTTTTGGTGACGGTCGAAAAATGTTTGTCAACACTGATCATTCTAATGGCATTTTTATTACGCTATGTTCATGTTACTATATTTTTGTCAAAAGATAATGATTTAAAACCATTTTTATGGAGTCATTTTCATTATGTGTCAAAGGACATATAGGGGTTAGAGTCAGTCAATTTCTTAAGAAGTAATTAGTGTGTATCATTTCCCTCAACTTAGTAATGAGAATATAGTTTTACTCTAAGGCAATACATGATTAGTCTCTATTAGGTTTATTATATAACAAATTCCCTTTAGATAAAGTTCCACTAGTGTGTGTAGAAACTATATTATTTAATACATAATCAAGATTTGTCAATTCTATTAATGAGAGAGATCTAGCACTCCTCAACACTATTGGCGCATCTTAACCTGCTTTGGCACACACTAACATTCCTTGGCACCTCACATGTCTTAGAACATATTTGTACTGAAAACATCTTTCCATAACTAGGACACCCAAGCCTAGGTTGGCAAGCCCTAGCATCTCATAACACTCGTGTAGCATGTGTTGGAACACTTTGGCATGAATTAATATAAATGAGCACTTGGAACACATTGGAACTTAGCATATATTGGAACCTTTTATTAGTGTGCCTAGTATGCCACTTTTGAAAAAAATAAAGTCCTTACTTATTAACCGTCTTATGTGTTCATTTCCTTGCATTTTAGCTTGGTTCTTTTTTTTTTTTCCTTGATACTCCTTGACACATATTGGAATACCCTAGCACCCTACACACCCTATAATGTCTTAGCATCTTGCATGTATTGACACTATTTGGCACATGTTAACACATACTAGAACTCCCTAGCACACTTTGACACTTCTTGACATGCCTTGATATTCCCTAGCATGCCTTGCTACTGCTTAACATACATTGTTACTCCCTCCTCGGCATGCTAGTTAGCACTCATTGACACTCCCTGACACACCCTCATATTCATTAACTTCATGAATTTTCACCTAGTTCTCCCTTGTGTTTCCTTAATACTCCATAACACTCCTCAGCATGCATTAGCACACTTTGTCATGCCTAATTAGCACTCTTTCAAATTCCCTTCCACCTCATAACACATGTATCACTCCCTAACACACATTGGCTGATGCAGAGTTTCTGCAGAAATCAAAATATTCCACATAATAGGGTGTGTGTTCCCTTTAACATGAAATCCTCAATTAATTCTTCATAAAAACCACTTTCAATTTAACTCAAAATATATATAAAGAGAGAGAAGTGAACACAAACAAAATACTTGCATCAAATACAACAAGAAATTTCATATTCAAACAATTTTGGTCGAATATTACATTTGTGGGCCTTTCGGCTCTGACACCATTTCTCTCTATATCTCTCTGTTTTCCATCCTCACACAAACCTTATATTTGTATGTGGATTAATTCCAATCCATGATTTCCTCCACAAATATCTCAACCAAATCCTAAAATATCTTTTATCCCTCGTTTTATCAACTAAGTTCTATTTAAGGAGTTCCTAATCCCTAAAATATCTATCCAACTCAACTCCACTCATATCCTCAATTTATTAAGAGAATATTTACAATAAACCTCACACTTATATTTTTACCTTAATTTATTTAAAATGTGCATAATTTATAAAATAAATAAAAAAACCATCACCCACTAAATCACACAAATAAATAATGAAAATTAAGCAGGATGCTCCTGCATCAGACTCCCCATGTACAAAAGTTTCCATAGACTCTTGTCTATGAGGTTTGTCACTTTTCTGTAATAATGCAACAGCCACAAGTCTCAATGACTTGCTCCCTCCAGGATTCCAAACTCTGTTTTGTCGCTGGTATTTTAAAGTATCAACTCCAGTTTGTTATTTTGCACAAAATTTCCTGAATAGTATTTTCAGAATACTATTGAATGCAACTCTCGCTTTTCCATACCACATCATCTTTATTTCGAAAATTGAAAACTTGTGTAGAATCACTGATACCCACTCTTCTACTCTCCAAACTTTGAAAGAATCTCGAACTGGTTGTACATCAGCGTCACTCATTCTATCAACTGGATTCCATTGGCCTCTCCAACAATTTCTTTCGCGAATTTCTCGGAGTAATTCCTCTTTGTTTGATGCTTACATCTCAAGGTGCGCTAAACACTCAACTTTCTGAAATGAAGAATAATCAAGATTTTCTTCTTGATCGCGACTATAGTCATTGATTGCCCCTATAGTAACAAATTTCACATCTAGTGTTGTACCTGTATTCATCAACAATTTATTAGTTTTAAAAATACAATACCTTTCGGCCTCTTTCAATGCTTCAAGCACTAACCTCCGATCATAGACCTTCTTGATTTCATTAAATCCTCTTTTGAATTGTTGGTTGCTTTCATATTTATCCTGCTGGATTAATACTTTTGTTTCCTTTATGTCTCTAAGGACATAAATTTCTTACTGCTCCTAATCTTTCATCTCATCTTCAGATACTTTTTACTCAATTTCTCTGATTTCAACATCATATTTATTAATTTCTCCTCCTGTACCTACAGAAATATTATTATTTGAAGAGTCAAAGCATTCACTTAATTCTATAAAATTTAGAAACATTTCCTCCTTATCATGCACAGCAACTACAATCTCTTCTTTATCAGGTTCTGCAAACTTAATTTCTCCTTCAAGTTCCTTGAGCCATTTTTCCAAGAACTCTATTTCCATGTGAAATATTTCCATCATTTCATCACAACCTTCATTCTCAGTTTCATTCTTCTTCTGGCAATCCTTCTCAGTTATCCTATGTTTTTTTATCATCACATTGCAAAATTCTTTCATCATTTTCATTAAATAAATTCATTTTTTTACCTCCTTGGAATATCTCTATGGCATTTTCATTATGCTTCTACTCCATAACAACTTCAACTGGTTGTATTACACCAAATAGGAATTTATCTATGAATTTTTTATGCTGCAACAAATCAGTACCTTAATCCTCTGAAAGGCATTCTCCGTCATACTTCTCCTCAAGTTCTTCATTCATATTTTTGATAGTTTCACCAGACTGTCCATCATCTTCTGTATATCATGCAAACATACACAAACTATGAGTTTTAAGAATACGAGGCTTCATAGCCTCATCTGCTTCTCTTGTTAACATATCTTCAAATTCTTATAAACTATTCCAATAGTCCATGAGATCTTCCTCATTAATCTCGTCACCCAGAATTTCACCCTTTTCTGGGCCACAAATAGAAAATTCCATTTCTAACTGAGCTTCTTTGAGTTATTCACATCTCAATTGCACATTCATCATCTGCTCGAGCTTCCTCAACTCTTCTGTTAACCGTATGTTTACCTGCTGATCCCTCTTTTCTTGTAGTCTCTTCCATTTCACTTTCTTCCTCATGGTCCAACCATGTCTCTGGTATTTTTTATTTCTCTGCAAAAATTCCATCAATAACTCAGCTTGAACTATTATCTCAGCCTTCTCCCTCTCATATTATTCATCAGTCAACTACTTCCATATGCCATTTGCCTTGGAATTTTCCTTCTTCCTTCTTCTGCTGTGGTCTTCCTCAGATCCTATGAAATGACTATCAACAGTCATCTTCTCCTCCTTTATGAACTTCATCTATTCACTTGTGGATTTCATTCAATCCCCTTTTTAGAAAGTCTTCATACCTACCATCCAACAATACAAGCTCTCTTCCTGTGCTTGACCTCTTACGGTTCTCTGTCTTGGCATCATTTATGGGCAACACTCTTGCTCTTCTTTGCTGTAAACAACGACTGCAGTAATTCTTGTGTTACAATGACCAAATTCTTTGGGTGTCAGGCTTTGTCGATCATGCACCCAATTACATTCAAACCTTTGACTTGATTTAAGACTTTTTGACTCCAAACTTGACATCAACTCTTCATCTTGGATGAAAAATGCACCCCCTTGTACAATAACTCAATGGTTTAACTTGAATCAAGCTATCCAAATTTTTCATTTGACCTTAACATCTTATTTGACTTCAAATCTTGACCCAATAATTACAATAGTGGATATTTTGACTCTAATTCAAGTTATACAATATACCAATGAACATCCACCTTTAATACATTCTCATGGTGTAAAATCTTCACTCTACTAATTCTCTCTCATACTCCATTCTTACAATAATATCATAAGTCATTAATTATATCATCTCCCATTATCACTTTCTTTTACTCACATGATCCTTATGCCCTTAAATTGAAATGCAATCCAATTTTCCCAAGATTTATTTTATGATGAAAATAAAATAAATAATTTAATTTTCAACATTTAAAATACCTTTTGGAAATGAATTTTCATAAGTTACATGCCCTTCAAGGTTATTTAATAAACCTTTTCTTGCAATTTCAACTCTTTGGATTTCACTCTTCTGTGTCATTCTTATCACTATGAATATTCACATGCCCTTCATACCATAAACTCTTTAACACGCTCAGTGTCTTAGCACAGAAATTTTTCCTGCACTTCCATGCAGCTCCTTCTTTGCAATGACAGTTCTCATGAAACACCGTCTCTCTTTAGTGCACAAAAAAAATTCCTTCATAGGAATTTTCCACAACTTTCTTTTAACATGGTGGCATCAACATATTTCTCCGGCAGCAACAAACACAAACTGCACTATCTTCTAAATAGAACAATGTGAACACTTTCACATGTTCCACAAGCAACGATCAATCGTGATCTTTAAATCATGGAAATAATATATTCTCCTTTACAGGCTTGCTCCCCCATGTAGATCTCAGTTATCACAACCTAAAAACGATATGTCACAACCACGTTGGCTCACCACTCTTCCGCTGTGATTGGATTCACCACTTGCTCCCAAAATGTCGCCAACATATCGCAATCAGCAAGGTCAAAACACTTCTTCAATAGTTCATTTTTTCCTTCATAATTTGCAGTTATTAAAAATCTCACAGAAATCATAACAGAATTCGTAGGCAACAATACTACTTCTGCTTGTTCGATTTAGCACTCAATCCCAATAATCGATTGCAATTACCCACCAAGTGAAACTATGCATACCTTGATAAATGGATACAAATATGTGCAACAAATATACCGCGCTTATTTCATTGCCAATTTATGATTTCTCATACCAGCAACGCTAAAAAAAAATTGCAAACAATTTATCTGCCTTACCCCTTTGATTACGTTGTTCAAAAATATTATTGCAGCTTTAATTAATGGAGGCTTGCATCTAATTCTCTAGGTTCTACACATAATCCTCTTATTCTCCCCTCTGACCTTCTTTTCAAACACGCATTCGACCTGTGCATTTGATCTTCTCTCACATGCATTTGAATTGCTCTTCACACGTAGGTTTTCATCCTTTGACCACCCCACCTTCACAATCGCTATCTCTTAATGCACAGAAGAAACATTTGTGGCTTATTCTTGCGATAGTATAACACCAACGATTCTCATTACCACACGCAGAAATGTTTACGCAGATCTCATAGCAACCTTACTCTCAAAAAATTTTAACCTCCGCACTCCATGCACAACTTCTTATGTATGTTTTCAACCCACTAGTGTGAAAAGAAAACAAATCGATCCTCCATGCTAGCAAGTTTTCCACGCTTACTAAAAACAACTGTAGTTCACGAGTTTTTTTACACAGTAGCTCCTTCATACATCGAGATCATTCCTTTGGCAACTTTTCCTCTATGCAAGTTAGAACATATTTTGACTCGGATTAACTGATCAATAACTTCTTCAAATCAACAAGCAGAAATTTTGCCTTAAATTGGACAGTGATGGTTTAATATCATTCTCTACTAAACTAGTTCATGTAACTACACCAGCATGTATGACCGCATCATAAAATGAGGACCCCCTCTGCAACTAATAGGCCACCGTACAATAAAAATAAATAAATAAAAATACTCCACAAAGTTTTCTGTAATACAAACAATAGAGCAGAATATGTAATTTTGAGACCAAATTCCAACACCGTTTTGGTCTCTCAGTAGTTCTCCCATGCACCCACAAGCTGAAAATATCACTTAACTCCAACCAAGATGAAAATATCACCTGGATAGGCCTCTCTATCTATGTACTCTGGTGAGCACAACACCATCTGTTCCTCTCATGCTCAAAGGTTGGTTTTCAGCTTTGTGAAAAAAAAAACCATCATTCTCTTGAGCACTTCATACTATCAATGCATATTTTCATCCTTATGGGCTTCAACTGATGAGTTACGGATATTATCACGAATTTGGTGGCTGACCCTACTTTACGCAGCATCAGTTAAAAAAATTACAAATAAAATTTGAATGAATTGTGTTGCCAAATTCATACCAAAATCACTGAATTGCGTTGCCAGCCCCGGATTTAATTCACTCGTTTAAAGTTTTCCTGTGTTAAACCTAGATCTTAAGGCTTTGATACCCAAATGATGCAAAGTTTCTGCAGAAATCAAAATATTGTACATAATAGGGTATGTGTTCCCTTTAACATGAAATCCTCAATTAAATATTCATAAAAACTACTTTCAATTTAACTCAAAATATATATATAAAGAGAGAGAATCGAACACAAAAAAAATACTTGCATCAAATACAAAAATAAATTTCAAATTCAAACCATTTTGGCCGAATATTACATTTGTGGGCCTTTCGGATCTCACCCTTTACATAAACTCTCACACCATTTCTCTCTATATCTCTCTGTTTTCCATCCTCACACAAACCTCATATTTATACATAATTGTGGATTAATTTCAATCCATGATTTCCTCCACAAATATCTCAACCAAATTCTAAAATATATTTTATCCCTTATTTGACTCAACTAATTAGTTCCACTTAAGGAGTTCCTAATCCCTAAAATATCTATCCAACTCAACTCCACTCATATCCTCAATTTACTAAGAGAATATTTACAATAAACCTCACACTCAGATTTTTCTCTTAATTTATTTAAAATGTGCACCATTTATAAAATAATTGAAAAAATCATCACCCCCTAAATCACACAAATAAATAATGAAAATTAAGCAATATGGTCCTGAATCATTAGCACTTGGCATGTTTTGGTGCTTGACAAGTATTATCATGTCTAACATACATTAATATGCCTTGGTATGCTTTAGCATGGGTTAATATTAAATTTATTTGAGATCAATTATTGGAAAGTAGATGAGAAGTAACAGAGGATGATTTGGCACTTATAATGAACTAACACTTGGCACCTATTTCCACCTAGTGTTGCTTTGCCTAGCATGCCCCTCCTATAAAAGGTGATGGCTTATTAACCATCTTATGTGTTAATTTCCTTGTAGTTTAAATTTTTTCTCCTTTTTGTTGCCTTTGTAATCCCTGGCACGTACTGTAACACTCTTTCACATCTTTCCATGCCTTAGGACTCGACACATCTTATCATATTTGACATGCCTTCAAACTATCTAGCACATCATTAGCATTCCCTGGAATTCCTTGGAAATAATGCCCTCACAACTAGCCTTATATTTTTTCATGACTTGGGAACTGAATCAAGTCCTTAGCTACTATATTCCATCTGACATTGGCCTACTTTAGCTACAACAACTTGACCAATTGCACCTAGTACAAGTATATTATGCCTTGTTCACCTAAGAACTACCTATACCTCATCTTAGGCCAATCATGTCACACAATCTTATTCATTCATTTCCATGCATTTGAAACTATTTCTCCCTTGGTTTTCCATGGCACTCCGTAAAACTCCCGGATATGCATTGGAACACCCTAGTACCTTGCACATATTGGCAAGTTTTCCTGGCCTCTAGCATGCCTTATCACTACCTAGCATGCATTATCACTTCCTCCTTAGCACACCTAGAACTCATTGAGACTTCGTGTTACAATCTCTTAATCATTCATTTTCCTGAATTATTCTCACCTAGTGCACCCTTGTGTGTCCCTAGGACTCCCTAAAACTTCCTAGTATGTGTTGTCACACCCTGACACCTGGCACATCTTGGACACATGCCACTATGGCACACTTACATGACTTAGTGTTGCCTAGCATACCATGTCACTCCCTCATTATCACACATGGAGCTCGCTGAAACTCTCTATCACACACTCTTGTTCATTCATTTCCATGCATTTTGACATAGTGCTCCCTTGTGTTTCCCTGGAATTCACTAACACTCAACACACATTGGCACTTGGCACATCCTGGTACACTTCCATAGCACTCTAGCATGCCTTGTAACTATCTAGCATATCTTGTCACTCCCTACTTAGCAAACCTGGAAATCCATAGCATGCCTAATAAATCCCTAACACATATTGGCTCTTGGCACTTCATGTCATTCTAAAATTCTTGGCATGCATTTGGATGCCCTCAAATGACTTGGCTTGGTTTAATATAAAATTTATTTCAGATTAGTTATTCATAATTGAGGGAGAATTAATAGAGGATTATTTTGCACTTAATACACACTAGCACTTAGCCCTTGGAAATTATTGGCACTAGTGTTGTTATGCGTAGAATTTCCCTCTTGAAAATTTAAGGTTCTCAGTTATTAACCCTCATATGTGTTAATTTATTTTAATTTTAACTTGGTGTTCCCTTTTTTCGCCCGACACTCCTTGACACGCGTTTACATACCCTAACACATGTCACATATTGTCATGCCTTAACATATGTAATGTATTCACATCCCTTGGTATTATCTGGAACATGTTAGCAAACCCTGACCCTTCTTGACATTCCCTAGCATTCCCTAGCACGCCTTATCACTCCCCCCTTGGCATGCCTGACACTCGCTAGCACACCCTCTTATTCATTCATTTCCGTTCATTTTGAAATGATAATGTATGTTTTATGGGGTGGATGTCTATAAATATTTCCTTTAAGAGAATAAAAAATGATCGCACCATTACTGACATAATTAATTGCGAGATTCTACTTGAATGACATTAGGAAACTACACAAGGGTTTTTAAGAATGAAATTTTAGGGTTTTTTAATGGTGTGGGAATGTTAATAAGTGAGTGGTAAAATTTTTTATTTTTTTTCTCATTAAAGTGATTATCCTTATGAAATACTCGTCTTGAGAAAATGACACCCATGTCATGCTTACCCTCCAACTCCTAATATTCTCAAAATAAAGGCCAACTTTCACAGCGAGTGAAGGCATGTTGGTCTATGGTGTGCTAAGTGACTGGGTGAGAGCGTTAATGTAATATGAGAGGGACTAAACCACTTACTTGGTGTCCTCTATGGATGACATGTTGTAGGTGTGTTTCATGGAACCACATGGCCACTAGAAATATTGTGTGGGATATAACCCAACATAATCAATGCCTTGAGAGAAATCTATGGAGAGGGATCAAAATAAATAATATTGTGAGTCCACCAAAAAATATTTACTAGAGAATGACACCATGGTTATCAATGCCACACATGGATTCTTTTGAGCTAGGCATTTTTTTTCTAAAAATTTTGTTTGGAGTGTCACTAAATTGGTGGAATTCTCAAATTCATGACGTTGTAAATTATGTAGGAACTTTGTAGCTTTTATTATAGAGACTAAGGTTCGCAAGGATAATATAGGGTTTGTAGGGTCTTAGGGGAAATGAAGCATCAATTTCTATCTCTTTGATATACTAAAGAGTATGGATTATATGAGTAGTTGATATGGATTATATGACATTGAATCCACCTTGAGATGGAGGTTTTTATATGTTAAAGAAATTAAGGAGATGGCAGTTAAACGATTTATATTATCATGATATTATATTATGATTTTTTCTTATTATTTAAATTCATATTTTCTTACCATCAAGAGTAATTCCAATGAAAAAATAGAAGAAGACACAAGGTGTAGGCACATGCCAGGGAAAAACCCCACTCTTTTGGGAAAACCCAGTCAAAATTCTTCTTTCAGTAAGTTTAAGATGAGAGGACCAAGACCTTTAGACTATAGACTTCCTCCATCAAGTCATCCCTTCACTGTGCTAGCACCGAGATCTCCATGACACTTATATCTCTTTTTATTTCACCTAAACTCCATCCTCATTACCTTGACCGAGTTTCAGATATCAACATAACATCGAGCATCATTATTGAGATGATCCATCATCATCATAGAATCTAGTATCACAACTGACATCATTGAGCATCTTAATACAATTGAGTATCATAACGTAGCACTGATTCTGTGGTAGATATGTGTTGACATTGAGGCACTGATATTCTGCAACATCATAGATTGGAAGTTACCCAAATCATAGCATAGATGGTTACCTGAATTCTGTAATAGGCTTGAGACCTTATCCTTCAGCACCGAACCTGTGATCATGATCCGAAATTTATCTATGGTTTGAAACTTCATAGATGTTCAAAATTATGTGGTAGAAATGAAAAACTATACCCTTCTATATATAGTTTTTTTCCATAGTTATTGAGTCGACATGACAGTGTGAATTGTTGTGTCTTGATTTGAGCCGACTTGAAGATTGATTGAGTCTGACTTAAGCAGGAAAATTTAATGACTTGTGTCACTTGAATTGAGGGATACCTTTGAAGTATATTTCTAGGATGATGACCTTGAAGAATATGACTTGATGGAGGAGCCTTTTTAAAACCTAATGTTACATGATTTAAAAGCCCAAAAATTGGATCAATTTAAATATGTAACAACTAACCTAGAATTCCATAGTTGGGACCCTAATCTAAATATGACCAAGACATGTGTTAGCTCCCTGTAATTTGCAATATTGGCAAATACAAACTGCAGAGAGAACACTTGAAATACTTTGGGATTCTAGGATCTAGACCTCCTGAATCCAGAGAGGGATCTCTCTATAAGTGAAAAGATTGATTTATCTTTTAAGGATTTTTGGGTACGATATTAGGCTAGTTATGAAGAACGAGGCTTTTGTTTGTTTTCGGATGGTTGAGCATGATTATTAGTTGAGTGGAAAGTCCTAAAATGAAATATTTTCAAAGGTATGAAGTTGAGAGGAATCAAAACAAGCTTTGGCCGATAAGATAGATATAATGTTGGTTTTTAGTCCATTGGGTTATGGAGTCATACAAGGGTTTAATTATGCAACAATCTCAAGAGTGGTCCAAGGGGAAAGTCATCTATATCAAAAGATCATTCAGATTAAATGATGGAATGGAAACAATAAAAGTATTGAAGGGTTGGAAATAGACAATAATTTCAACTAGGATTTATCAGTCTATCCAAACAAGAAAATCCCTTTAATTAATTGTTTAAAACAAACCAAAGAATAGGGCTAACCATAGACTTCTTTGGGCAAGTTCATATTAAAGCTTACTCAATAGACAAAAAATCCAGTAATATGCATAATTACTTTCAGAAGGGATGAAAACAGATAAGAAAAACAAAAATGTAGCCTAAGATCAGATAAGATACTTTGAAATCTAAACTTCTTTCAGCATACACTTAGGGAAACTTTCAGAACTACCTTTGGAGAAACAAGCTAGAAAACAGGGCACACCATCACTTTTCTAGTCTAACTTTAACGAGCGAATAATGAAAATAACATTCAAGAACAATGTTTAAAGTAAACATTAGGACAAGGGAATGCCAGCATTCCTAACTGCTTGAACTGTATTGAATCATTCTTGAATACTCGATTTGGAGGAAAACATTGAGATAAAGCTTATCAGTCAGAGAAGGGTACTGTAAACAGTAAATCCTAACTCTATGTTTTTTGTTCTTTATCAGAGAATAAATGGACAAAATGGCATACATGAAAGGAAAACAATAACATAGAAAGAAGCACTTCACTAGTGATATAGACCAGGATCCCAAGAATCAGCTTGTATATTGATGTCAATCCAGTTACATTCTTCAAGTCTAATGTTTTAGTTCAGCAATCATATTCACTTCTTAGCCTAACTTATTTAACTACAAATATAGCTTCAGGAGCCTTTGAACATTATTTACATGTAGAAGTTTCGAGCACAAGTATACTTCAATGTTCTGCAACCAACCCTTTACAATGAGCTCCTCAAGAAGATTTTATAGGAAAATGAGGAGGTCGAATGAGATAAAAGATCTTCTAAGTTCAATTAATACAGTTAATGCTTCTCGGCCTTTAAGGGGCTCAATGGATAATATTTCAAATATTTAGCTGTATTAATTGGATTACATTAAGTATTAAGCTCGCTGGGAAGATTTTGACTTTAAGGCTCTGTGTCATCTTTGTAATAACTCTGCTGATATTTTGTAATAAGTCTTTTTGGCTTGGAATAACTGTTCAGCTGCATTGAGATAAATATCCTCTATTCTGGTAATTACTTGGCTCTTTTGAATGCTTTGAGGCTGCAAGTGGTGTTTGGTAGCTGAGAGGAATCAATTAGCCTCTGATGTGGTAGTGGAGGCTTTCTCGGACTGATAGATATTTTTTATTTTCTTTAAACACTATTAATTTGATTTGATTCTATGTGTTTAGGCTTAATCAGACCTAAATGTTATCTTATGTTCTTTAACTGTGTTTAATTTAGCGGATTAAGATTTTGATTGTTGATTCTTAGCAGTAATCCCTCAAAACTGGGTAAAATATCTTCAATTCTTCATCTCTGGTTTGATTTGATCTTCAACATTGATACTCTATGTTTCAATTGATATTTGTTGTGTCTTTTTTATGTGCAAGCACGCAGAGGGTTTATAATGGCATCAATTCTTATGATGCACTGATAAAACGTGGTGTTGAACCCTGTAGGTGGATACTCTTTTATAAATGAAAGCCTGGAGGATCGTCGTCCTTGGCTTTCAACTTTCCTTTAAAATAATTGGAAATCCATTAAAACCTTCAAAATACACAAAATGTTATAAAAATCCTGCATGGCTGGGTAAAACTGCTTTGGAGGCTTAGGTTTAGATCGTGGCCATTGAATGAAAGCATCCAACGGTGAAGATTGCGTGTTGAGGTTCAAAGGGAAGCGGTCAAATAGATAGTGGAGAAAATAAGTCAGGGTCGTTGATCTGCAGAGATCAACAGTCGGGAGTGATCTGGGTTCATATAATTAAAATTGGCCACTTTAACGTGAAATGGAAGAAATACAAAGGAAATAGATGAAAAATCCTTTGGGCGAAGGAAATATGTTAAAAGAAAATTTAGGGTTTCCTAAATGGTTTTAAGCCGTCGAACGAGATCGGCCCAAGGAGATTGGTCTACGAAGTCCCTTGGAGGATGGGAGGAGGGCGATAATGTAATGCTTAGATTGAATGCTGGTCGTTGATCTGCAGAGATCAACAACGAAATTTGAACGCGATTAGACGCAGTGTAAAAGGAGAAAGTAGTTTCGGCTATAGAAACCAGCGGTATCACGCAGCGAAAAGGCGGAAGGGTGGTTTTAACTTTTTGAACGTGATATGCGTTATCGGTCAACACATGGCATTTAAAAACCACCCATATCACGTGATTTTGAAGAATTATCACTCGGGCATGAATTTACGCAAAAATGTGCGTCAGTCATTAGATCTAGGGTCTCACATCGAACAGTGGGGAGTGATCGTGATATTGATAAGATGCAAGGATGGAAATAGGTGGGGTCAGGAGAAGGCAGTTTTATTCGGGACCGTTGGATCAAAAAATGAATGGCAGAGATCAAATCTGGGGAGGGTAGGACCCAAAGGAGTCGGGCATATCGCGCTTATTATGAGACGTTGGATGAAATGGATCAATGGTGGAGATTTTATCTGTGGGATAATGAAATAATATATAAGGCATAGAATGGGTCAGTATGGGTCGTTGATTTGTAGAGATCAACGACGGAGATCTCTTTTTAAAACTTTGTATAGCGGGCGCATGAATCTAACAAAGGTTGAGAGCTTTCGATCTAGACCATCAGATCTGGATATATGGATGGTCAAGATCCAATTGGAAGGTTTGCAATCGAAGGTGGCAAGGGGTAAGCAGCGCCGAAGCGATTGGTTGTGGACCGTTGATCTGAGGGCTAGATAAACGGCAGGGAGTGAATCGAGAGGTGGCCAATCGGAGGGGGAGCAATAGAATATTAAAATGTCACCAATGAAATATCCGATGCGAGATTCTCCCAATCATTGATTGGTTTAAGATACACGGTCAGGATTGGTTTAGAGAGTGAACCGGTGGAACCCTTTGAACTATATGAAAATCGAAATTTTTGTAAAAAACAAAGGATTTTCGTATCGGGGAGGGGTTTTATATTATGCATAGCGCCCAAATGTATGGCCTTTGGATATATGGAAAAGCTAAAGGGACCGGGTTCATATATAAAAAATCCAATCAGCATTGGAACAAAGGTGAGGGTCTTTCAAATGAGCCCGACGAAAATCTCCGATGTGAGATTTCATTAATCATTGATTGGTGTTAAATCAACGGTCCTTATCATTCAAACATTGCACCAGCAGGTTTTAATAAAAAACATTGGAAAGTGGATTTTGATGAATTTACAAAGGGAAAGTATGATCGAGAAGGGTTTATTCATAAGTTTAAGCGCCCAATTGCGAGCTCTTGGGTTATATGAAGCAGCAAAGGGATCGAGGGTTTATATAAAAGGGCCAATTGCATCGGGGAACTTTATTAAAACAAATAAACGCGCCTATCAAAGTTTCTGATGCAATAAGCACTCAGGACTATTAGCGCTTGGTTCTAGCACTAAGGTTTATGGTGGGGAAGTGGTTTAAGGCTTAGCCCAAAGGGGCTTAGGCCCATAGTAAAAAGAGTATTTTTTATGATTTTTTTCAAGGTTTTTCAATGGATTTGGGGGTTTCGGTAAGGTTTAAAAATGAGTTTTAAACCTTATAAATGGGGTTTTATGAAGGGAAAAAGGGAATAAATGAAAAATAGAAGCAATTCATGAGGAAAAAGGGGGTAGAAATGAAGGTTAATATGAGTGAAAGGAGGGGTAAAATGAAGGGAAAAATGGAGTTTTCAACAGTCTTTTTCTTCAGGGAAAACAATAGAATTTCAGAGTTTTAAGAGGGAAACAGTAGTGAAGATTAATCAAAGGACATGATGCCTTCACAGGACTTCAAGAATTAACAATTTTGGCAATAAAACTTGTTTCTTGAAGGCTTCAAAAATTATTTAGCCACCATTTGATATGAAAAATTTTATAGGTGGCTAACAACATGAAACCCATGCTTTAATAATTCATTTATGAATATTAATAAGTTATTTTGACAAATACATTAATAATGAAGACCAAACCTAGTTACATTCTTCAACATTATGACTCCTAGAGCCTCATCCTTCTTCCTGTTGATGAATTTTTTTTTTTATGTTATCCCTTGGACAAGAACTATCATTTTTATAAAGTCCTATAACTCTTCACTCTTCATCAATGTTCCCATATCTTGTGCCCAAATTCCACAATTTTTTCCATTAAAATTTATAAGATCTAGCTTGAAACACGTAATGTTGACCCACTTATTTGATCATAGATTTAGTTTTCAATTAGAAACCTTGAACCAATCCACTAAACAAATATGACTTTTTAAGATAATTTACAACCTGCATAAGACTTGTTGGCAACATGCTACATCTCAAACCATTAGCTTTAATACCATGTTAGAGAATCAAGGAATTTTGTATATTAGAAAAATTATATTCTAAAATAGAGGTGGTGTCTAAATACATTGTTACAACACCTAAGAACAACCAAACATAGTTCAACATAATAAGACGTGTAAGAAGCAAAATTATTTCCATACACAACACATATATTCTATTGTTCAGCATATAATAAATACACCCATAAGACTATATTTTGTAGAACCAAGATGTAATCAACACAATCCATAATTTTCTAACATAAAACGTATAATAGGATAAGAATGATTTGAATGAATAATAAGATAAGAATGATTTGAATGAAAAACAAAATGAATAATAAGATAAGAATGATTTGAATGCAAAACAAAATGGAACAAGTCATTGTAGAATGGAGGAATTCAAAAGGTTGAGTTGGAAATCCAAAAGATAATGAAAACCCTACATAAGGAATAAACACATCACAAGTAAGGTTGACCTTAGACAATGAGGATACCAACTCCTCTTAACCACCCAAGCTAAAACTAATTGACATCCTAATTTCTTTTTGATCCCTTTCTAATGCTAGATAGATATGAAATTGAAATGGATATTTTTATATTTATTAAAACTATACCTAAAGCTCCATTTAAATTTGGATAGTGTGGGTTGTCTTTAAAATAGATAATTTGAATTGACATTAAGCAGAACCATATTGAAACCTTGTCCAAAACATTTTTTGGAAATAAAGAATTGAATTTGATGATAGCGTGGGTTGCCTTTAAAATAGGTAAATTGAATTGGCATTAAGAAGAACCATATTGAAACCTCGTCGAGAACATGTTTTGGCAAAAAGGAATTAAATTTGGTCATAGAATAAGATTTAAATTTTTTTCTCATTGACTAAAAACTTGTTTTCCTTATACACAAGGAAATAAGTTAACTAAACAATAAACAAAAGTGTCATAGTGAAATTCCACCCCTTCATGCAATGCCAATGAATCATTTCAAATAATATGATTTTCCTTAAATAACATTAATGAATTATCTCTCACTCTATTTTGCTTATACACTACAATAAAAATAAATCACTTAAAAATTACCATTTTCAAATAACTTTCCATAAAATATGGTGATATAATAATAAAAAGTATACACTTGAAATAACCAGTCCCTTCCATAGAATGAGAGGTAAACGTTGAGTTCTTTTTAACAAAAATAAAACACAAGTAAAACCTTAGGGAGATAAGTTGAAAAGGTAGTTTTATTATTTTATTATTTTTTAATATTTTTACTTTTTTACCCTAAAGATGGTGAATCATCCCCCATCGTTGACATAATCGTGTTGAATCGTATTGGTTCTTATCAAATTTATTTTGGTTGCACATTTTTCTTAGGAATTCCATTTTAGACCTCAAAAGTTCTCTGATGAGAGACTAGACAAGGCCCCCTATTTGGGTTTGAATTCTTAAACTAAAAGTACTATTTTAGTCGAAGAAACCTCTCATGGAAATTGGAAATAAGCCAAGGGAATGTTTGGTGGTCAACCTCACTTTCAAATACTCCGTGGATATGAAGGTGGAAAGGGTATTGGTAAATATGGATATCAAAAATGGCTTATGGGGTGAAATGAAACTCCAACATCAAGGCATCATTTCTCTTCGGACTTTACTCTATGAGGGAATCCCCTTCAAAATTCCATAGATGTCACAAGCATGACCACAATGCTCTGAACTATCCACTAGGTTTCCATGGAAACAAAGGCAAGTACAAGCCCTCATATCCCAATATGAAAGAGAAAGGCTTTGTACTAACAACAACAAATCCTCCCATCCTTTTTGCAGTTGTCTCAATTTTCCCTATTGTCTTGACAAATTCAGATTTAGACATCGTTGCACTTGTTTCTATGATCATTAATGGGTCTTCCATGGAGCACAAATCTGATCAGCCACAACTCCACTTATCCACTACTTCGACAATGCCACCCTAAAGTACTATCTCTTCATATGTTTCTTTATCTTCTACTGCAAGCTTTATTTTGGATTTGGGGAAATATTGGAATACAAAAAAACATGCACTCCCTGTATATTTGTTATTGAAAGAAATTATAAGTGTGTATGGCTAGGCTCATGTGGTAGATATCAACTTCTTCAATGAATCCTAGAAGTCACATCACTTTGGTGCATGACTTCAAGAACAAACCAAATCTACTTTCCATTATGGCTAATAATTGGCCATGGTTAGATTAATAGGAAAAAAGGTATTGTAATAAAACCTTATTCTTTTTCATAACATGATTAATTACTTCGATCAAATGCCATTTATACATGTTGATGTAGAACTTTGATGGTGGTGATAAAAATGTCTTGAAGTCAAAACTTAAAAAGTGTATTAAGCTTAGTTAACCTAATATGGGAGTGAAATCATTTTGTTAAAGTTCTCCATTCTAAAAAATAAAAGGAAAAACATATTATCAAGGATGAACGTTGAATCTAAAATTTTAATATCTATATGAACATACCAAGTATGTTCATGACCCTAGCGAAGTATGTAAGGAAATTTCTTTAGTCACATGTACCATTATTTTTTGTTGATTATTGTAGCCTTGCAATGGAACACTTTTTCATGTAAATGTAATTCTTGGGTTTTCTTGATATGGTGTGTTGTCATTGTTGTGGCCCTATACTTTATAATATTGGAAAGAATAAACGATAGAGGACAACATCAAACCGCTTTGGAATCTAGGACCTAGCCTTCCTAGACTCAGAGAGGGCTCTCCCTATTTTTGATTTAATTTTTCCTTAATATTATGAATGTTTATGTTAGGCTAGTTATAGTGATGGTGGTATTGGTTGTTTTGAGTGATTTTTTTGGTTATATGAGCAGGTCTGCAAGGACTAATCCATTGTGCTATGGATTCAAAAGGGTGGATTGGTGAATCAAATTTCAAGAGCATCATAGGGAAAGATAATTGTGCTAAATGGATCTCTAGAGAAGTATGAATTATGAGGTGGAAGAAACAATAAGGTTCAGTAGTGATTAAAGAGAATTTAATAATTATTTAATCATAATTTAGCATAAAACATTAAGATTGTAAACACAGACAAAATTAAGGTGCTACGACAAAAAATATTAATCTAAAATTTATGTTTTACAATCATATGAATAGATGCACAGGAAGGAAAACAACGGAAACATTTAACATAGAAAAATAACACATCACCATTTAACACAACTCAAGTATCTTGTAAACGGTCTTCTAATTTTGATGCCCATCTCCAAAATTACAGTTCTCCAATGCAGTAGTTCTTACAATGTGGGGTCTAACAATGTCCAACCCTTGATACTATCAATGTATGTAGTATTTAACTAAAGAATAAGTCGATTTGCCTATCTACTTGGAAAATTCTCATTAATTACAATCAAGTAAAAAATGGAAAAGTGTGACCATGCAAAGGGCCAAACAAAAAATATTTGATAAAGCACCGCTTGTAGAATTAACTTTAGGCAGCTCTTCATGGATCCAAAAAAATTTGGCGGCTTTTCGTGAGATCAAGAGTAAACCCAAGGTGGATGAAGTAGTCCTGAATGGGCAATGATTAATGGCTCTGACATCTCGCTCTACCTTTTGGACCACCTTTGTTGGATTATTAAATTGATGAGGTGTTGACGTTTTTTGTGGATCCATGGTCGTGTTGATGTGTTCGCTTCCCCTTCGGTTTCTATTTCTATATCACGACAGTTCTACACAAATTCCCTTTGCCCCACTTGAACTATATGGCACGTTCGCAACAGTGCCACCATACCTTTTCTTGCCCAAATTTTCCTCTTCTACTCATCTCAAGCCCCATACCCAATATTTTCTTCTCACAATCACATTTCTTCATAAAACAGTGCAATTGCACCTAACCCCAAACTTTAAATAAATTCAAACCTTCCACTAAAAACTATCACATTTGTTCCTTTATTGCATATCTCACTTCGAAATTTTATACCATGAACCTGTTGTAGCCACTACAACTCCCTCCAAAATTTCACCCTTTTAAATTTTTGAGCCCTTAAGCATTGAAAACTAGAGTCAAGACTAAAGTTTGATCCTTCAAAAGCCTTAGGTCGCTAAGTCACAGAATCGGTCAATTTCCCCAACGCGCAACCTAACGATCTTGTGACCCATCAGGTCGCCAAGTCGCGAAGTCGTGTATCACACACAGAGTTAAACAATCATGACCCTGTGACCCTGCGACGCCACGACCCGTAGGTCGCTAAGTCGCAGGGTTGCAGGGTCGCACATCTCATCAATGCTGCCCCGTTGTGACCTTGCGACCTCATTTATTGTCTGCACGCACGACCTCTTTATATATAGAGGGGTCGCATAGGTCGCTTTGCACCTATGCGACAGAGAACAAAAATTCCTGTGACAAGCCAACTTGAGCACGTTTTTCTCGGGTAAGTTGCCTGATCCTCTTGTTGTTTCTATTTTTTCTCAATTTTTTCCCTCTTCCCCCTCACCTTAACCTTTTAAAACCACAGACTACCCATTTTTGAGACCAATTGGTAAGACTTACACTCCCCTCTTATTTTCCTGACTCTATCAGCCTCATCCTGAAAGTTTTAGATGAAGCTAACCAGCCTCCCCTCTGTCAGTCTCTTCCTCAATGTTTTCCTACCTTTAATGTTTCACTTTTCCTCCATTTTCCCTCTCTTCCTCTAAGCGAAAAAAGGATAAAGGTCTGAATCTCCGTGGAGAATCGTCAACCCAGCCCTAGTGCAACCTGTGAATCTGCGACCCTATGACCCTCGCGACCTTGCGACCCCAATCCCTGGTCACTAAGTCGCCAAGTTGCGTATCGCTTAAAAATAGAAGTGTCGCGACCCTACGACTCAGCGACTTGGCAACCCGGTCGCAAGTTGCTAATTTTCAGAGTCACGTCTTCATGAAACTTTAAACCAATGTGACTCATCAACCTCGCGACCTGGTCGCAAGTCGCCAAGTCGCAAGGTCACTTTTCTCTAAGGTTTTAAACCAACGCGACTCAGTGACTCAGCGACCCAAGGAAGAGGTCGATAAGTCACAAGTTCACCCCTTTTCTTGATCTTAGTTAGGCAAAGGCAAATACGGTTTAAGCATTTATTAACATGGCATTTGTCTTATCATGGGATTTTTTTATGAACATTCCAGGGAACCTCAAAGCAGAGTTAGAGTCTGTTTCCCTCTCTTCAACCTCAAGTGATATGGGGCCTCCATTATTTTGCAAAAAAAACAAGAGTTTGGAGGTATAAATCCTGGAGGATGAAATACCTATGTCTCCTCCCCCTATCTATGGAGATACCACATGTATATTCAGCAAAGGAGAGAGAATGAATTGGTATCAAGTGTACCAAGAATTCACAGAACCTGAATTTCTAGAAGACCACCCAAACCAGCACATATATGTCAAAGTTAAGAGATAAAAGCTTCACTATGCAGGGACCCACCCACCTATATTCCCATGCGCTAAGCTTATCGAATGGATCTTAAAAAGGGTCGACCCTAGGTTCTGGGTGATTCGAGATCATGAGGGGAGAGAATTTGCTAATCTAAAGGGCCAGGATGCGGAGTTATATTACGCACTTCCCACCCGAGAGCAGACATTCACAGAGGAATGGGACACTACTCATGAAGTTCCCTTATCCGAAACCTTGAGAGGATTGTGGGAAGAACCAGAAAATTTCAAGGTCAAGAAGGACCAGGAGTATCAGGTAGCAAGTCTTAGGAAGGTCTACAGGCTAGTGGCAGCTATGTTGTGTAGGATGTATGGTCATCCCGATGTGACCACTTCAGCGACTCTTAGGTATCTCTTATGTACTTTGTTAGTGTACACAACACCCACTTCAATTGGGCCATCTTATTGATGGCAACCCTCAAAACAAACATATCTGTAGCACTAGTGCCCGAGGAGGGGTATGCATCAGAATTTTACATGGCCTCCTATCTATTGGATGCAATTTGTGCAAGGTGCCATTTTGGGGGATGGGATCACAACTGGGATCAGGAGCGCGCCCACCCAATTCACAAGGAATTGTATTTATTCTGGGACTCAAAATGTAAGTAGGATATAGAGCCGATCTCACAAATTTTCATCCCTACACTCTACGAAAAATTGTTTGGTAAAGATACCCCATGCATGTCCTAGTGGGCCATGGAAACAATAACCAAGGTGGCACATTGGTTTCCTTTTGTAGAAGGCACCTTCATCCGAGTCTTCAGTTCACTCAAGTCTCCCCATGCACTGCCCCGATTTTTCACTAACAGACTACTACTTCAAGAAACATGTTTTCAAATGACATACAACATTTGAAAGGTAAGAAGAAGCCATGGCCCACCCTACCACTCACTATCGACGCTTATATGGTCAAGGATTTCAGAGAAGTAGAGGCGGAAGCTAAGTAAATCAAAGGATTTTGTCTTCCTCCTTTGAATCACCTAATGTATGATCCTAAGAGGATGGTCCCTGCCCATTGCAAACAGGCCAAATTTAAATGGAGCTACCAACATACTGATTGCACAACTGAAGATGGGGTGAGAAACTAGTACAATAAGGACAGGGAAATTTCTCCAGAGGAATTAACCGATCAGGAGGATCAAGATGATCAAAAATTAGAAGAAATAATCCACGAACTAGGAGGAGCCTCGTCTTCCCAGGCCAAGAAGCCCCAAACCAACACAGGCCATAACTCTTCCACCCACCGAAAAGAAAAGGAAGCGAAATCTCAACGAGAAGCTGAGGAGAGAGAAAAAGAGGAGGAGGATAAATGCAAGAAACACCTAAAGGCAGAGCAAAGAAAGAAGAAGGCAGAAGACACCCGCAAAAGAAAGGAAGAAGAGGAGGAAAAAGCAGAAGCTGAGCGTCAACTTAAGATAGAACTAGATAAGGTGGAAGCTCAACGCAAAAGAAAAGAAGAAGAAGAAACAAAAGCAGAAGCTAAGCGTCAGCTTAAAATAGAACTAGACAAAGTGGAATATGAATGAAAACAAAAGGAAGAACAAGATAGGGTAGAGGCAGAGCGACAACTGGAAGAGGAAACGAAGCAAAAGAGAAGGGAGGAAGAGAATCAAAGGTTGAAAGAAAATTATTCCAAAGACGGCGAAGGTAGTAAGACACCTCCTCCAGTGACAGGGATACAGACGAAGCTACCAACCATCGAAGTTCGTCAAACAAATCCTGTAACCAATACGCGTTTTGCGCTCTCGGAACTGGGTACCTCCGAAGAGCAGGAGGAAGAAGTGTTTAATCTAACAAGACTCACCTATGACCAGTTCACATACAAAATCAGGCAGGAAAAGAGGAGATGCTTAGCACGGAATCCTACCGCACCCATCATGGCCACAATATAAAAGGATATAGTCGTGGACACCAGGACCAATCCAGTAATGATAGCATCAGCTAGCATTGCTTTCGCCGCAACCACGGGAGAAAACGTGAGCAGGTTGAGCAGGGAAATTCTATCCCTATAGAATAGATTACAAGCCTCCAAAAAAAGGACAGCTAGATCGGAGCAAGAGAAAAGGGCACTAGAGGAAGAAGTTCAATAGCTTTAGGATAGGGATGCCATTACTAATGAAGTACCACTCACCGTTCAAAGAGAGCTAGTGACATTGGAAGCCACCATGAGGCAAGTATACGAAAAATTGTTCACAATAAAGAAAACAGTTGCACCATTGCTGAGAGCTAAAGTAGAAACCAAGAAGAGGAATGAGCAACTGAAAGAAGCCTCCACAGCCTTGGATAGAATTCTAGAATGGGAAAACAGGTATCCACAGGCTCTAGATACTTTACCCAAAAAATATTGGATTTGCACTTAGAAAGAAAAAGTCCAAATACGCATGAAGGTGCAATCCAAGGAGAAGTTATTCAAAGACCTAGAGAAGGTAATGACCGCTTACAAACATTTTATTAGCAGCATTGACTCAATGGCTAAAATACACCACATTCCTTCTCTAGGTACACTGGGTGAAGAAAAAACATGGGAACAGGTGAACCAAGATATTTAGGCGTTTCTACAACCTATTAGTCAGGCCGCTGCTACTCTTGATCTTCCGATATCACAGGAGAACTTGGTTAAATTCATCGTGACGCCAATCCGGATTTATACCAAGTTGGCTTCCTTATCTAACCAAGTCATGATCAAAAGAGAAATGATGATGCCAAACTCCCTAGAATGCCTGCACAGGTTAAGGAAATATATTCCTCTGATATCCCCGGTTACTGCAGATTATCGAGCATGGCGAAATTTCCTTAAAGAGCAACAGGTAGATGTTCTCGACCTCACAACACATCCCCTGAAATACAACCATCCTACAGACCTATACACACTTCCACTCGAGCTGACACACAACTGTCCTGTAGACATATACACACTTCCACTCCCCCTGACACACAACCATCCTGCAGACCTATAATCTACTTCCACTCCCCCTTTATATTCTGAAAAAGGAAAATCTAATGAGAACTTGGGAGAATCCCAAGCTTCCGGCGAAGATATTCCAATGCTGGCGAATATTTAATATGTGATTCTTTTGGTCCTACTTGGAATCTTTCTATTTGTCCAACTGCTTGCATAACATTTGGTCGAGATGCTATTACATATAGAAGAATACTAATCATAGATCTGTACAACCTTTGATCCACATCCTTAGATGAGTCATCTATGCTCAATTTGCAACCTGTTACCATTAGAGTAAGGATGGGTTTGCAATCTTCCATTTTAAATTTCTTGAGCATTTCCTTGATGTACTTGGCTTGACATATAAATATTCCTTTCTCTTGCTGAGATATTTGAAGCCCTAAGAAGTATGTCAACTCACCAAGTAAAGACATCTCAAAATCACTTTGCACCTTTGTAGCAAACTTCTTACTTAGTCGATCATCATTGCTACCAATTATTGTATCATCCTCTTTAGCTATTAGACATGCTTTGGTTGCTTCATCTAGAACATAGATGTCATTTCGAGCTCGACTTGCTATAGCCACAATTTCACCATACACGCTTTTCCTGATTTCACATTTCGTGGAGTTGAATAGTATTATGTGTCCTTGATCACACATTTGTCCAACACTGAGCAGATTATGAATCATGTTTTCAACCAATAGAACATTCTTGGCTAGAGCATCTTTGCTTCCGAGAGTGACAATACCTGATCCTATAACATTTGAAGATCCATCATTTCCAAAGGGCACGGTTTCGTCCTTCTTCTCTTTCAGAGATACAAATTTATTTCTATCTCTAGTCATATGTGTTGAGAAACTGCTATCAACATACCACACATAATTGTTCTTTTGAGCCTTGAAAGCGAGAGCACAATTATCATTCTTCTTCTTCTTCCATGTTCGTTCGTTCCGTGGCTTCGAAGATTCTTCTGGAGGATTTTCAAGTCTGCAGTCTTTGGCTATGTGTCCAAAGTTTAGACATTTGTAACATTCAATATTATTTCTTAAATGTTCAAATCTATTGATGTTTCGCTAAGTCCTGGGAGGTTCATATTTGACAGATCTCCTGGAATTGTATTCGTTCCTAGGGTACGTGCGACATTCTATAGCTTTATGACCAAATTTTCCACATGAATAACAATAGCCATAAAAAATATGTTGGTACCTAGATGGAAATTTCCGTCGAGGAATTTTCTTCCAAGTCTGTTCATGCAAATCTTGTCCAATGAAGTCTACTTGCAGGTCAGATCTCATAGGTTCATTGTATTTTTTGTAGAAGGTCCTACTTATTCTTCTTTGTAACCGATGCTAGTTTTTTCGTTGTAAGATCGTTGATTGTTGATGAGTTCTTCCAATTCCCTTGAGCTATTGGCATAGTTTTGGATAGTTTTTCCTTTCTTCACTTCCTCACGCAATGAGACTACTTTAGCTTCTAATTCTTCCCTTTCTTGGTTTCTTTCTTCCAACTTCTTTTGAACTGACTCTTCAATGCATTTTTGTTCTTCAACTTCAATTTTGAGACCTTGAACTTGTTCTTCAAGAGTTTTGGAATGGATCTTCTCCGCCTTGAGATCTTTTATGAGCTTGATTGCTTCCTCATAAAATTCTTCTATGGTCCATCCTTCTTCTTCGTTGTTTGATACCTCTTGTTTATTATGCTTGGGTTTATTGTGCTTGGCCATAAACAATACTCTCTCATTGGCTTCTTCTTCACTGTCATTGTCTTCATCGGATGATGAGCTATCTTCTTTAGAGAGAAAGTTCCTTTTGGATCCTTGCTTGTTGAATTTCTTAAAGCCTTTCTTTCCTTTTGAGTTTCCATTACTTTTGTTTGGAAATTTTGATGCAAAATGCCCAACCTCCTTACAGTTGAAACATATCAATGGAAGTTTACCTTTGAATTGTCCCTTACCAATTTTTAGTTTTCTCGTGAAGTAAGCATATTCCTCATCTGAAAGACCTTCTTCATCATCTCCATTTTCTTCACACTTGCAGGTGCATGTCTTTTCAATTGAAGGTTGTTTATCCTTATTAGTTTTCTTAGATGCAATGAACGCAATTTCTAGATACGAAGTACCCTCTTCTTCATCAAGTCTCATTTCATATGCTATGAGAACTCCATGTAATTCTTCCTTGCCGAGTTTGTCCAGATTTGCACTGTATTCTAAGACTGATACCTTTGGGTTGAATCTTCCTGGTAACGTTCTAAGAATCTTTAGTATAATAGTCTTCTCGTCAACTGGCTCTCCCAATCCTTCCAGAGTATTGGTTATTTCATCAACGTATTGGAAGTATGCAACAATGTTGCAATATTCTTTCATTTTGAGTTGCTCAAATTTTGCTCTATAGATTTGAAGCTTTGCTTCTTTGACATTTGAGTCACCTGCATATATATTCTCAAGCTTGTCCCATACATTTTTTTCAGTTTTACAACCCAAAACCTTATGATAAGCAGATTCAATAAGTCCACTGATAATAATATTCTTTTCTTTTGCATCATTTACCAAATTCTTCTTACCTTGTTCATCCGCGGTTGATGTAAATCCATTTTGAACAGTGTCCCATGCTTTGTAACCTTGCGCCAAGAGATAGACCTCCATTATTCCTTTCCAAAGTGCATAATTATTGTCATTGAATAGAGGTACACCATTCTTGGTATGCTCCATGATCTCCTTCCAGCTGTTAAACTGCTATTGAAGGAACCAAGCTCTGAAACCAATTGTTGGAAATAATGAGAAGCGAGGGGGGGAGGGTGGGGGAATCCGTATTTATTTCAATTAGAGCATTATTTAATCTTCAATTATTATCAGTGTTTGTACAATGATAGTAGCAAACAAGAGGAACACAAATGCACATAGTTTTTAAGGTGGAAACCCACTTCGAAACAAAAACCACCTAATTTTTTTCTAATAATTCTTTAATATTCAACTCCAATTGAAAATAAAGCTCCAACTTCCTAGAATCTAGAAAAGCATTCTTCTCCAGTTCCCACTGGATGGATGCTCCAACACCTGAGATTATTCAGTAGTCAACTGAACGAATTCCCCAACACCCAATGATCTACAACACACCCTAGCACCACCCTACCACCCTATAGAAGAATGGAATCCCATACTAGGGAAAATGGTCCACTTTACAATGATATAGAATGATGCGGAAGAAGAAGATATACTAGACCATAACCCAAAATTTGAGACAACCACCTAATGATGGTCCTAGACCTCCCAACACTGCCTCTTCAACCCTTGACAAATAGACACTAGTGAAATTTGTACAATAATTTATTTACAATGACTAAGTACAATGATACCTTTACAACGATTATATTCAGTTCTGCCCACTTGAAGACCTCATATGATGAACTTCTTGCTCCTATTACACACCTTGGCTGCTACTCTTGTCATGCTACCCTCTACTGCACCTTTCTTTTCTTTTCTGCCATAGAAAGTCTGGTCCTTTGCAACCCTTGAAAACACATGATCTAGCTTTTTCTTGCCTTCTAGGAGCTCGATATTGAAACTGGTGTATCTCTGCTATTTCAGATCCTCAATATCTGATTTTCAGTCCTGTAATAGTTATCTAAGTCTTCTTTCCAATGCCACAGGTTTGACCCAATTTTTATTCTTCAAGAGAGATTTATACCCAATCTCTCAGAATGCCCTAATTATGGACTGTTTCAGAAGAGCGAAATTGTACAACGTGCCACGTGTCACTGTTTCTTCATTTGGATCTGAAATTGATAGAGCGCAAATTAAAAATTGTGCACTATCCACTAATTTTTATGAAATTCCAATTTGATACTGAGAGAGAGAGTTATGATGATTTCACCAAGGTCACTTCTTTGAGATGAATTTCAGGAGCCTGCAAAGACCCTGACTTCCACAGATCATATCTCCAAAAATATTGCGCACCTTGATCTAAAATTTTTACTGCAACTTCCTCACGATTTTGGCTTCACCTGATAAACATTTTAGGTTTTGAACCTTCGTAGAAAAAAATTCAGAGTGAAAATTCCATGATGACCTATTTCAGATGGTTGAATCCCTTGCATAAGGAGGAAATGAAGATCACAATTTATATGAATGCTTAAGTTGAGAGGGGCTTCAACAAGTGAACGTGGGAGGGATTTTAGGAGCTTAAAAAATATTAATTATTACTTTTCAATGACCCATGCCCCAACCCCATGGGGTTTTAGCCCACTAACTAGGGGTACAAACTTCAAACATGAATATTTCTCAAATTGTGAAGAATTACATGGCATGCCATACATCAATGGAAACATCTCGACAAGTAGAAACCATCAAAAGCATTACTAACACAAAATATATTATATTGGTAGGTCAAAATTTCCATGGTATATTGGGTTAGCACCTGGTGCTACTTGGGTTGACATCAATGACAACCATTGATCAACATATGACGACATAGCATGTCGGCTTTTTCCTCATACTCTAGAAAATAAAGTTTCGACATGGTATTGATCGCTCCCTATTGCCTCCATCCCTTCGTGGGAACAGTTCCATCGTACCTTCCTACAAAAATTCTCAAAAGATAAAACCCCCTCGATGTTCCTCACAAAACTCAGTACGCTGAAATGTCAGAAGAAGGGGAAGGTCAAGGACTTCAATCAATGTTTCACCACTATATTGAAACAATTCCCTCCAAGCATGGCCTTAGATGATTCCATTACCATTTAGTACTACACAAGAGCCCTCCCATGTGATACTGCCATGTTTGTGAAGCACGAGACTAGAGCTAACCTGGTATAAAATTACACCACCACTCTTGCTATCCACAAGTTCCATTGACCACGAAGGTCGGGATGATCAAAAAACAACCATGAAGAGAGCCCAATCCTCAAGTCATAAATTCGGGGACAAAGATAAGGATCCCTTTGATTTCAAAAGTATTACGAAATCCCTCAAGTTACTAACCAATGAAGTCTCTAATATGAAAAGGGAAAACAATGATTTTGCCCTAGCTGCTAAAACGTAGAAACCTTTCTTTAGAAAGAATAACCCTGCTGTGAATCGGCCCCCATCCAACTCGAGTGTTGGTTTCAACGTTGGAGAAATCAGCAAGGAAAAAATTTTCTCTTTTCATCATGCCTCTCACTTAGAGAAAAATTTCCCCCAGTGGATTAACAGTATGACAGCCGTGGTGAACCAACTTTTGGAAGATTAAACCCCCGAGGATCTAGGAGAAGAGGCTATTTCAGACAACGAAGACACTTCCCCCCCAGATGAGGATATGGGTTCCGCTGTCCTCACTTTTGAGGTCATCCGCAGAGATTCTCTCCCTCCCAAAACTGGGATAAACCTAGCTGATGACCCTAAATCCAAACCTCCTTGAAACTATGGCTTGAGGAGCAAAGGCCCAGTGCCTGAGCAATCCTTTGAAGAAAAAATAAAAGCTTTCTTAAGGAAAATTCTGCCACCAAACACAGGAAACCAAAACAAGACTCCTAAAAACTTTAGTCCAACTAATCCCCGAGAAGGCCCCAAGGCTAAAGCTTCATTGGTTTCCCCTAAAAACACCACCAAGCTCACCTCACAAACATATTTTGGGTATAACATTATCAAGTATATGAAGAAGACCCAGACCAATATTTATCTCTATGAGCTCACTTGCATTGCTAACCAACGAGATATCATCCTCAAAGCCTTTTCTAATCTACTGGCAACCAAACCGGTGAGCATCACATCTGCCCAAACTGTTGCTAGTCCCCAATCCATCGTAAATGTTGTGAACGCCAACTCCAGGGGATCCACACCACCTTTCCTCCTCTCCTTCAATATCTTTAACTTCAATGTCTATAATTTCCTCATAGATTCTATTGCATCCACAAATGTTATGCCCTTATCCATATGTGAGAAGTTAAACATCCACCCTGAGAAGACTAACGCCAGGATCATCCAACTCGATAGATCTCAAGTCCCTGCATTAGGTGAATTGAACAACGTCATTATCTGCCTATCCTCCGATTCTAGAGTGCATCAGTGCATTGACATAGTAATCATGGACATCCCAGAGGCATATGGCTTTTTTTTAGCAGAGATTGGTCCAGCAAGATCTAGGGATACTTTTCCACTAATTGGTCCCACCTTTGGCTCTCATAGAAGGGCACAAATAACCAAATCTGGGTTGAGAGTGAGCCATAGATGAAAGATATTGTGACTGACTTGGATGCAACTAACAAACTAGTTAGTTTCACACAAGAAGAGCTCGACATCTGTTTCTTAGAATCTATCTTTGGTTGTTATCAAACCCCGATGTCCCCAATTACTCCAGACGTCCAGTCTAAGCTGCTTCTGGTTATTGAAAACTCCTCCTCCTCAACAAAGGACCCATTAGAAACTGCTACCCCGATTACGTCCCCAATGTGCTTGGACAACCTTGTCAGATTAGAAGACAAAATATGGACCTTGTACTATGACGGCTCCAAAACCCAAAATGGGGCTAGCACAAGCTATATCTTGCTAGACCCTTAGAAGAACAAGTTTATAATTTCCTGCCAGTTAGAGTTCCAATGCGCGAATAATACAGTCGAGTATGAGGCATTGCCACTCAGACTCAAAAAGGCCATAGACCTAAAAGTTCGTTGTTTAAAGGTAATTGGCAATTCTGAGATTATCACTCGACAGGTATGTAACACCATCCATTGCTTGTCTCCACATCTGAAAGGTTACCAGTAAGAGGTATGGCATTTAATTTCTACTTTTCATGCTTTCAGTATTAGATCTGTACTTATAATGCATAATGCAATAGCTGATACACTCGCTAACGCTATCGCTAGGTTCACCCCACTTAGAGATGGATTTTCTTTTGAAGTTATTAATAGGCCATCCGTACCAAATAATGTTACTAATTTGTGTGTTTTCAATGATGACCAATAGGTACTGGATTTCCTACTCAATACGGACGTATTCAAAGACGCATTCATAGAAGAAGAGGATCATGATTGAGCTTTGTAGGAGGAACTACAAGAGCGAAAAGGAAATCCCATGCCCAAAGGGATCATGTCACTCAAAAATTTGTTCGATCTACAGAACCATTTCCAAGGACCTCCAAACACAAAGGTGAAAATTTCCACGTTAGCACATCGACAAATTAACCTCGGGATAGACAAGGATCCAAAGCTCGTCAACTTGGGTAACGAGTGCACCCCTCAAGAGGAGCAAGCATTCACCGAATTATTTAAGAAATACTGAGATGTGTTTTCCTAGACATATGATGAGCTTCGAACTTATGATACACAGATCATCTAGCACATCATACCCGTGAAGGAAGGAGTAAATCCTTTTAAACAGAAACTGAGAAAAGTACACCCCACCTTAGAACCAATGATCCAAAAGGAACTAAAGAGGCTATTGGATGCGCGGATAATTTTCGAAGTTAGAAATTCGACTTGGGTGTCAAACTTGGTCCCTGTTCGCAAGAAATCCAGCAAAATCTGTCTGTGCGTAGACTTCTAAAATTTAAACAAATCCTCCGACAAGGACAACTATCCGGTCCCTCCTATGGAGCAAATTCTTCAAACTATATCAGGGTCGGAAATGTTCTCTCTATTGGATGGGTTTTCAGGGTATAATCAAGTACTAGTGGCTGAGCCCGATAGGCTCAAAACCACATTCAGAACTAAATGGGGAACTTTCACATTCAAACGCATTCCCTTTGGCCTGATTAATGTTGGCGCCACCTTCCAAATAGCTATGAACATCACCTTTAGAGGGCTCATTGGGAAAATCATGGGAATATACCTTGATGACGTTACCATGTTTTTGAAGCACAAATCTGACCACCTACACCACCTCAAACATATTTTCGAAAGGTGTCAGAAATACGGGTTCTCAATGAACCTGAAGAAAATCATTTTCGCCGTCGCCGAAGGAAACTTTTTGGGGCACATAATAACTCAAGATGACATAGTGGTGGATCTGGAACATGCAAAATTCATCGCTCAAATACCACCCCCAAGTGGTAAGAAAGCTATGTACTCTTTCCTCAGCAAAATCAACTTCATTCGAAAATTTATATCAAATTTCGCCCAAATTGTGAAATCAATGCAAAGCATGATTAAGAAAAATGCTAACTTTAAATGGAATCCTCCTGAGAAAGAAGAGTTTGATTACATCAAACGATCCATTGTGGAAGCGCCCGCTCTCCATAGTCTAAATTTCAAAAAATACTTTATCTTGTATACCTTCAACTCATATTCATCTTTGGCCACCGTCCTCACTCAAAAATATGACAATAACGATGAGCGACCTATATCATTTATGAGCACTAGGTTACAAGGCACCGAGTTGAATTGTCGAGATTTTGACAAACAAGCTTACACGGTATACAAGGCATTTAAACACTTCAGACCATACATTTTGAAGAATCATGTCATAGTCTTCATGCCTCACCCAGTTGTTCGCTCACCATTTGTACAACAGGAGCTGGGCGAGAGACAAGGTAACTAGATGACATGCCTCCAAGAATATGACCTAGAATTCAATCCATCATACACTGTAAAGGGACAAGAATTATGTCGGATAGCCACAGACACAGTAGACTCACAGACAAGAGAAGAAGAGAATTGGGAACACGAGATCGACATGTATCAAGTTGATAGCACGGCCCAGCAGGATACCTCCTCATGGTACATAGATCTCCAAAAATATCTGAAACAGGGCACCATGCGCCCCACTCTAACCACTCAGAAGAAATGTGCGTTGAGATTGAAAGTTGTATCCTACTAGTTGGTGCAGGGTAAGTTGTTTCGTAAACACCACAGTGGTGTCCTACGCTATTTGGAGTATGAGGAGGCACAAAAAGTGTTGACGGAACTCCGCGATGGACCTGTAGGTGGACACTATGCAGGGGATACCACTACTCACAAGATCATGTGTGTCAATTTCTATTGGCCTACTTTGTTCAAAGATGCGCACGCATATGTCTGGAAATGCCAACAATGCCAAAATTTCGCAAATAGAGATACACGACCTCAACCTCGTTATAGTCTGTCACAGTGGAAGAACCTTTTCAACAATGGGGGTTGGATATGATTGGGGAAATCTTGCCACACTCTTCCAAACAACATAGGTACATCCTCACTGCCACAGACTACTTCACAAGGTTGGTTGAAGTAGTACCATTGCATCAGGTCAATGATCAAGAGGTAATAGCCTTCATCACCCAATGCATCATGATCAGGTTTGATGTTCCAACCTCCCTTTTTTTTTATGATGCAACATATTTCTCATCGTTAAAATTATATGATTTTGCTCTAGAAAATGGTATCGTGCTTAAACACTCTACCAACTATTACCCTCAATGAAACAGGTTAGCCGAGTCAACCAACAAGAACCTAATCCACATCATCAAAAACAGTCTACTATCCCAACAACGAAATTGGCACAAGGCACTCCACAACGCCCTCTGGGCTAATCGAGTCACACCCAAACCTTCCCTGGGAACCTCCCCATTCTTCCTCTTATACGGAAAAGAGGCTATCCTTCCTTTCAACTTGTCTCTCCCGGCCCTTTGATTATCTCAAGAGACTCATGGCACTCCTTTCCCTACTTTACAAGCCCGAATAGACACACTGTTGAAACTTGAGGAGGAAAGGCAAAAAACCCGGGAAAAATTCGCCATCCACCAAAGTCGGATAAAAAAATGGTTTGACAAGAAGTTAGCCAAGAACAAGGTTTTCGAAGTAGGTGACCTTGTCCTCAAATGGGATAAAGCTCATAAAGATAAAGGGAAACACTCCAAGTTCCAGGCATTATGGACAGACCCTTTCCAGGTCAAAGAAAAGGTCGGCTCTCACACTTATAGGTTACAAACCCGTGAGGGGAGGATTGAGGTCCTCCCTATGAATGGGCACAACCTTAAGCACTATTTCACCTGACAGCCCCTAGGGGCCATCACCACACCCTATACCATATTTTTTCTTGTTTTCTGTTGTTCTTTACCATTCATGTTTTCAAGAAATCACTTGTTTCACACAAGCTCTCATTAACCTTTTATTTTCCTTTGGCATCCCAATTTTAGGGGGGATGTAGAAGTTACTCATTAGCATATTGAGCTGGAATCTGTGCTGGTGTAGAATCTCCCCTCAAAATGCAAAAGTGGCCCAAGCTTACCTGTGATGGGCACCTAATGGCGATAACATGACTAAAGTCCCTCGAACCAAAACGAAGTAGCTTGCCTAGTATGCTGCCTCAAGGGACTGCTGTGTGAAAGGAAAGTTTCAGTTGAATCGGCTACTAGAAAGGAAAGGGAAGGAACTGGCCTCATGTAACAAAAGGATATCCAGGAAAACCCAAAGTCCTCATATAGGCTAGGAGCAAACCTCTCTCGCAAGAAAAATAAGTCTGGATACCTCATCTACCCAGGAAACTATTGCCACGTTAAATAAGTGCCCTGAGCACAGAAAATAAGTGCCTTGAGCACATTTAAATAAGTGAATTTAGCACATGAATAAAGGTTAAAGGATTGAGAAAGGCTTCCTGTGTAGAGAGGCGATGCGATGACTCCGTCGAGGTACTGACCAGGCTCGCTGGCAGCGGAGCAACATCTGTGACTCCTAGGCAGTGACTCCATCGGGACCATCAGGTTCGCTGGCAGGAGAGAAACACAATGAGGAAAAAATAAACTATATTGGAACCTAGAAATCCCTGAGGTTACTCCGAACATTTCTTTCCAGTCTCCAAGAGTGAAAAACACGGTGAATCGGTGCCCGGGGCAAGCAATTAGGAGGAGCAAATGCATGAGGCTTGAAGACAAAAGTAGCGAGACCCACAAGGTGAAAGGAAAAACATTGCTAAGTGCTCCCCTCCCCCCTCAAAGATGAAGTATCGGCAGAGATTCTGGACCCTACTATTGAATCGCCATTTTTTGTAGCCGCTACAACTCCCTCCAAAATTTCACCCTTTTAAATTTTTGAGCCCCTGAGCCTTGAAAAATGGAGTCAAGACTAAATTTTGATCCTTCAAAAGCCTTAGGTTGATAAGTCGCACAATAGGTCAATTTCCCCAATGAGCGACCTAGCAACCTTGCGACCCATCAGGTCACCAAGTTGCAAAGTTGTGTATCACACTCAGAGTTAAACAATCACGACCCTGCAACCCCTAGGTCGCAGGGTTGCAGGGTCGCAAGGTTGTATGTCTCATCAATGTGGCCCCGTTGTGACCTTGTGACCTCATTTATTGCCTGCACGCGCGACCTCTTTATATATAGAGGGGTCGCCTAGGTCCCATTTCACCTATGTGACAGAGAACAAAAACACCTCTGACAAGCCAGCTAGAGCGCATTTTTCTCGGGTAAGTTTCTTGATCCTCCTTCTGTTTCCATTTTTTCTTAATTTTTTCCCTCTAACACCTCGCCTTAGTCTTTTAAAACCACAAACTACCCATTTTTGAGACCAGTTGGTAAGACTTACACTCCCCTCTTAGTTTCCTGACTCTGTCAGCCTCATCCTGAAATTTGTAGATGAAGCTAACTAGCCTCCCCTCTGTCAGTCTCTTCCTCAATGTTTGCCTACCTTTAATGTGTTACTTTTCCTCCATTTTCCCTCTCTCGCTCTAAGAAAAAAAAGGATAAAGGATCGCGTCGCCATGGAGAATCGTATGCCCAGCCCTAATGTGACCTGCGACCCTGCGACCCTGTGACCCCGATCCCTAGTCACTAAGTCACCATGTTGCATATCGCTTAAAAATCGAAGTGTTGCGACCTTGCGACTCAGTGACCTAGCGACCTGGTTGAAAGTTGCTAAGTTGTAGAGTCACATCTTCATGAAACTTTAAAATAGTGCGACTCAGCAACCTCACGACCTGGTCACAAGTCGTTAAGTCACAAGGTCGTTTTTCTCTGAGGTTTTAAACCAGCGTGACTCAGCGACCTAGGGAAGAGGTCGCTAAGTTGCAAGTTCACCCCTTTTCTTGACCTTAGTTGGGCAAAGGTAAAAGCGGTTTAAGCATTTATTAACATGGCATCTATCTTATCATGGGATTGTTTTATGAACATGCCAGGAAACCTCGAAGCAGAGATAGAGTGCATTTCCATCTCTTCAGCCTCAAGTGATATGGGGCCTCTGTTAGTTCACAGAAAAAACAACAGTCCGAAGGTAGAAATATTGGAGGATGAAATACCTATGTCTCCTCCCCCTATATATGGAGATACTGCATGTATATTCATTAAAAGAGAGAGAATGAATTGGTATCAAGTGTATCAAGAATTCACAAAACTCGAATTTCCAGAAGACCTCCCAGACCGGGAGGTATATGTGCAAGTTAAGAGATCAAAGCTTCACTATGTAGGGGCCCACCCACCTATATTCCCATGCGCTGAGCTTATCTAATGGATCTTACAAAGGGTCGACCCCACGTTCTGGGTGATTCAGGATCATGAGGGGAAAGCATTTTCTAATCTAAAGGGCCACGATGCGGAGTTCTATTACACACTTCCCACCCGAGAGAAGACATTCACAGAGGAATGGGCCACTACTCATGCAGTTCCCATATCCAAAACCTTGAGAGGATGGTGGGAAGAACCAGAAAATTTCAAGGTCAAGAAGGACTAGGAGTATCAGGTAGCAGGTCTTAGGAAGGTCTACAGGCTCATGGCAGCTATGTTGTGTAGGATTTATGGTTGTCCCAATGCTACCACTTTCAGCGGCTCTTGGGTATCTCTTATATAATTTGTTAGTATACACGTCACCTGCTTCAATTGGGCCAGCTTATTGATAGCAGCCCTCAAAAGAAAAATATATGTAGCACTAGTGCCTAAGGAGGGGTACGCATCGGAATTTTACATGGCATCCTATCTATTGGATGTAGTTTTTACAAGGTGCCACTTTGAGGGATGGGCTCACAACTGGGATCAGGAGTGCGCCTGCCTAATTCACAAGGAGTTGCAGGTATTCTGGGACTCCAAATATAAGCAGGATATAGAGTCGATCTCACACAGTTTCATCCCTTCACTCTACAGAAAACCGTTTGGTAAAGATACCCCGTGCATGTAATAGCAGGCCATGGAAACAATAACCAAGGTGGCACACTAGTTTCCTTTTGTAGAATGCACCTTCATCCAAGTCTTTGGTTCACTCAAGGCTCCCCATTCACTTCCTCGATTCGTCACTGACAAACTACTACTTCAGGAAACATGTTTTCAAATGACATCCATCTTTTCAAAGGTTCTTACTAAAGGTAAGAAGAAGCCATGGCCCACCCTACCAGTCACTATCAGCGCTTATACGATCAAGGATTTCAGAGAAGTAGAGGCAGAAGCTGATCAAATTAGAGGATTTTGTCTACCTCCTTTGGATCACTGGACGTACGATCCTGAGAGGATAGTCCCTTCCCATTAAAAACGAGCCAAACTTAGATGGAGCTACCAACATACTGAATGCCCAGCTGAAGATGGGGTGAGAAACTGGTACAATAAGGACAGGGAAATCGCTCCAGAGGAATTAACCGATCAGGAGGATCAAGATCATCAAACTTCAGAAGAAAGAATCCACGAACTAGGAGGAGCCTCATCTTCCCAGGCCAAAAAACCCCGAACCAACACAGGCCATAACTCTTCCCCCCAACGAAAAGAAAAGGAAGCGAAAGCTCAACGAGAAGCTGAGGAGAGAGTAAAAGAGGAGGAGGATAAATGCAAGAAACACCTAAAGGTAAAGCAAAGAAAGAAGCAGGCGGAAGACACCCGCAAAAGAAAGGAATAAGAAGAAGCAAAATCATAAGCTGAGCATCAGCTTAAGATAGAACTAGATAAGGTGGCAGATGAATGCAAAATAAAAGAAGAAGAAGAAACAAAAGTAGAATTTGAGCGTCAACTTAAAAAAGAACTAGATAAGGTGGAAGTTGAATGCAAACAACAGGAAGAACAAGATAGGGCAGACGCAGAGGGGCAGCTGGAAGAAGAAGTAGAGAAAAAGAGAAGGGAGGAAGAGAATCAAAGGTCGAAAGAAAATTATTCCAAAGACAGAGAAGGCAATAAGACACCTCCTCCAGTGACAGGGATACAGACGGAGCTGCTAGCCATCGAAGTTCCTCAAACAAATCCTGTAACCAATACACGTTTTGCGCTCTCGGAACTGGGTACCTCAAAAGAGCAGGAGGAAGAAGTGTTTAATCTAACAAGACTCACCTATGACGAGTTCACATACAAAATCAGGCAAGAAAAAAAGAGATGCTTACCATAGAATCTTGCCGCACCCTTCACGGCCACAACAGAAAAGGATATAGTCCTGGACACTAGGACCAATCCATTAATGATAGCATCACCTAGCACTGCTTTCGCTGCAGCCACATAACAAAACGTGAGCATGATGAGTAGGGAAATTCTATCCCTACATAATAGATTACAAGCCTCCGAACAAAGGAAAGCTAGATCGGAGCAAGAGAAAAGAGCACTAGAGGAAGAAGTTCAACAGCTTCAGGATAGGGATGCCCTTCCTAATGAAGTACCACTCACTTTTCAAAGAGATCTGGTGATGCTGGAAGCCACCATGAGGCAGGTATACGAAGAATTGTTTATAATAAAGCAAACAGGTGCACCTCTGCTGAGAGCTCAAGCATAAACTAAGAAGAGGAACGAGCAACTAAAAGAAGCCTCCACAGCCTTGGATATAATGCTAGAATGGGAAAACAGGTATCCGTAGGCTCCAGATACTTTACCCAGAAAATATTGGATTCGCACTCAAAACGACAAAGTCCAAATACGCATGAAGGTGCAATCCAAGGAGAAGTTATTCAAAGACCTAGAGAAGGTAATGACCACTTACGAACATTTGATTAGTGGCATTGACTCAATGGTTGAACTACACCACATTCCTTCTCTAGGTACACTGGGCGAAGAAAAAACATGGAAATAGGTGAACCAAGATATTTAGGCATTTCTGCAACCTATTAAACAAGTTGCCGCTAATCCTGATCTTCCGGCATCATAGGAGAACTTGGTTAAATTCATTGTGACGTTAGTCCGGATTTATACCAAATTGGCTTTCTTATCTGACCAAGTCACGATCAAAATAAAAACTCTGATCCCAAATGCCCTAGAATTCCTGCACAGATTAAGGGAAGATACTCCTATGATCTCCCTGGTCGCTGCATATTATCGAGCATCGCGAAATTTCCTTAAAGAGAAACAAGTAGATGTTCCTGACCTCGCAATCACTCACATGCTCCCATGATCAGGTCACAAGTTGTAGCCTACAGGAGGGGTCGCAGGCCGCATCAGTCATGATCAGGTCACAGGTCGCAGCCAGGTATAGGGTCGCAGGTCGCTTTTTCCCTTCGGGTCGCAAAGCATGCCAATATACATGAAGGTGAAAAGTCAGGGCACCCAAGGGTCAATTTTATCCTATAAATACTCCCTTTAGGGACTTATAAAAGATCTTTTTTTGGGCTCCAAAGGAGATGAGAGAATTGTAAAGCATTGAATAGACCTTTATTTGAATGAATACAAGAATTTGTTTTAAATCCACTTTTGGATATGATGAGAATCGATGTGTTAACACTGTGAATATTTTCTCTTATATGTCTGATATCTTATGATTAAATGATCTGCATTTTCTTCTTATACTATTTAGGCATTTCAGCTCACTGAATGTGTTAATGTTGGTAGGCTGTTTACCTAGGAGATGTTTCTAACTTCATTATTGACATCTATCTTATTCACGAAAACACTTAAGGAAGTAAAAGATGTTCTTGCCAAGCAGAACTATTTCTTCTATGGTTCGAACACCTTTTACAAACATCACCCTAATGATATGCTGCTAACACCAGCTCCTACGGCTGCGTGTTTTAATTCATCTTGCTATTTGTAGTTTTTTATGCTCATTAACAATCATCCATAAGTTGTCTTGTATCATCCGATAATCATATTTCCATACCTCTGCAGGGCTCATTTGTTTCCAAGAAAAGGATTATTCAGCGGTAGCCGGACCCACACCCCAGACGGGATCCCTATCACAAATGTTTCAGACTCTAATCGGGACTTTTTACCGTGGAGATCCCTTACTGTTGGTCAGACATTTTTTCCTGTCAACAGAACCTTTCGCACTTATCCTTTAAAAATTGCAACTTGCGACTTGTGATCGGGTCCCACTGATGTCGCACATCACAATTCGGTGATTATATCATCAACCCTCTGCACTTATCCTCTAAAAGTTGTGACTTACGATTTGCGATCAGGTCCCACCGACATCGCACATTGCACTTCAGGGAATTTTTAGGATTTGGCGATTTTGTTAGGAGATGGAGTTTAAACTGCAATAAGAAGATTGTGCAAAGAGGTAAAGTTTCAAGGGGATAACGGTTTTTTGCGATGGTTCGTCATGCGAAAACCTGAAATTGGATTGTGGAGCGGTCATAAGGTGGTAGGCGGTATTGTGAAGGAGGGGTCAAAAATATTATGGGTGTGCCACATAGTAGAGTGGGTGGTTAATGTATACCACCCATTTCGTACCCCCCCTTTGTTAATGTTTGACAACTGAGGGGGCCGAAAGCATATGTGGATCGTCAATTGCGAAGGTGGGGAGCGAAGATGGTGGGGAGTTGCGAGATGGTTAACATGGATGAGATGAGTGATGTGAGGTGTGATGTGGTGGTGGGGTCAAGAGATAGGTGAATTCTAGGGGGTAGTATAAGACTTAGAATAAAATGAAAAGGGTGGGATAAAGAGGACAATATTGCATATCACACTTCAGCATTTTATACCATGAACCTTTCACACTTATCCTCTAAAACTTGCAACTTGCGACTTTCGATCAGGTCCCACTGATGTCGCACATCACACTTTGATGATTCTATCATGAACCCTCCACCTTTATCCTCTAAAATTTGCGACTTACGATTTGCGATTGGGTCCCACCGACATCGCACATCACACTTCAGGGAGTTTGTAGGATTTGGCGATTTTGTTAGGAGATGGAGTTTAAAACATGATAAGTGGATTGTGCAAAGAGGAAAAGTTTCAAAGGGATAACGATTTGTTGTGACAGTTCGTTGTGAAAAAACCCAAAGTTGGAATGTGGAGGGGTCATAAGGTGGTAGGTGGTATTGTGAAGGGGGGGGCAGGGGGTTGTGGGGTGCGAAATATTATGGGCCCGCCACATAGTAGAGTGGGCGGTTAATGTATACTGCCCATTTCCAACCCCCCCCCCCCCCCCTGTTAACGCTCGATAGCTGAGGTGGGGCCGAAAACATATGCGAACCATCGATTACAGAGGTGGGGAGCGAAGAAGGTGGGGAGTTGCAAGATGATTAACGTGGATGAGACAAGTGATGCGATGGTGGGGCCGAAAGGTAGGTGAATTCTAGGGGGTAGTATAAGACTTAGGATAAAATGAAAAGGGTGGGATAAAGGGGATAATAATAGGAATTAAGGGAATTAATATCTTCAGGACATAGGATAAAATTTAGGGCATAGAGTATGCGTTGATGATTTTTAATATAGTTTTGACCCTAAACTTTGGAACATAAACCTGCTCCAACACTGGGAGTGAAAACACCCTTTTATTTGGATTTTTTTTCTTCATGTTTTCTTTGAATAATCATTTGAATATTGACATTCAAGTACAATATGAAAATTTACCTATATGAGATAACCAGTCACCTTGTGATGTTGTGAATTACAGGAGTCTAACAGTGGCTTCAACTGGGGATGGAAGCTCCTTCAGGAGGTGTCAAGAACATCATAGACTAGTGGCATAATCCATTGGTCTGATCCCAACTCTGCAACATGATCTGCTACAATATTTGTGGTTGAAAACCTTCAAGCTGAAATCAACACTCTCTGCAAATTGAAGTCTAGAACACACTTAATCTGAAAATTGAAAAGAAATCTCAAACTAAAACTGGAAAAATGCTCAAAGTACTAAGCTTATTTTCACACCTACCTTCCCTAATCTAACTTAGAGGTGATATATACACTAAGTAAACTCTTTTTTCCAATATAACTAATCAAGTAGATGACTAAATGATTGATTCTTGTTCACCTTTTTTAGCAGGAAGAAAAAGGGAAATAACCACTCCCCTTGCAATTTCCAATGAACATAAGTGTTCAAACTTTTCCTTAAACTCTACAGCAAACCATTCATGGCATAACATAATCCTTCTTTAGATGGTTCTAAGAAGCCAGCAAAAGGTCTTGGAACAATACTTGGTCCTGAGGATTCATATAATGTGCTTCATCTAGGAATACTCTTTGTTCCAATTTGTTATGCTCAGGATGCTCTTGAAAGAGAATATCTATACATTCTTCATGGTCATCTGATATGGCATCCTCATTGTATACCAATATGATGTCCTCAAGAAAACCTGATATGTCTTGACTGAGATTATTGAATTCTATTTGTAGGTAATAATTTTAATGAACAGAGGCACTTTATGGCAATAAGCCTTCTTGAGAGTGTAAAAAAACATCAATATCTATATGTTCTACATTTGTTTCTTCATGAGGAAATACTTCAGTATATAAATCAATAGTAGAACAAATAGAATTAATCTACTAATTAAATTAAAATTGAGAGGTTGGTTGCATTCTTAGAATCTGATTAATTTCTTCTTCAGTTAAAGGAGTAGGAATTCTTTGTTTCCTTTGGATTAAACAACAATGTTTTTCTCGCTCTCGTGAACCTTGATCATGAGACTGAATTTCTTCTTTAATCTCATACAAAAGAATAGATGAATTGTCATTTATCTCCACAGAGAGGTCTTGTGTATCTACTTTCATTTCTTGATATATTTCCTCTTCAACTAACTTCTGTTGGTTATCATGCTAGTTAACTTGAGAATAATATCCATAAATTTCTTTTCAAGAGATCCTCCTCATGCATATTTCCTAGATCTTCATAAATATTTACAAGGTATTGTATGAGATCCTCAAACTTATCACAACAATTATAACCTAATGATAAATATGGAGAATATTATTTATAGTGCTCATAAAACACCTTGTGGAAATATTTTAAAGAAAAGAGACTACCAGGGTTCAAACCGTCATACCATTCCCTCGCTTTCCCTTCTAATGTTGCCATGAACATCTTCATGAGGTAATCCTCATGCCATTCGAATTTCAACTTCCATGAATGTATATGAAATTTAATGAGATGTAACAAAGCATCATTAACATTCTCATCTTGAAAAATAAGAAGATTTATTTTCTAATTTACCTGAGGCATTCTGTGTGGGAATCCGAGAATGTGATCTTTTTTTTCATTGTAGCATATCTTCATTATATTCTTGAATTCATTTTGAAAATAATCAACAATAGAATGGAGTCACTATAGGTTCTCGACAATTCTGGATTCTTTTACCAGTGGAGGATTTATATCAACTAAACTTTGTGGAGTTGTGAGGTGGATGATTTCAACCTTATTGTGTCTGACTATTGTCCACCATAACCAACCAGATACCAATATTAGAGAATAATTTTAGCATTGAATGTTTTTTTTTTGTCTTGGGTTTTCTGAATTCAGATGAAATGATAAGCTATTTAATAGGTTCCCCAGTATGGTCTTCATTATGTTGTGGCCCTATAATTTATAATATTGGAAAGAATAAATGATAGAGGACAACATCAAACCGCTTGTAATCAAGGACCTAGCCTTCCTAGACTCAGAGAGGGCTCTCTCTATTTCTGATTTAATTTTTCCTTAACATTATGAATGTTGATGTTAGGCTAGTTACAGTGATGGTGGTATTGGTTTCTTCGAGTAATTTTGTTGGTTGGATGAGTAGGTTTTTTGGGACTAATCCATTGGGATATGGAGTCAAAAGGTTGGATTTGTGCATCAACTTTCAAGAGCATCACAAGGAAAGCTAACTGTGGTAAATGGATCTTTAGAGTAGTATGAATTATCAGGTGGAAGAAATAGTAAGGTTCAATAGTGACTAAAGAGAAGTTAAGAATTCTTTAATCAGACTTCAGGAGAAAACATTCATATTGTAAATGCAGATAGAATTAAGGTGCTCTGATAGAAATTTTTAATCTAATTTTTTTGTTTTACTATTAGATGAACATATGGACAGGAAGGAAAATAATGGAAAAATTTAACACAGAGAAATAACACATCACCATTTAACACAACTCAAGTATCATGTAAACGGTCTTCAAATTTTGATGCCCATCTCCAAAATTACAGTGCTCCAATACAATAGTTCTTACAATGTAGGGTCTAACAATGTCTAGCCCTTGATACTGTCATTGTATGCAGTATTTAACTAAATACTATTTGGTTTTCCCTATCTACTTGGAAACTTCTCATTAATTACAATCAAGTAAAAATTGGACAAGTGTGGCCATGCAAAGGGCCAAAAAAAAAATCTCTGACAAAGCACCGCCTGTAGAATTAACTTCAGGCAGCTCTTCATGGATCCAAAAAAATTCAGCAGCTCTTCGTCAGATCAGGATTAAACCCAAGGTGGCTGAGATAGTCCTAAAGGGGAAACGATTAATGACCTTGACATCTTGCTCTATATTTTGGACCACCTTTGCTAGATTATTAAATTGATGAGGTGCTGGCATTTTTCATGGATCAATGGTCATGCTGATGTGTTCATTTCCCCTTCTATTTTTGATGTTATATCATTATAGTTCTACATAAATTCCCTTTTCCCGACTTGACCCAGCTGGCACATTCGCAACAGTAACACCATACCTTTTCTTGTCTGATTCTGCCTCTTCTACTCATGTTGGGTCCCATCCTAGAGATTTTCTGCCCATGTTCACATTTATTCATAAAACAACGCAACTACACCTAACCCCGGACTTTAAATAAATTCAAACCTTCCGTTAAAAACTATTGCCTCCATTCCTTTATTGCATATCGCACTTCAACATTTTATACCATGAACCTTTTGCACTTATCCTCTAAAACATGCAACTTGCTACCGGGTCCCACCGATGTCACACATCGCACTTCGACGAAAATATCATGAATTCTCTGCACTTATCCTCTAAAACTTGCGACTTGCGATTTGCGATCAGTTCGCACGAACGTCGCACATCGTGCTTTGGAGAATTGTAGAATTTGGTGATTTTTTTAGGAGATGGAGTTTAAACTGTGATAAGTGGATTTTGAAGAGAGGTAAAGGTTTAAGGGGATAATGGTTTTGTGATGGTTCATCGTGCAATAACCTAAAGTTGGATTGTGGAGGGTTCCTATGGTGGTAGGCGATATTGTGAAGGGGGGAGGGGGGGGGGGGGTAAAGGGTGTGAAATATTATAGGCGCACCATATATTAGAGTGGGTGGTTAATGGATATCGCCCATTTCGAACCCCCCCCCCCTTTGTTAACGTTTGGCGGCTAGGGGGGGGGGGCGAAAACATATGCAGATTGTCGATTGCGGAGGTGGGGAGCAGATATGGTGGGGGGTTGCGGGATGATTAACGTGTACGAGACAAGTAATGTGAGGTGTGATGTGTTGGTGGGGTCAGAAGATAGGTGAATATCAGGGGGTAGTATAAGACATGGGATCAAATGAATGGGTGAGATAAAGGGGATAATAATAGGAATATAGGGAATTAATATCTTCAGGACTTAGGATCAAATCTAGGGCATAGAGTATGCCTTGATGATTTTGAATATAGTTTTTACCTAAAATTTGGAAAATAACCCTGCTCCAGTACTGGGAGCGAAAACACCCTTTGCTTTGAATTTTTCTTCTTCATATTTTCTTTGAATAATCATTTGAATATTGACAGTCAAGTATAATATGAAAATTTACCTGTATGAGGTAACCAGTCACCTTGTGATACTATGAATTACATGAGTCTAACAATAGCTAAAAGCGAAATATAACAAGAGATTGTATCTCCTATAGTTTTTAATTGATTAAAGGTTGTTTAATGAGTCTGGTTTCATAAGTCCTTAGATTAGTAAGTATAGAGTGCAAGAAAAATTTGGATGCATTCTATATCTATAACATTTTCCAAGAGAATTAGTGGGAAAATTATTTCGGTACATAGTGTCCTTGATATATGGAAGTATGTTCATAAAATTCCTTATTGTTCAATGTTTATAGTTAGGTTCATGTAAGTCACTAGAGTATAACATGTTCCTGATTATTTTGTGTCGTCCCAATGTTTGGCCAAAATGTATGATTCGTCTCCAATTTGTATGTTCTTTGAGATGAAAATCCTATCAGTAAATCATAATGGATGAGCATATATGAATAATTTGATGTAGAGATGCTAGAAATTTTCTACAATGAATAAATAGTGGTGGGTTATTATAGTGGTGAAAGATGAACTAAAGCAATATTGTTTGATGCCCAATGTTAATGGTAGATTTTTTGGAATTATGATTTTGTAATAGGGAGAAAATAATGATGTTATATACATTATAGAGAGTTTTTGGAAATTCATCCAAACCATGACAATGATATTCCTTGTGGTAACAATGGAGGTTGGTTGGAGATGGACAAACAAGGTACACCTTTTATTATATTTAATAAAAACTAGGACCATATGAAAAGATGGATCACATCTTATATTTGGAGGAAGTCTAACATGGTGTGTGTAGATTATGTATATTGATAATTGATGTTTTTGAGCTTGAGCTTAGAGTTGGTACTTGGGAGGAGTATTGTAATAACATGTGATATTATAAAATCTTGTACTTATTTCCTCCATGATATGGAGCATGTAAATAGTATGTAACCATATATATCTATGTATTACGTAAATTTCATATCATTGTATGACTCTTGTAAGAAGGAATAATTATTATCGATGTGTCCTTGATAATTTGGATAACTTGTTTAATACAGTGCACAACCGCTGATAGAGTATTGGTCATGTGTCAGTTGAATTCTCGTTGAGTGGATTGTGTTGGTTGTAAACTCTAGGGAGTGTGATAAGCCAAAACTTCAAGTTTCCTATACATTTAGGTGGAGTTCATTGATAATATGAATTAACCATTTACTTGGAGATCATAGTGGGTCAGTAGTTGCAATCATTAGGTACCCATGTATTTTGGTGGATTACCACTCCTTTATGTGGATGTTGATAATTTGAAATTGTCTACATGATCGAGGAATGAGACATAAATTCCAAGCTAGATCATATATATACTTTATTGATTAAGAGTGTATTTAATCCATTGAACCAATGGAATATGATGATGAAGGTTCACCTAACAAATATAAATACATTTCCAACTCAATAAGGGTGAAAGTTGGGATTATTAACTCCTAACTATCATATAGAATATTATGTGATGCATATGATCACACATGAAAATATTGTTGCCATGTTAATGTATTGATCATTATGATGCAGAGTTGGTCTCAACATGTGTATTCTTCTTATGTGTTTTTAGGAGGTTGTTAGATCATGGCTTGATGAAATATTTTGGTCAACAATATGTTTTTAAGTTAGTGCACAATTGAAATTTACTCAACAAGTTTTTAATGTGCCAAGATAGCACGCATTACTAAAAAAAATATCTTATGTATTTATATATGTACTATTACATTGTTAAATAAATTAAACACACAATTTTGGTGTATAAAATATATTCACTCTCTTATTATTTAGATTAAAATTTCAAAGATTAATTTTATTTTTTATTTTTTTTATAAATATATATCAAGTAAAAAAATACAAATTAATATTACATGAATTTCATTCTATCACATGAATCCATAGGTTATTCATCCATAGAAACCTATGTGAACCGATGAAAAGAGGACTTTATGGTTAGGTATATCAAGAACTAGACCGAAGATCTATACAATTTTCCTTGTTACTACTAAAACAAGCCATGTTGGGAGAAATAAATGGAAAACAATTGGGGTAAGCTCACAATACACATGGATCCATATATTTATCAAGAAATTTCACTTTAACATATTGATGTCACTTTTAGAGATGGTGTGACAATTAACCTCTATAGAAACCTATGTGAACCCATGAAAAGAGAACTTTATGGTTAGGTATATCAAGAACTAGATCGAAGATCTATACAATTTTCCTTGTTACTACTAAAACAAGCCATGTTGGGAGAAATAAATGGAAAACAATTGGGATAAGCTCACAATACACATGGATCCATATATTTATCAAGAAAGTTCACTTTAACATATTGATGTCACTTTTAGAGATGGTGTGACAATTCACCTCTATAGAATAAAGATTAAAAATATAACTACCCAGAGATTTTTTATTGTTTTATCTAGATGGGGAAAGAGCAAAATATCATGCATGGAAAATAGTATCTAAGTCTCTTCACCGTGAAAGAGACATGAGTGAAAGAAAAGTAGCAAAAGAAAACACAAATTCATGTGATATATAATTTCTTCTAACAATACAAAGGCCAAAAGTAAATGTGATATATACATTTATTTCACCCAAAAACATCCTCTCCAAAAATGTCCCCTCCATCTACTCTTATAGGCTTTCTTTTTATTTTTCACTTTTTGATGAAATTAAGGTGAGTGATAGAACAACGATTTCGTGATTATTTTTTATACCCCATTAGGAGAAAAACATTTTTATCTTTCCTTTTTAATTAACTATCTCAATTTTTGAAACCATCACATCCTTGGTACATTCATGGTGGTCTCACATATTTTTCCCTCGTATTACCTACTTTCAAACCATGTGTTGTTTACATGGTTATAGTTTTTCTCTTGCTCTAGCCCATTTTTAGGGAAACTCCAAATGATGAATTATTTTTTATCTAAACCAAAAACTGAAAACCATGGCTCTATATTCACCATGCTCAACCTGTCTATTGTTCGATTGTAGGGAAGCCTAGCAGAGCGAGTTTTCCTTCTCCGTGTTGTCGGTAGAAAATAAAAAATAGATATCGGGGTTCTGAACACCCACAACGTCGGGTAAGCAGAAGGAATCTGATATCTGTCCTACAAGTCCTTTGACTCCTACGATTGCGAGTTCAACTAGCTCAAATAAGAAGTTAAGGGCGGTGTACTGTGTTGAGAAGGGAAAGTTTAGAATGAAATCAAGGCCTTGCTACTCTTCAACTAGTCAAAGGACCTATCAGTGTCATTTATGTTTCCTACCAAGGGCACATTTACTGTGAGGTTGAGTTGCATTCACATTTATTGGGAGGTCGAGTTCATATGGATTGGAGGAAAAAATTGTTCAACATTACCAGAATTATCTTGAGGAAAAACTTAGTTTTTTTGGATTCAAAACTCGGAATCTCCACAGTCCTCATTTTTCAGTCTACGTTTCAGGTCTAAAACAACACCCATATTTAGGACAAATTTGCAAATAAGAGAGACAATTTGTGTTAAATAAATAGAGGAGAATATGACACGAAAGAGAGCCGATCAGTTATTAACTTAATTAATTTTAAATATTTTCAATTTATTTTATTCATATTTGGTTGAGTTTAATTATTTTTTTCATTAAAATATATCCTATTCTTTTTCTATAATGTTTTGAGTTAATGTATTAACATTAACTCAAAACGTTAAAAAAAAAAGAATAGGATATATTTTAATAAACAAAATAATTAAACTCAACCAAATATGAATAAAATAAATTGAAAATATTTAAAATTAATTAAGTTAATAACTGGTTGACTCTCTTTCCTATCATATTCTCGTCTATTTATTTAACACAAATTGCCTCTCTTATTTGCAGATTTTTCCTGAAGATGGGTCTTGTTTTAGACCCGAAAAATAGCCTAAAAAATGAGGACTGTGGAGATTCTGAGTTTTGAATCCAAAAAACTTAGTTACTAGAAGGCCAAGCCCATCAAGTATTGTGATCATATTCTAGAAGAGGTTGAATCTATGTGGGAGGTAGATTTGTTATCAGAGAGGTCAAATTATTGAGCTGGGACGAGATCATCACTTTCTGAGATCGTATCCTTAAGCGAAGCATAACAAAATTTGTGGAAGGTTCAAGTGTTTTGGAAGACTGAGATTAGCTTCTTCTACATGCTGAGTTGTTTCATTGTTGCCAGATCTATAAGGCAAGTTTAACAATGCATCTAAATATTTAGATCAAGCTAATAAGAATCATCATTTTGTCCCTTTTATATCTTTGTTGCATCCATTCATTAATTTGTCTTTCAAGTCTTTGACAAAACATTTGTCTTTGGAATGTTTGAAGAAATGAATCAAAGAGGTTTAATTTTTTTTGAATTAGAACGAGCATATTTTAGCTTGGGAACATTACATGACAGTATCTTCCTTTATATTTTGGAATTGCTTCATTCTCTCATCATCCCATTTAATATATTAGTCCTTCAACAAATTTGGCATGGGCTTGGTAATCTCTACGAAATCTAGTATGTACCTCTTGATGAAATTTATTCTATCGAATCGAGGTTGCATTAATTTCTTGCTTCTAGGTAATGGGATTTATTTAATTACTTCTATGGTGGTTGGATTTCTGTTGATGCCTTCCTTTGACACTATGTTCCTAAGGGGCCTCCTTTCATAAAGTGTGACGACTGACTTATTCAGATTCAAGGATATCCCATACTTTAAATGTATGTGGAAAAAACATTTAAGAAGATGAACATGGGCACTTTTGTTTTTGACATAGATTACCTTATGTATTCCCCCCTTGTATAGGAGAAGAACCAACCCAATGTGATGGAATATACCACTTAGGTGACAACAGTAGTCTTTCTAAGTATCCCTTGGGTTTTCAAATTTATAGTTAGGGATTTTTATCTTAAGTGACAACTTGGGTGGTAATAGTTTGGCACTATTACTAAGGATAAAACCCATTTCCTCATGTCTTGATTTTTTACATTCATATATTGATGATCCTACAATTACAAGTTGTAAAATTTCACCTAGTGACTCTACATAAGGAGGTTGTTTTGAAGAGTTATTCTACAATAACATCCACATAGGGCATTTTTCACTAGAGTAGAACTGGTAAAATATTATACAAGAAAGGTATAGAAATTAGAATGTCAGTTACACAAGTAAAGTAGCCCTTGGGTATTTAATTTTTTGATGATATAAGTTCCTTATTTTTAATAGATATGGCCACACTATGGTTATATTACATCTACAAACCACTTGATTTCTCTCAAATTGATGAAGCTCCACATGAAATTGTAGAAAATCTCATTGATAGCAATATTGAATTCCAAGGAAATATTGTTTTTTTTTCCTTAGATAATTGGCCAAAATTAGGAGTGTGACATTTAGAATGGGAGGAGCGAGACACTTATATGTCACCACAATTTTTTTTGCAATATCTCATGTGGATGATGTTGTGGAATGGTGAAAATGAGTTCTTGATAATTAATTAATGCATAGACCCCCTTAAAAATGTTTTCCTTGAGAAATGGAGAGAACAAAAAGATAATAGATACTTATTGGTTTCTTTAAGTAGTGCTAAAGGAAATCATAATGAAACTATAGAAAAATTTAACAAGTGGTTTAATCGGATTGTGCGAAAATCACCGTGCAAATATTAGAATTATAGAGGTAAGCATCCTTATATATGACCTTGATTCAATTAATGGAAAGCTTGATTTCTAGATCAAAGAAAAGGATCCTTGGAACCTTAAGGAAATCCAATTTTCAACGGTTAAAATTGTGAATAAGATGACCATTTCTAATAAAAACAAATCAACCTAGTTCTCAAGCACAAATATTTCTTGAGTTGAAGCAAGATCTTGAATGGTTAATACAATTGATTTTTCTCTTATTCCTACTATTGTAACAACATTAATAGAATATATTAAACATATGGAGTTCATGTTTATCGAAAATATCATATACATGCAAAGTATATTGGTACAACTGGAAAGAGCTTAGTAATGCAATAGATATCCAGGAAGGGAAAACATTGTATGGGATACGTTACCCAGTACGATGCATGGACATATTCCTAAGCACCTTTGGTGGCATTGTTAGAAATTTACAAGTGTCTAGATTCTTCATTGGCATTATACAGAGACTTATTGATAATTATGGAAGGACACAATTTTCTTGGCATTATTCTTATGGTTCCCTATGGAATTGACCACTGTTTAATTGTGGGTGCTGTGGTTTTTTTATAAACATGTCATAGGAAAAGTGTTCAATTCATGTCTTTGTGTGATTTATTTGATAAATATGTCATTTCAAAGTGATCAATTTTTGTTCTAGCCTTATACTATCCCTCAGACCCTCTCGAGGTATATTTGACAAAACAATCGGTCTTGTTCACATATGTATTCAAGTGCCCAAACTTGCCTTTGATCCCACGTTCAGCCTTCTTCTCTTACTTTTCTTTGCTCTTGATTGATTCAGCCTTCAAAAAATTCACAAGCAACCTCTTTTTGTTGAATTGTAAACCCTTTTGACTTAAAAAAAATAATGATCTTCGAGTTTCCTATTTAGTCAATTTAATGTGTTAAATTGCTATCATAAATTATCGACTGGGGTTAGTAATTTGATGAAGTGTGGTGCACTATATATGCTTACATAACCTTCTTTATTACTTCATTGTGTATGTTTTATATTTTTTGGGGGGGTTTGTATCTTATGCCTAAAGCTATAAGAATTGAAATTGGTCTAAGAAATACAAATCTATGCTTCTAGATGAAATCTTTAAATGGTAGTGAATAACCAAATATAAATGAATTTTAATGATGAAAACTAATTCTTAAAGAAGGAAGAAAAGGAAATGTTTTTTTTATTCTAAGAAAATGAATTGAATTTCAAATTTCTTTTAATGAAATGAATGAAACATGAAATATGGAGGAAGAAAGAAAAGGAAATGTTAATTAACAAATCTAAATTGCATAAAAATAAATCAAACTTTGAATGGTTAAAATGTTAGATTTGTCTAGGCCGTCAAAACATCTATGAAAAGTATCTAATTGATTTAAAGCACTATTCTAAATCTAATTGCATTCAAATGAAAAATATGAAATCATGGTCTATATTATCCATTGAAAGCTTTAATTCTATGAAAACAGAGCATTTGATCTATTTTAAAACACAATTTTCATCTAACTATTTCCTAGTTTTAAATCTAAGAATGTTTGAAAGATAAATTTAATATAATTATATTCCATGGATAAATTCTATTGCTAAGAAAATAAATGGAAGTGATGATTGAAATCAAAGGCAAGTGCAAAGCATGTTTAAAATAAACTTATATATTTGTATGACCAAATGCCCAAATATTATCCAATTGGAAAATGACAGAGTCACATTATTGAGATGACTTAGCAAGCATAAGATTACACAGACAACTAGAAATGAAAATAACTAATTTCAAAAAGCATTCATGAAAATAATCTATAAAACAGTAAGCAATTTAAACTATGAATTGACAGGAATCTGAATATAAAAATAATGCGAATTTAACTATGAATTGACAAGAATAAAACTGCGAATCAACAGAAATTTTAATGACATAAGTTAAACTACAAAAAAATTAAGAAAAACATCATTCCATGCAGGGGCCCTCTACAACAGAATGAGTCGGAAATCTAATTAGACTACACACGCATAGAGATCTGGAACTGGTCTTCTTATTATCAAAACAGAGTTTGAAAGCACACACCGAATTATCACAAAAAATAGATTTTTTCTCGGTTTCAACAGACTGGTATTTATACAGTTTTTTGGATTTAACTATTTCAGGAATTTCCACCTATATATAGAAAATTAAATTGAAATTAGAAGTCTAAATAGAATAAAATTCTTCATATCTATCTCTCAATTTGCGAAATGAGAGAAAATCGAGATTATTTTGTCTGTTGATCTCGTTCTTTGACCGATCTTCACCACAAGTATAGGCACGATTCCTCTTTGAATTCAAAAAATTAATTGGGATACAATCCATGTGTGGATCATTCCAGAGATACCCATGACCCACTTCCTCATTTTCTTCTCAAAACCTGTCAAAGAATAGCGTTGCAGAAACAAAGGTTTTTATAGAATTGCATGCATTCTGTAGCTAATTACAAAAAATCATCTAAATAATAAGAAACATTATAATATAAAGTAGAGGTCATCTAAATGCCTTCTCTGATGTGGAATATGTCAATTATCACTAATTGAAGTCATGATTTTGTGAAAAAAGGAATAATAAATGATGGAAAAGGGTGTCAAATTAAGAACATTTTTGAGGTTCAACATTGCCTATGACCTTGACCTTAGATCTAATACCATGTTGATAAATTGATTAGGGCAAAAAGAATAAAAACTTCTCTTTCCTTGACAAATTACTTGTGATGTTATTTTATCTTTTCTTCTTTATTATTATTATTATTATTATTATTATTATTGTTATTATTATGTTTTTAGCATCAAATAATTTTCCAGGCACTGAAGATCAGAAACAAGAAAAAATGACACAATATATAGGCTCCAAGCCAAGGTAAAACCCATCCAAAGGGAAAACCTAGAAAAAACTTTTCTTCTTATAGAATCAGTTCAAATGAGACTTCTAGAACTCAAGACCAAAATATTACATCCAACAAAAACCAAGCCAGCAATCAAACAAGTCTTCTTCGAGACAAAATAGACTCTCTAAGGACAATGAAGAAAAATATCTTCAAATGAAGGCTAGACTAGCCTTTCCACCTCTGAAAGAAGCTTTGCTTATTTTCTTGCAATTTTGGGACCTGTAGAGTATCCATAAACTCTAATTAATTCTCACGTGACATGAGTTGTAATAGAAATAATTTCAGAGATCGAACATCATTAGGGTTTCTTGCTCCTTTGCTAGTTTTTCCTTGCCTTCCAAGGCCTTCTCACATCCTTTCCAATTGTAGATCAAATGTGAGATGTTTGCATCAAATGTGGTTGAATTTTATCCTTTAAATAGCCTTTCTAAGAGGTTCAAATAGCCCTCTCTAGGCCGACTTCATCATAGCTAGCTGACTTAGTCTTGGGCCCAACTTACCGCAGCAAACAAAAAAATGTGAAAAATTGTTAACTTCAAAATAATATGGAAACAATCATCATATATATTTATATATTTAAAACCTATGGGCCAATAATTTGGATAATATTAAGTAATTTTGTAGACTAGTGATAGAATAATGCTTTACTTATTGGTAAATAACTGTTTAAGATTCTAATAATGTATTCGCTTCAGTAAAGAGGGGTACCTCTTAATGAGTTTATAAATTCAGGCACAATATCCATTCTCTACTTAATTTCTTTGCTTCTCTCGGTTGGGATCTTATATATTTTGTGTGAGGGATTAAGAGAGACATGATTCTTATGTATGATGTAGTTTGAAAATTTTCCTGTTTAAATTCTATAGTTTATAGATCCATGCGACTGAGAGTCCATTTATGGCGACAATAACTAGAAAGAGTCATAAATCTATTAGTATATGCCCAATTTTATGAAATCACTGAAATATGGCTACCTCTCCAAGAACAATAAACATTGCAACTATAACACATCATAAAAAAAAGATATGTAGTTCCTTTCCTTTTGTAAAATACAGTTTCCCTAACAATAATCTGAGCACAAATAACAAGTCTTCTTGTTTTCATCTAGAAAATGCAGGAAAAAAAAAGTTGAGAGTTTCATACTTCATTAAAAAACATATCAATGCAAGATTTCCAAGTTCTTTGAAAGGTGAAATAAATGAAATTATGACTGGAAAATCAAAATGGGATGTGAATATAAATATATTACCAAACAATAGTAGTGGCATTTAAACCACTCAGTTTAAAGCTTCTATGTAAATATAAGCAATAGAATCAACTTCATTATTCTCAACTAAGACTCCACTTAGTTTCAAGCTTCTATGTAAATATAAGCAAGAGAATCAGCTTCATTATTCTCACCTGAGACTTCAATGTTGTTGTTGTCTGTGCACCAAAATTAACGGTGTCTTCAAATACCTATGTTACATATTTTGATTGGTGTTATAAATAACTACATAATACTAATACATAAATAGGAAAAGAGAAAATAGTGGTAAAATACTCAAATCATTCCAATCAGACATACTACCTTTTGCAAATTTCTCAAGGAAATGAAAATGCATTCCTCATTCAAAATAGTTAGTTATTGTGAAGGCTTGCCTTTTTTTACCATTCTATTGTTTGATCACTCTCGTGACTCCTCCATCATCTTTGTTACACTTTCTACCAGTTCTTGATTAGTCATTGATAAAACCAACATAAATTTATGATATTTGTAATGTTTGAAAACATGGAATAGAATCAGAGTTTTTTCTCCTCCATTAGTTTCAATTGATTATAGATAATGTAAAATTAGAGCTTCACAAGTAATAAGAAGAAATGGATAAAGCCAAAGTTACTGGATCCCTCTAAGCCCAGTACCAAATGCAAATGAGATCCTTTTATGATTTGCAAGTTCTTAGATATTTCCAGAAATCTCCAAGAATTTATTTCTATCTTAGAATTTGTAATGGGTATGAATCCAAGGATGGATCCTGTCACATGTGTCATTTATTATGAAAATCCACACAATTAAAAAAAAAGGAAAAAACAAAAAATTAACAAACAAAAAATGGAAATGTAGATTCAGAATTAGCTCTAAACTTTAAAAGGACCCAATATTCCTAGTTGACTAGTATATTGTACTCTAATATTTCTCTAAAGCTTACTATTATTTCTTTTTACTTTATTGACAAGTCTCTGAATCCTAATATTTCATGTCACTAGAGCACACATTTCACATGCACACCTGCTCCAACACTTTGCATTAATCATTCTATCATACATCGCAACAAGTTCAGAAAATAATTTATAAACAGAGTATATTGGTCTCCACTGCCACACCAATACTCTCAATGGTGTACAAAAACCCACAAATCAACTATGTCTAACTTTAAAAACATGTTTGTTGTTATCTCAAGTTTAGGGTGAACTGAATTTAAAGAGTCAAGAGTTGATAACCTTCTGCATTGAAGGATTACTTGCAACTATCAGTCAAAAAAAAAAAAAAAAAATTGGATTATAATGTATAAGAAGCTAATTAAATATTTGGAAGGTGTCACACCTATCAACATATGAATCACATAGAAAAAGTTTTGTAAAAAAATATCCTTTCATTGCTTTTGACTCTTGGGAGTTTTCTAGACTATTCTAAAGACAAAATAATAATTATTTTCTTGATACAAGTGCCCAATATGGTCTTTTACAAAATTTGACTCTTTGACTTATGTAATTCCAAGAAACATTAATAGAATGCTTGACCTAATTGACAAAATACTTGAACATGGAATCCGTGCTTTACAAAATAATCTTGTTTTTCTTTTTTTTATACACATATGAGTCAAATGACAATTATAAAGACCGAAACTAGTTACATTTTCCAACATCCTCAACACAATCTTGTGACTATTTTTTTATTGTGTATATTTGTATCATTACTTGTAATTAAAGCGTTGAAACTACTTGATTACATATTGTTCTCCAGTCAATTCGATGTGAAAATTCAGTTTCTTTTTTCAGGCAGCAAAAGCGAAGAAAGGAAAATGAAAAAATATATAAAAGAAGATAACTTCATGAATTATATAATAAGGTTAATGAAAGTAAACTATGGACAAAATTCATGATAATGAAAAATTTTCTGATACTTTTGAATTAAAATCAATATTAACTTGTATCACTCCATTTTTTTACATGATTTTGTACTTCAAGCATGCTTCGTGCTGAAAAAATGAGTGCTTGTTATTGCATATCATAAATCTGATGCTAAGAGGGTGCTCTAGTTGATGAATATAGAAAGTATGGGAAAAGTAAGACCAACCTTAAACATATGGAAGAACCATTGTTTACATATTGGATGCACCCCCTAGATGTTAATTGGATTGATGGTTACTTTGGCTCCATGTAAAATTAGTTACAAGAAGATAAATACCTTCCATGATTCAAATAAATCCCCAATATTTAATAATAATTCCCTTTATTACATATCCACATCCTACATGTTCAGTGAGACAGAGAAGTCTGTATTTGTCTATTATTTCTTTACTACGCATATATTTCAGTCAGCATGGCCAACATGCACACTATGGACTTAATTACATTATGAAATCCAATGGAACTAAATCTCCACAAATAAAACAAATTTTAAACACCTTGAACTTCCTATGACCACAATTTTGTCATATGGTGTACCTTCAGGGTCCACAACCTTTCATTTCATTAATACTGGCAAGTCCCATATAATGGTAAAGCAAGAAGTAGTTGAAACTTTTATATAATTAATCCATATAGGTCAACTGATGCATGGTCACTAACAATGGGATCCAAGGTATATATTCTCTCTTGTACATCTTAGCAAGAAGTCATATCTTATCGTCTCGTCATTATAATTGAAATTTCATTTTGAGGGCAGAGCCTATCATAAACAACATTTTCTTGGTTGTGTCCTCACAAGTGTAAAGGGTTATACATTTGGTTATTGAAAGTGTGAAGTGCAATAATGAAATTTGCAAGAGCATCATTATGACTAGATTTAAATCTAGGTAGTCAAAAAATCAAATTTCTAGATAGTCCCAAAATTGGATTTCTTTAATTGAGAGGGTTGTTTCCTGATGTGAATTAATTGTTTCCATTTATAAATAACTTTTGATATGTGCAGATTAATACACCAAACTGGGTCTCTGCTTTTTTATCTAGCACATAAGAGAAATTCCTTGCTTTGGGAAATACACTTTATCCCATTGAAAAGGTTATTATTTTTCAAATTTACCTTGTCCAGCTTTAGGATTAGATTAGGTAACATTACCATGTATTAAGTTAAAAAGTGATACTGAATCTCAATAGTCTTTCCTACTTAAAACATAGAGAGAAACACTTTTGGTTAAGTCACCAATATGCCTTCATTGTGTTCACAGTTATTGTATAATTTTGTCACATGACTAACAAAGGAGTTTTTGACTCTAACATCTCAACTCGATATTAATGAACTGTCTGATTGGACTTGCTCTTTTATATTGAAGGTTTCTATGGAAGGGGTAGCATACCACAAGCCATGCTTAAGTGGATGCATGATGGTTGTGTTATCAGTTGAACTATATTGCAATTGAGGATAAGATTTATTGCAGACATCACCATGCTCAGTTATTCAAAGAGAAGGTAAATTATATCCTTCTCATCAAAAATCCATATGTCAAAGAAGTATTGAAGAATTTAGTACTTCAGTGATTATGCAATTGAAGTTTGTAAAAAATAAGTTCGGTGCAATTATCGCCATCTGTTTGTTATCAAGGTGAAATTTACAATTTAACATGGCTATTGGGGACATTAGTCTTTTATTTCAGTGATATGGTGTTTCAACAAAGCTATTTTTGAATTATCTTTTATAAATGATTTTTTTGGTCTGTAAGTTGGAGTGTTTCAAATTTCAATTTTTATAATGACTATGGGGTTGGTACAACTGGCTATTAGACAATTAGTTGAGGCACATATACTATGTTGACTCCATGCACAAAAGACACTTTGTTGTTAGGTGGATATTAGTGGTAGTTAATATGATTCACGTAATGATCCTGTTTAAAGAAATCTATGTTATGTTTTAATATTGATGTGAAAGTCTGGTTGAGGAAGAGAGAATCAGGAGTTGTGTTGATCACTTGAGAATATATTTTAGAATTATTTTGGTAATAATCACACGCAAAAGAACATTTTCAATGCATTTCGAACCAACCACTGTGGGTCATCATTAGGACTAGGTGAGAGATCAGATAAATACATTGAGTTTGAATAGATGTAGATATGTCTAAGCTATTTGTTAGAATAATGACTAGTTTGACTCTCAATGAAATAAATTAAATTAGAATAATCACTTGAGAATATTTTAGAATATTCCAGAGAGCCAAAAAGATAAATTAAAATGTTGTGGAATCATGCCTACATTGGGCTCTGGGTTGTCATGCATACTAGCCCCCGACCTAGTAAGCTAGGTTATACTGCCATTTAATCTTATAGGAATTGTTGGAGTCTAGTGACACAAGAAGGCAGCGATCAATTTTTTGAGTCCTAGATCAATTTTAGCCTAGGCATGCATAATTATACGATGTATTGACCTTAGATCATGGTATAATTTTAATAATTTCTAAAAATCTGTATTGGATTTGTTACTGGAAAGAGGTTCCTTTTACTACAACATTAGCTTATTCAAGTTATGTGTTTGGTTACTATTAGGAATATTGTATAAATGTGAATGGAAGGAAGGTTATGTGTCTAGTTACTATTATGGAGATTGTATAAATGAGAATGGAAGGAAGGACGTGATATTTTTCCCAATATCTCTCCTGAGGCGAAACATAATTCACAATTAGAGATGGAAAATTAGTTCTTATGAATAAGACATACAATCACTCTAGTCTGCCTTGTCAAGATCCACTTAAGAAAGTAGTGAAGCATGTATTGGAATTGATAATTCTATTTATTATTCCATAAAAAAATTCATCATTTCAGATTATGAAGCAATAGACAGGATTACCTCACCACCATGGCCAAACTACATCTACAGAATTTCTGCTTCATTCAATGCAGGAATCAAAATGGTGGATAATTTTGTTTTATATTATCTTCTTTAATAGCTCTTGAAATTATCCCTTTTGTACCCTATTTTGTATTCTTTGTTTTGTTTCAACTCATTAGGCTCTAATATTCTATGTTATTTAGTATTGTTGAAGAAATATGTTGTTTCAACATTGCAAGTGATGGTCCCTTTTAATTTCCAAACTTAATTTGATGAGCTCACGACTCTATTGAACTCGAGTGTGATCTCCATGAGCCAAATACATGATGAAAATAGGAGGATTCTAAGAGTAAAATTCGTTACTAGATTTTTTGAGCACCCAAACAAATACTGCTCCTTATTGGGCATGGTTGGCAATCTTGTAAGAATATTTTTTTTCTTCTTTCCATATTTTCTATTTTCCACTCTCTAACATTATAATTGCATGGCTTCCTTCCTGTAAAAAGTAAAAGAATTTTTTATTCTCTTGTGATCTATTTTATTCATAAATTTCATCGTCTTTATTTATTATTCAGGAACATAGAGAGTTGGCTAGAGAAGTTGTATGCAAGTCTATCGTACTATGGAAGAATGGAAAAATGCCTAGAAAGCAAATATTGCCTCTTGACAAGAATTCTCCAAAGATACTCGTAGCAGGCATTCATGCAGAAAATCTGGGGTACTAGTGCGGAGGATGGACTATAAGTTGGGAAGGTGGCAATGGTGCAGCACAAACCCCTCTAAACCAAGTTTTGAAATGCATCGCTTTGAGCTCCAATATTTTAGTTATCAGCTAGAAATTTTCCCAAACATGTGAAGCTGAAATATATATAGTGGAACTTCATAATTTTAGGCACCAACATGTGAAGATGAAATATATATAGTGGGACTTCATAATTTCAAGTGCACATCAGATATCTATTTATATGTGTGTCTGTGTCGGGATGGGATCTATACTCAATGCACTAAATGTGTCGATTAGATATTTATGTTGATAGATTGTCTCCAACCCAATATGGACTAGATAGCTGTGTCTATGCTGATATATAAATTTAATGCACCCAATACTTACAATAGTGGAATATGATATGTCCAGTTTGGTTTGATCTCCAATATTTGACCTTTAGGCTTCACATTTGTGTGAAATTTGACGTTGCAATATGTGCACCCTGGAAGTTCACAATTTTAGGTGTACGCATCAGATGCCTATATAGATGGACATGTATTTGGATTGGATATGGGATCTATCAATGCATCCAATGTGTCACACCCACTCCCATATGGAATACATAGATAGGTCACTATCATAATCTAGATTCAATGTAGTAGCATATCTCTATTCTAGGATTTTATTTCATATTAACAATCTCCCTCTCCTTCTCTTTCCAATGTGTGTAGATATGTTTTTAGTGTGATTTATATTAAAATAACCTAATACTATCTAAAACCATTGGTATATCCCTATGTTCATGTTTTGTTTCATATTAATATTAAATACTTTCCTCTTCCAACGTATATGGGTGGTTCATCTCCCTCCCTATTGAGACTAGATAGGTCTTTGCTAGATTTATATTCAATGCACCCAATGCATTGTATATATATATAGGTTGAAGTATCAATCCCACCCTACAATACTATATGGGTCTTTGTTGGATCTATATTCAATGCCTTCAACACATCATGTAGATATACATGATGAACCAGATACTTATGAGGTGTGGGGTTTAGTCCCATCATTTCTTGGGTTAAAATTTCATGGGGAGGGGTTGATGGTGGTAGTCAGTTATTGGGATAAAAATTGTCCCAAATGGTGTCTAGGCTTGACCAAGTCTCACAAAATCATCGTGACATTATCCTACAATTGTAAAAGTCATTCTTCCATCCAATATTAGGGCTATCCCAGGCCTAGGCTCAACTTAGATTGGAAAAAAAAATGTTAAGGAACATAAGACTTTGTTGGATCTATATTCAATACATCCAATGCATTATGTGAATATATATAAAGAACCACTCCCATCCCAAATATAGCTAGATGCATTTTGTCATCCAATATATTTTTTGGATATTTTTTTTTGATGAATCACACCTACCCATTGGGATTACATTAGTTTGTGCATGGTAGCAATATTTAATCCACTAATGTATTGTTTAGGTTCAATATATCTTTACACTAAGAATGGATGGAATCAGATGGATCATATGTTGAAGGATAACCCCTACATCCATGAGGACTTGATGGGTTTTTCCTTGGATCTATATTCAATGGACCCAACACATCTCTATGGATACAATTGTCGATGGATCACACCATCCCACCCACTGGGCTTACATGACTCTTGTGATTATATATCCAATGAACCCATTTTATTTTCTACATTCAATATATTTTCAGATTTACCCTAAGTGTGAATGGATTACCCGAACCCCCCTATTATAGAATTTACCTTGTTGCTTCTCTCCATGCAACTATTGTCTTTCAAATTTTCACATGAATAAAAATCATATAAATTCATAAATTATGTGTAATCAATAACGGGAAGTACTCCCAATTAATTTTCTATACCCCATTGATAGTAACATTCATTTAGCTCATAATTAATATTTGCATCATATATATTCATTATTTTTTATTTTTTGGTATGAAAATAAGTGTTTTAGAGGCATATTTTTATGTTGTCACAACATATATATACATGATTCAAAAGGTGAAAAATCAATATTTGGTGTAGTTATAGGTTTTAGGTTTGATAATTATAGGTCATTGATAGGCTATAAATGGATTGAAAGTTTTACTTTTAATTGAGTATTCAACTGGACATATTGAGTTTCTTATAAGTAACTATTTTTCCTTCCACCAAATTCTCATAACTTCCATAACCATTAGGTAGGGACCTGCAGCTTTGATGCTATTTTGCTTCTTTAGTAAAAGTTTGTCCAAGACTTTAAATTTTTTTATAATTTACTGAAATTTGTAAAGTTTATAATTTATAAAGTTTCAAGGTCTATTTTTTTAAGGGTGTTAGCTCAATGGAAGAGCACCTGCTTTACAAGGAGGAGATTGGTTGTTTGATTACATCATGCCCTAATATTCATATGGAATGATGATGATTATTTTTTGGTGATGAACACTCTTTTGACTGTCACCAATGAGCTTATGGTGACATTTTTCGACCCTCACCAAAATATGAAATGGTGATACTCAACAAACGTCACTATATATATGTACATCAATAATGACAGTCATGAATGGTACATCACAATAAATCATTGTTTTTATAACGAAATGGTGATGGTTATTATCTGTCATTATAATCATTATTAATGAAGTACCTTGGACGTCACCCTAACATTTATACTTTTGGTGACACCACTTTTAGTGAGGTTTAGGTTTTTGGTGACAGAGGCTAAGGTCTATCACCATTTCTCATACGAAAATGGTGATGGTCAGTGATCCCTCATTATAAATCATTATTGGTGACGAACCTTGAATTTCACCATAACACCTATACTTGTAGTGACGCCACCTTTGGTGACGTTCAATTTTTCGTGACGAAGACTCATTTGATTGTCACCAATGAGCTTATGGTGACATTTTTTGACCCTCACCAATGTCCTATTTTATTGTAGTGTAATGATGTAAGGAAACAATACTTCTTAGTGATTCTCAGATAAGTATGAGAACCCTATGCTCATATATGTTACTCAAACCTGTAGATTACATATTTGTGACATGTTTGATGAAATTACTGTCTGGCTAGTAGGGGTCCAGTCGATACCTTGTCAATTTTTTTGCAAAATTATCATTGTTCCACTGTTATAATTCATTTATGAACATGTCATTGAATTATGGGAAGTGACCCAAGCTCTTGGCCATAAAAATTGGCTTAAATCCTGGGGATGTTGAAATAGGTCTAAGGGAAAAAGTCCCTGGACGCATGCATGCCCATGTTGTGAGAGTGTCTAGACCCTCCTAGACACACCCTTTCCCATATCAAGGGAGCGTCTGAGGGTTTAATTATCTAAAACCTTAGTGGGACCCAAGTGTTGGTTACCTGAGTGGATAGGATGGCTCCAGGTAGTTGTGTTGCTAATGTGGAAGGTTTGTGTGATGTGTTTCAGTCGATTCCACTTCCTTAAGGTCACCTAGGAGGTTGAATTAGATCATATTATCCTCTCGTCACATGTTTACCCCAGTTCACCGGTTACTTAGGTATATGTGGGAGAAGGGTGTTATAAAGCCATGGAAGAATAGATGGATTCCTTGATGCAAAACCAAACTTGGGTCTTAGCCAAGTTGTCTTCTAGTAAAAAAAAAATTGTGGAATAAATGATTTATTGGTCGAAGGAAGAAGATGGATGTAAATAGAGGTATACGGATACACTTTTAGTGAAGGAATTTTCACAAAATAAAGGTATAAACTTTGATGAAATTTTTTCTCTTTTTCTTAAAATGACTTCAATCCAAACTATTTTAAGTCTAGTGGTCGCATAATTATTTTCATCTTGAGTAGTTAGATGTAAAGACACCTTTTCCCGATGGGGATTTGGAGGAAGAAATATATATTCAGCAACCACAAGGGTATGAGGTCAAATTGAAGGAGAAATTAGTGTGAAAATTGAAGAAGAGATTGTATGGCTTAAAACAAGCTCCAAGGTAGTGGTACGTAAAATATAACAATTTAATGTTTGAAAAAGGTTATACTACATGTCACTCTCACCATTGTGTTTATTTTAAAAGGAAAAATGATGGAAGCTATATTATATTGTTATTGTATGTAGATGGCATGTTTGTTGTAGGGTCTAACATGCAGGAAATAAATGTGTTGAAAGGAAAACTGGAAAATTAATTTCCAGTGAATGAATTGGGTGCTGCAAAACAAATGTTTGGTATGAGAATAACTAGAGACAGGAAAAATCACAAAATAATATTTTATAAGGGTGAGTACATAGAAAAGGTGTTGGAAATATTTAATATGAAGAATGAAAAACCAGTTAGTACACCTTTGTTTAGAAATTTCTATATAAGAATGGAGATGTGTCCCAAGACTGAGGAAGAGATGGATTATATGTGTAAATTTCCATGTACATAAGTTGTTGCAAGCTTTATGTATGCAATGGTGTGCACAAGACATGATATTCCACATGTTGTGGGAGTTGTAAGGAGGTACATTAAAAATCTAGGAAAAGAACATTAGATGGAAGTGAAGCGGATTCTCAGGTATTTGATAGGTACCACAATTCAAGCATTATGGTTTGGAGGTTCAAACATTTTTCTATAGGGATATGTTGATGAAAATATGGGAGTTTATAGAGATAATAGGAGGATCATCACGGGGTATGTATTTACTATAGGTGGAACAACTGTCAGTTGGGCTTCAAAATTGTAAAACATTGTTTCACTTTAAACGACACATGCAGAGTATGTCATTGCTATAGAGGCTAAAAGAGAAATTATTTGGTTCCTGATAATTTAAATGAATTTAACATGGTTACTAGTTAATTAAGTTTTGTAGGGGTAAATTTTGATTATGAAGTTAGGGCTCTTTTAATTTTGTGCTCATTGGTAGAAATTGCAGTGGCTTAGTTATGGTTGTAAGTAGCTCTATATTTGGATCTAGTACTTTAAAATTTGATGATGTTGTCGATGTCATTCTTAGCGAGGAAATGCAACGGAAAATCTATGGTCAGACATCAGGTAATGCTTTGAATACACAGAATATGGAAATAAAAATGGAAAGGGGAAAGAGCCCTGTAAATTGTAGTAAATCAAGAAAAGAAAGATCCAAGTCTAGATTGGGGATAGTCTACTAGAAATGTGGGTAGAAAGGACACCTAAAGGAATATTGCAAATCTTAGAAGGGAAAATAAGGAGACGCACAACATGATAACAATTAGGAAGCGAATGTTATAGGTAATGTCCTTCAAGCTACTTTGATTATTTCATTACAAAATATTATTGATGTATGGGTTATAGATTCAAGGGCTTCTTTCCATGCCACACCTAATAGGAAACATTTTTATGACCATGCTCAAGAATATTTTGGACAGGTTCATTTAGGTGATGACTAACATTGTAATATCATTTGAATGGGTGAGGATTTTATAAATCAATAGAATGTAAACCAACGGCTATTGAAGGACGTAAGGCATGTCCCAGGTCTGAAGAAAAATCTAGTTTCAACAGGGCAGTTATGTGGTGAAGGTTGTGTAACTAAAATCACAAAAAAAACTCGAAAGGTCACTAAAGGCGCCTTGGTAATAGGAAAAGGAGAAAATGTCGGTACTATGTATTTATGTAATGGTATTTATAATTTTGTTAATGATTTAACCTCCATATGAACGTATAAGGCATTGTTGCATCATATTCTTGGGTGCATGAGTGAGAAGGAGATGCATATTCTTCACTTAAGAAATTTGTTTCCAGGTTTGAAGCATGTTGATTTGGATTTCTATGAAAATTGTGTTTATTGAAAAAAAAGAGCCAGATTTCTCGTACTTGGGAAGGAAAAGAAGAGTGAAAAATTAGACCTTGTGCATATAGATGTATGGGGACATTCACATGTATCATCTCTTGGTGGATCTTGACATTATGTTACTTTTATTAATGATTCAACCAAAAAGAATTGGGTTTGTTGTATTTATAATAAATCTGATGTACTTGATACTTTCAAGGAATGGAAAGCTTTGGTTGAGAATGAGACAAGGAATAATTTGAAGTGTCTCAGATCAAATAATGGAGGTGAATATTGCAGAAAAAGGTTTGATAGTTCATATAATGGAATTCACAGAGAGAATACAGCTCCAACAACACCACATGAAAATGGTGTGTCAGAAAGGATGAACATGACAATCATGGAGCATGCAAGGTGCATGAGATTGCATGCAGGATTTCCCTTACAATTTTAGGTAGATTTTGTAGATATTTTTGTTTATCTAATAAACATAAGGTATTCAAATTCCTTGGATGGAGGTATTTTGGACGAGGCATGTACAGGTAAAAAATGTAAACTATTCATTTTTAAAGGCTTTCGGTTGTGATTTTTTTTCCCACATTAAAAAAGAAAATAGAACAAATCTTGAGGAAAAATTAACGAAATGTACCCTTATTGGATATGGTGTTAATGATTTTGGTTATCACTTATATGATTATGAAAATCACAAAATAATTAGGAACAGAAATGTTGTATTCAATGAAAATGTCTCGTATAAGGATGAAATGCAGGGAAAGAAACAGGTAAAGGAAAAAAAATACACAATGCTTGATGAGATCACAAGAAAAGTAAAGGTGCCTGGAAATCAGAATGATCAGCAGCCACAACAACAATAAAAAGAGGCACCTCAAACACTTGAAATTGATGTTATAATGCATACCAAGATAAGTAGACCCCCTGAACGATACTCTCCTTCATTATATTATGTATTTTTGATTGATTCTGATGAACCATAAAGGATATGAATAAGAAATGCAAGTAGAAACCAAGAAGAAGTGGGAGAAATCCATGGAAGAAGAGATGGAATCCTTGATGCAAGACCAGAATTGGGAATTAGTGATCTAGGTGGATATTGGTGGTCGCCCACCTACTCCACTTGGACCCCCACAATTGTTTCTTTTATTTTTTTAGTTTCCTTAATTGTAGCGCAATTTAATATTATTCGTATTTTTTCAGGTCCTAAACTTCTCAAGTCATTTTGAGGCCCTAAACAAGTGCTTTTGGAAAATAGGTAAGCATAAGTTTTTTTTTTTTTTAGTCTACATTTTTAGTCCTCAGATAAATCTTTCTAACAAGGTATCATGCACGTCAAATGGAGATTGTATGCCAGCGTTACGATCCCGGGAAATTGATGTACCAATTTACCCCAACATGGCCCACAGTTTTGGTGATTCATCTCCTAGGTTTAGTTTTTGGATGTTTATGGTTTTTCATTATTTATCAATAATAAATATTCCTTTGAGCCTCATTGTAACATATTTCAGAGGCATGCAGCCACAAAATCTATTCTAAGAGATAAGCTATCATCACCCGAGCTAGTTTATTTCCATTTTGTATGTAAGCATTTTCCAGTTCTTTGACATTAATGAAATGAAGTTTTAATTTTTCTGCATATCTGTGTTTATATTTATATATGTATCCTATTTAGTTACTGCATAAGCTCAGATGAGTGGTATTAGAGTGGTATGTTATTTCTCTATTTTTCTTTGCATGTCCCAAATGATGTTAGGGTATACGGAGTTAGGGCTCGAACTAGTTGAAACTTTGCAAGACCAACCTTGCAAACCCTGATGACCTCCCATGGTGGAAGAAAAGGAACAGAAGGAAGCATTAGATCCTTTTAAAATATTTCTCGAAGAATCCCTCGAGCAACAAAGGAACGTGATGATGGGAAAATTTTCTGATATCCTTCGGAGGATGCCCACAATTGACACATCTTCATCCTAAAGTCACTCTGGAGGTGAAACTCCCTTCAAGGTACAATTCCACTTTAAAATTCCCAAATTTTAAGGCTAGATAGCTACATCCACCGTAGATAGATGGTTAAATGTGTTGGAACGATATTTTTCAGTTCATGATTTTTTCGATAGGGAAAATACTATTTTTTCCCTCCTCAAATTCGCCCCTCCATATCAACGACTAGTGGGAAACTTACTATGAATAGAGGAATCAAAGAGAACCCTTACTGTTTTCATCCAAACCCACTTGTAATTCTTTCCATGATGCCACCAAGGAATAATAATACCGTGTGGGGAGCTATGAGGACAAGTACATAAAATGCACTACACTATTGAAAAAAAGGGATCAAGATGTGCATGAGTAGACGAATATGTTCCATACCCAAAGTTGGACATCAAATATTCGGATAAACAATTGGTGCTTAAGTACCACAGTTTTTTGGATGGACACATTCTGGAGGAAATGGAGTTCCTTGACATCTCCTCACTTGGTGCAGCATACTGATATACTGCCAAGATCGACCAGAAATTTAAACAGAAGAAGCGGGACTTTGGATCTACGAATGCAAAGTAGAGAAAAGGACAAAGCCCGACTGAGACCCCCCAGGAAAACTCCTTGAAGACGAAATCCTATGGTGATGGGAAGGGAAAGAACAACACTGAAAATGGTGTGAGTTTCATAAAAATCTTACTCACAACATGAATGAATGTCACACAAAGTAGGCATTGGTGGTCGAGCTGAAAGAATAAGAGATGGATGCATGCTCTAATTATGAGTCAAAACATAACAAGGGAACCATAAAGGGTAAGAAGGTCATTGACGCAGAACCCACTGTGATTGTAGCCACCACCAAGCTCCAAAAAGCAGAACCTGAAGATCGAGAGGAGGGGGGATGCCTCTTTCACTCACAAATGTGGGTGAAGGGTTTACCACTGTAATTTATTGTCAAGAGTGGGAGCCAAAAGAAGCTCATTTGAAAAGAGGTAATGAAGTGGTTGGTCCAACGAAAAACACGACATCCATAGTCATAGACCATCGGGTGGCTTCACCAAGGAAGAGATCTCTGCATCACCCAACAATGTCACCTTCCCTGCAGCATAAAGCCCTTCACGGATGAGGTACTATGTGATGTTTATCCTCTTGATATTTGTGATTTATTATTAGGCCAACCATACTTTTGGTAGCTTTATTCTGTATATGAGTCGAGGCCTCGCACTGCTATTATTTCTTTGGGAACTAAGTTATACATGATGCTAAATCTAGCCCCACTTACTACCATCTCTTTGATATCTCCTAAGAAATGCAGTAAGATCATCACCCATGCTAGGAAATTTATTATATTTCTGATTCACTCTCAAATTAAGGGGAAGATCGTGGCCACATCCATGGCCCCTGGGAAGTGTTCCTCCACATAGCATAAGCATGTGGATGAGGTCATGGAAGAATATAGGGACACCTTATCATCACCCACAGGGGTACTCTTGCATTATCAGGCCAAGCATCGGATCGATATGACTCCCATAGAACCTCTACCCAATAGATCTCTCCATAGCTCGACTAGTCGTAGTCCCTTTCAAGTGGCTCTAGGATTTCAACCATTGTGTCTAATTGATGTTTTCATACCTCATGCAACTACACTAATATAATCTAGATATGTATTTTCTAAGGCTAATAAAGCAACCAGATTCATTTAACACATTCAGCACATTCGCCAATAGGTTTACGAAATCTTGGATAAGTCTAATTCCAAGTACAAGCATTGAATTGATCAAAAATGGGTGCCACACAAGTTTCAGGTGGGAGAAAAAGTTTAATTGCATTTGCAAAATTAACGCCTTACCAAGAACCATCAAAATCTATCACCAAGGCCGTGGGAGACAATTATTTTGAACTCAATCTTCCACAACTCCTTGGCATGTACCGAGTGTTCAATCTAGACTTCCTTCAACCATACTTTCCATCATTACTGGACACATTAGACATTGCAGGAACAACTCACACCAACGGAGTTAAACCGAGACTGCATGGAACATGCCATAACTCATCAGATCATGGACAGGCAGATCAAGAAAAATTACTAGTGGAAGCTCCAATTGTATCGACTTGTCAAATCTGGCAAACTCCTACACGAAGGCAAGTGGCTCACTAGGGACTAAGTTCAACAGAAGTTTACCCATCTCATGGAGGCACTCAATGCAATCAGGACCATTTCTTCCTAAGGTGGTAGGGTTCATTCAAGTGGATATGGGTGACCACCAGCCTATTCCACCTAGACCCCCATAATTGTTTCTTTTAGTTTTTCAGTTTCCTTAATTGTAACGCAGTTTACTATTTTTGGCAGTTTTTCGGGTCCTGAAATTCTGGAACCATTTTGAGACCCTAATCAAAGTTTTTTTGGGAAGCAGGCAAACATGAGTTATTTAATTAGACTCATGTTTGTATTCAAAATTTTTATTCCTCAAATAGATCTTTCTAGCGAGGTATCATGTGTGTCAAATGGAGATCACATGACAAAGTTATGACCTTGGGAAGTTAATGTACCAATATAACCCAACGAGGCCCATAGTTTTGGTGATTCATCTGCTAGAGTTAGGTTTTTAGATGTTTAGGGTTTTTCTTTGTTTCTAAATAATAAGTAGGCCTTAAGCCTCATTGTAACATAGTTCATAGGCATGTATATGCAGGTCATAGGCATGTATCTGCCACATCTCTTCTCAAAGATAAGTTACCATCACCCAAGCTAGTTTATTTCCATTATGTATGTAAGAATTTCTCAGTTCTTTGACATTATTGAAATGAATTTTTATTTCTGGTGCATCTCTTTGTTTATTTTTATATCTATATTTTATTGAATTCCTGCATAATTTCGGATCACTTAGTCAAGTTCCCTACTGCTAAAACAACATACAAGGATTAATGGGTTTACAGGTTGAAGGAAGAAGATGGAGGTAGATAAAAGTATAAGGCTAGACATGTGGTGAAGGAATTTCACAAACTAAAAGGTATATACTTTGATGAAATTTGTTCTCCTATTGTTAAAATGACTTCGGTCATAATTATTTTAAGTGTAGTGGAAGTAGAATATTTGCATCTTGAGAAGTTAGATGTGAAGACAACCTTTCTTCATGGGGATTTGGAGGAAGAAAAATATGCAACATCCACAAAGGTATGAGGTTGAAGGGAAGGAGAGATTAGTGTGAAAATTGAAGAAGGGATTGTATGGCTTAAAAAAGGCTCCACGACAGTGCTACTAAAGTTTGATAGGTTTATGTCTGAACAAGATTATACTATATGTCACTCTAACCATTGTGTTTATTTTAAGAGGAAAAATGATAGCAACTATATTATACTTCTATTATATGTAGATGTCACTCTAACCATTATGTTTATTTTAAAATGTAAAAATGATGGAGCCTATATTATATAGTTATTATATGTACATGTGACATGCTTTTTGTTGGGTTTAACATGCAGTAAATAAATGTGTTGAAAGGAAAATTGGAAAATTCATTAGCAATGAAGGATTTGGGTGTTGCAAAAAATCCTTGCTATGAGAATAACTAGAGACATGAAAAATCACAAATTAACATTGTCTCAGAGTGACTATGTATATAAAATGTGTTGGAAATATTTAATATGCAAAATGAAAAAACAATCAGTACACCTTTGGCTAGCCATTTCCAACTAAGTAAGGAGATGTGTCCCAAGACTCGGGAAGAGATGGATTATATGTGTAAATTTGTGTATGAATCATCTGTTAGAAGATTAATGTGCATAATGGTATTCATAAGACATAATATTTCACATGAAGTGGGATTTGTAAGCAGGTACATGAACAATCCAAGAAAAGAACGATGGATGGTAGTGAAGTGGATTCTCAAGTATTTCAGAGGTACCATAAATCAACGATTATTCTTTGGAGGTTTAAACATTTCTTTACAGGGATATGTTGATGCATACATGGGAGGTTATAGAGATAATAGGAGGAGAAACACGGGGTATGTGTTTACTATAGGTGTAAAAACTATCAGTTGTGTTTCAAAATTTTAAAACATTGTTGCACTTTCAACAACAGAAGCAAAGTATGTTTCTCCTATAGAGGCTAGAAAAGGAGTGGTTTTGTTAAAAAGGTTTATGGATGAGTTGGGAAAGTAGGAGATGATAATTTTATATAGTGACATCCATAGTTCCATTAATCTTGCAAAAAATTAATCCTTTCATTCTAATACTAAACATATACAACTCAGGCATCATTTCATATGGTGAGTTTTGGATTATGGACAATTGAAGCGAAAAAATATACACACTAGCCAGAATCCTACAAATATATTGATAAAGGTTGTAACAACGGATAATATGAGGTGTTGTTTAGTTTCAATTGGCCTTCAAGAATAATGATGAATATGAGAACAATCCAAGTCCAAAGTGAAAGCATTGTCCAGCAAGTGAAGCAACAATGGAGTTGATATAATCAATCTACAAGTAGGAGATTTTTAGATGTTGAGCCTAATTATATTCTGATTTAGAGGTATATTTTCAACCATGTTTGGATCCCAATCCTCGACAAAGGGGGGGGGGTTTGCCCCCCCCTGGCAAGGGTTCGGGCGCGCCGCCAAAGCTAAAAATAGATGAAAATTTTCCTTGTAAAATATTGTAATTTCGTAGTCAATCTAGGTCGTTCTTGAGGAAGACGATCTGATAATAGAAATTATGTCTAATTTAGGTTTTTTTTCCATAGAAGGAAACCCCTCAGTTTATATGAGGGAATTTAATTATGTGTGTGTATTATTATTCTAAGCAGGAAAGAGAGAGGAGTTTGTGTGAGAGCAAAGAGGAAATTACAACGAATCTGTTGTAGGTTGTATCTCTTCATTTTGTTGGATAATATAAAAGGATTTTTTTTTTACTAATTTTTATTATTAGTATTTTATTTTGTCATTTATACTATTATTATTATTTTCTTAACTTTCTCATGCAATAATTATTTATTATGACCGTTGCATTTATGCAGTATATATATTCATTAATTTTGATTAGCACATTCAACATTTTCCTAATGATGGCCTACACTAGGTAGTTCGAAACGCGTTGGCACTTTAAATGAGAATATGATTTTCCATAATATTTTAAAAATTTGCACTCTCAAATAAAAGGATTTAGTGGTTGTCTCTCCATGGACGAAGCCCAAATTGGGTGAATCACATATATCAGTGTCTCTCTTGTTTTATGCATTTATGTATTTTCATTTCCACAATATATTATGTATTTCATTTCTCTATTAAATTAATTTTTTAACAACTCGTATCACAGTCAAAAATCTATTTGGCAGATAAACTTACAGGAAAGAAGGGTTCTTGGTTTGAGTGGGATCAATGGTGGAAGATGGTAGGCTTAGGGTCGAGAAATTTAACAGCCAAAATTACCATTTATGGAAGATGCATATGTAATATTATTTGTATTACAAATATATGTACCTACCATTAAGAGGAAAATCAAAGAAGTCGACAAGTATGACTAACGAAGAATGTGATCTTTATCGAAAGAAAGATAATAGGAACAATATGGCTATGTCTGGTGGCATCAGTGACATTCAACATTTCAAAGGGAAATACAACAGAAGTTTTAATAATGACATTTTACAAACTTTATGAAAAAACATCTTCCTTAAATAAGAAATTTCTTATGAAGTGTATTTTTAATGTGAATATGTCAAAATTTGGATATATTGTTGATCATTTAAATTAATTTAACACAGTTATCATTCAGTTAAGTTCTGTAAGGGTAAATTTTGAAGATGAAGTTAGGGCTCTTTTATTTCTGTGTCCATTGCGAGAAATTTGGAATGGCTTAGTTATGGCTATTAGTAACGATGTCTCTCGATCTAGTATTTTAAAGTTTGTTGATGTTGGCAGTGCCATTTTTAGCGAGGAAATGTGACGGAAAAACTTAGGTGAGACATCAGATAATGATCTGACTGCAGAGACTAGAGGAAGAAAAATGGAAAGAGGAAAGAGTGCAGGAAATTGTTGTAAATCAAGAAAAGAAAGATCCAAGTCTAGATCAGGAATAGTTGCTGGAAATTTGGGAAGAAAGTATTCCTGAAGAAAGATTGCAAATCTCGAAAGGGAAAAGAATGAGATGCACAACATGATAACAATCAGGAAGTGAATGTAACAGGTCATGTTTTACAAAATGCTTTGATTATTTCATTAGAAAATATTATTGATTCACGAGTTGTAAATTCGGGGGCTTCTTTCCATGCCACACTTGATAGGAAAAAAAATTCATGACTATGTTCAAGGATATTTTGGACAGGTACATTTGGGTGATGACAAACCCTGTAAAATCATTTAAATGAGTAAGGTTTTTATAAAGAAACATAATAGAAACCAATGGCTATTGAAGGAGGTAGGCATGTTCCATATCAAAAGAAAAATATAATTTCAACAAGTCAAAGAAAAAACCTGGAAGGTCACTAAAGGATCCCTGGTAATAGAAAAAGGAGAAAAGGTTAATACATTGTATTTATGCAATCATATTTCTAATTTTGTTAATTTTTTAACCTCTACAAGGACAGATATTTCATTGTGGCATCATAGGGTTAGGCACATGAGTCAGAAAGGGATGCATATTCTTCACCAAAAAAAGTTGTTTCCAGGTTTGAAGCATGTTGATTTGGATTTCTGTGAATTTTTTTTATGGAAAAAAACAAGAGACTCAAATTTCTCAGAGTTGGAAAGGAAAAGAAGAAAAGAAAAAAACATTAAATCTTGTGCCCTCTCTAATAAGTATGTGGCTAATTATACTTTCAAAATATATATATATATATATATATATATATAGACACACACTCAATAATGAAAGTTGGTAAGGTCTTCCTCCTTAGTATTAACTTTATGCATAATTTTTTCATTTAATTGATTTCGCCCCCGATATTTCATGTAACGGGCTTTTTAAAAATTCTTCACTAGAGCTTTCCATAATCTAAATATAAAAACATAATAGTAAAAGAAATTAAAATAAATAAAAACTTACCCTTCGTAATTTTATCCTAATAATATTGTTTCACGTACCTTTAATAAATTTTGATTTTTACGTTGGAAAAAACTTGGTGGAATTTTTTCCAGGTATATAAAAACATCAAGTTATAAATTATATTTAACGTGCCTAAATTTACTTTCGAGAACCTTATAATACTACATAAAATCCGCAATAATGAATGTGAATTAAATCTAAAATTTGTTTATCTTTTTAAACTTTTGATTTCTACTTTTCTAATAAGTCTGCAGTAATGTAAATGAGCAAATTAAATTTTAAATATGTAAAACTAGTTTGGATTTGAGTTGCTAATATGTTGGAGTTGATTTTCTAATTAATTTTAGATTTTAAATCATTATAGTAATTTTTTCCAATATTCCTCTCTAATATAAATAAATTTATACCTGCAAAATATGTCCATTCAATCATATAAAAATATTTAAATTTTAAATTTTTAAATAAATAAATCTATATATATATAACCCATGGAAAGAGTGGAGGAGAGAGAAGACCAAATGAAACCTAAACCCGATGAAGTTGGAACTTGGTCGGTTGTTAATACTGCTTGTCGGTTGTTGATGGGTTGTACATAGGAGTCGAAGGCTTAAGGTTTCGAAGTTTTGAAAGGGAGTATTAATAATTCATAGCTCTCCTTCATTTCGTGGAGTGTACGTGGAGGCACATTCTTTAAAGAGATTTTTTGGGTTAAGTTTTCTTGTTAAGTGAAAGTAAAAGTATATTATAATGCATGAGGTAAGGGATGAGAGTTTTATCTATTATTTAATTTATATGTTTTTAATTTGTATATTTTATTTATTTAATTTTTTATTATTTTTTATTATATTTATTTTATATATATTTTTGTTTTATTATGTTTGATTGTTTTTTATTATTTAATTTATATTGAATTTTTTATTTATATTATATTTTTGTTTAAATATTTTTTATTTTCTACACTTAGCTTGATAAATCATATTCTGATTATTTGATTTTAGTTATTAATTAGTTTGATTTGATTTTTAATTTATATATTATTTCATTTTTATTTTTATTTTTATTTTCAAATTATAATAATAATAATTTATAATTATAGAAAAATTTGTAAATATTAATTTAAAATTAAGATTTCAAATTTTTTATTTAATATAATAATGATTTCTATAGTGATAATTATAATAATAATTTTAATTTGGGTGGACATAAGTATTTTGTTATGAATATTTAAGCATGCGATTTTGATAATTTGAATGCAAAAGGAGTTATATGATGAGGGAAACGTCTGCAAAATACATGAAGATAGTCTAGTTATAAAGAGGGCCAAATCAAGAACTAACATTATGTTTTACTATTTTTAAGAGAAAAATCAGTATATAACAGAGGGAGTGAGGGAAAAGTCATCCCTAGAAGGGTGTACTAGGAAATAGAAACAACACCTAAAAAAAATTCTTTAGGAATATAAGGATGCGTTCTAGTAGCACAAAGAAATTCCTCCCAAGAGGCAAGTGGAGCAGAAGAAATAGTTATTTCCAAACTCACCACTTCCAAACAATGGGATATAGATGCAAGTGAGGTGAATAAACAATTTTAGTATTTACTAAAATGAGGTGCCATTCAACCAAGTACCTCACCATGTGGGTCACCTTTCATCATTGTGCCAACGAAGGATGGGACTTGCTGGATGTGTATCAGTTATAAGGCATTGAAAAAAAACATACTCAAGAATAGGTACCTTATGTATAGGATAGATGATCTATTAGATCAATTGTAGCAGGAAAAATGCTCCACCAAGATGGACTCAAAGTCTAGATATGACCGGGCTTGAGTTACGAATGAGATACCTTGAATATCACCTTCAAAACTAGGGAAGGTTTGTATGAGTGGCAGATCATGTCATTTGGCCTATGCAATGCACTAGCTATGTTTATAAGGTTAACGAATGAAATACTACATTCTTTCATAAATTTATTCATTATTGTCTATTTGGATGCTATATTTGTATGTAGTTCTACCTAGGAGGAGAAAATATCACATTTAACATAGGTGCTAGAGACATTAAAGAAGCAACTAATGATAGCAAATATAAATAAGTATGATCTTGCATAACACTCTTATGTGTATATGGGGTATGTGATATGTGGAGGAGAAATGAAGATAGATCCTACCTAGATGGAGGCCATCATGAAGTGGAGAATACCTATAAATGTTTCTTAGGTTAGGAGTTTCTTTGTGGTAGAAAAGTACTTAAAGAAAATAATAGCCTCACTCTTAGTAGTAGTAGCTAATAGCCTCATTCTATGCTAATAACGAGTGGCAACAGTTTCCAATGTGAAAAGGGTTAGGAGAGGGTCATTGTGGAGTTAAAGAAGAATACCATTCAAACATTAGTCCTATCATTACCAAACTTATAGTATCCCTTTGAAGAAGAGACATATGTGAGTAGTTATGTTATGGGATCAGTATTGATACAGGGAGGAAGGTATGTGTGCTACCATTTTGAAGTATTTCATGGGTGGTTCTCAAATATCCTCCCAATTAGAAGGAGGTTTATTCCCTAATGCAAGTTGTAAAGAATTGGAAACACTAGTTAACAGGAATGGTAACAATAAACCACACATATCACTAACCACTTTTGTATTTGCACGCCCATAGTAACCTATAGAAAACTAGGCATTGCAAGTGGATATGGTTTTTACAACAATTTCATTTAGTGATAAAGTACAACAACGGTAGAACAAACAAGTTGGTCGACATGATTTCAAGGAAACAAACATCAAAAAACACAACATTGGAAATTATTATGAACATGAAGACATTCACCCCTAATGCATATACAAAGGAATATTTAGAGGATGAGGACTTCAAGGAGGTATTTTAGTAGTTGTAAAGATAGAATCATGTGAATGCTAGTGACAACATAGTTGACTACCATCTCTAGGATGATTTACTCTATATGCTAGATAAGCTATGCGCTCCTAAAAGTGGGAAATTGCATTTTATTAGAGAGGCTCACACCCCCAAGGTTACATGGCACTTTAGTGTAGGGAGGACAATGGTGAACTTATAAATTTATGTGTATTGGAACACAATGACAAAATAGGTAGCTAGGTTCATAAGAAAATGCATGCTTTGTTTTACCAAAAAACTTAGTAGCAAGAAATAGGGTATATATCATCCCTTACCTATACCCACTTATCTTTGGGAAATAATTTCCATGGACTTAGTGGGAATTTAACCAACAATTAAGAAGTGACATTACTACCTATTGATGGTAGTTGATAGGTTCAAGAATATGTGTTTTCTAATTCCATATAAAAATACCATTAGTTACAAAGAGGCAATGAACTTGCTCTTTGGATAGGTTGGCATGCACTTTGAGATACCAAGGAGCATTTTTTGAGATAGGTACATAAGATTTATTAATGAATTTTGAACAACATTATGGGAGAATATTGACATGAAGTTGAATAGATATACCACATTCCATCCAAAAATAAATTGGAAAACAAAAATAGTTAATAGTGCTATGGTGCAACTTTTGAGGAGTTACAAGCATAAGAATCCAAATGCATGGGATGAAAATATAGTATATATGGCACTGTTATAATGTAGCAGTGCACACTTCTACTTGTAAGTCCCTATTTGAAACTTTTTTTGGCTATTTCTCACCTTCAACTTTGGATATTGCATGTGAGAAGAAAGGAGGAATGAGGGAGGATCTTACATGAGATTCCCTAAGGGTAGAAACAATTATTTATAATATTGGTAAAATTCATGTAAAGGTACATGATACAATATATAAATCATGGGAAAAAATATAATTCATGCATGATCGACATAGAAGAAAGAGGTTATTCAAGGTGGGAGACAAAGTATGGTTATAGTTGAACTAGGAGAGGCTACAAGGTCATACTAAGAAAATCAAGCCTTTATGATATGGTCCCTTTGAGATACTAGAAAGGTTGTGAGGTAACACCTATAGACTTAGTCTACCCCTATACACATACATTTACTTAGTAGTGAATGTAGAGAATATTAAACTCTCAGATCCTTCTGTGCTAGGTTAGGAATATGAATAGGTCCCATCATATGTAGATTCTTTGCCAACAAATTATCAGCAATAGTTGACAAAAATGATTTTTTGTAGAAGAGGCCCACAACTACAAGATAGGGTCAACATGATATTTGGCATAATGGATTGAAAGGTTAGATTCCAGGAAAGGATAAATGATTCACCTAAGATAAGGTGGAGGAACATTTTCCTCCACCTCATTCAATAGAAGGTTTAGGGAACCAAAATCCTTCCAAAATGGGGAGATGTGATATGGATTAGATCATTATATTATTTTTCATCCATATAGAAGATTTTAGGGTGGAAAAATTGGAGGAATTATCTCAAAAGATGTGGGACCTGTTAGCCATCAATAATTTTTTGTCATGGCAAATGATGGCTAAAACAAGTCTTGAGCCTTGAAGAGATTATTTTCATAGAAAATTGCTCATTCTTGAAGCCTTCTGATGCTGCCTAAACTCGAAAAGTGATTTTCACTATTTTTCCAATGAAAAAATCCACTAAGAAACCATGCTGATATCCAAAGAGACTATTTTTTAGGCCATTTTCCATCATTTTCTAAACCTATGTCATTCATTGTTTACCCTTATTTACCCTTCATTTTCCCCTAAAAAATCCCCTTTTCTCCTTCTAGTTTTCCCTTCATTATCCTAAGAAACCTTCAAAAAATTTCTTTTAAACTCATAAAAAATCCTTTTTTTATGGTTTAAATTACCCATTTTTCATTATCGGAACCTTAAAAACACCTCAAAAAGCTTCATTTTAGGCCGTTTTCGCTCATATTAAAGTTTTGGGTTTTTAGCCCCTTCCGGCTCAGCCCCCAGCATTTTCTTCGTCATGTGACCAAGCCCAGCAACCGGGCACTTAAACCTTTCACTCTCAACCCCTCTTCCCTTAGCCCCGATTCTTCGTTCTCCCACAGAACCACACTTTTTCCTTATCCCAAGCCCCCATTGCATCGGAATTCCCATTTCAAAACCTACATTTTCTTTATAAACTCTCCACCCCGATAACAATACCTCGATGAGATCTACACCATAGATCCATAGGATCCGACGACCCTCATTTAACCCGTTGATCGCCCCATCTCCACCATTTCCTTAGCCTTTTCTCCCCCGCCTTATCACTCCACAAATCCATCCCCACCGTTGATCTTCGAAGATCAACAGCCACCATGCCTCCCCTCCTATATTATTCTCCCAACTTATTTATATCCTCTCACCCCCATAAGCATATCCCCACCGTTGAATCATTCAATCCAACGGCTCTCGGCATCCAACCCCGCCCGTTAAAATTTCACCCCATGACAAAATATCACATGTCATACTCTAGTCCCACGCCCCACTATTTAAACTCCTCTCCAAATCATTTCTTGCCACCTGGCTCCCACTTAAACCCTCGCCCATGCACCTTTCCCATCCCGCTCTTCTCCCCACCATTGGATCTGACCCTTCTCATCCAACGGTCAACATCGCATTTTGCAAAACTTTTGCCTCCAGGGTTTAATGATCCAAAATCACGTGAGACCACTGGTTTTGAAAAAGCCACACGTCCCCTTTTGATTGGATCGCGTTCCCTCCGGACTAAACCTCTTACCATCGTTATGAACGTGAAAACCATTTGCAGTTTTCACAAAACCACCAAGCTACAATTTCGCGCCAAATGCATTTTTTTAAACCTATTTTTCATCGGTTTTCTCCATAAAACCTCCCCCACATGCAATTTCCTCCTCCTCACTGCTCCTTTCACCTTTTGCCAGCCTCCTAAGCAGTCTTGCCAACACTGCGGGGGTTTTTTGAATGTGTTTATTGGTTTTATGCAGGGTTTGATGTCAGTTTTAAAAGACGGAAACCCTGTCCACAGCCCATAAAGGGACATGGCCAAAGATTATCATCTCTAAAGCCTAGTCAACACAGGGAAAAGAGCTTTCTAGGTGTGAATCCAGGTTTTTAATCCATGTTGCATAAACATTGGTTTTTCAAATCAAACCCCCGCGTGCTAAAGTCATCTGTCCACAGTAGCAGAAGGAAAAGAGAATAAAGATTGAATATGAAGGATTATGCAATAAATTTGAATATTAAAGGCTTAATCCTATAGTTTAAGGGCAAAAACACAGTTTAAAGGTTAAATACAAAAGATTAAAGGAAATTCATCGAATATTTAAGGATAAAGGGTTAAAAACGTAAAGATGGAAGATTAAGGAACTTAAACTGACAATGAAGACCGAAAGCCAAATAAAAAGGGATATTTGATAGTGAATATAGTCAGCAGAAAAGTTTAAAAGCCTGAAGATGATTATAAATCTTTAAAGAAAGTTCAAGGCCTAAATTAGTGTTTAAAGCCACATAAGTTGACAAATCAACTAAGAGAGCCTCCAAATGCCACATCATTGAGGCAATTACTCCTCAAAATGCCACCTGCCAGCTGATTTCACCTAAAAAGAATACAAATTGAATGCACAGTCAGAGATATTTGCCAAAGACAACTCAAAATTAATTGCCAGCCTACCAAGAGCCCGAAAAGTCAACAAAAGTTACTAAAGTTGATGAAATTTAATGTAATAATCAATTAGCAGAGTTAAAACATTTGAAAACTTCTCCATTTGGCCTCCCAAAGGCCGAGAAGCATTTACTCTATATTAATTGAACAATTAAACCTTCCTTTCACCCCACCTCCTCAATTAATCTATAAATATCATATGAAGAGCCTAGTATTATTATTGGTTGAATACTTATCAAGTGTAAATATCTTTGAGGTTACTGAAGCTGTGTATTGTAATTGACGAAAGATAGGCTAAGATGAGAAGTTTGAAGCTGTAAAAGACCCATTGGAATTGAAGATTGTAACTGGTTTGAACATCAAATACACAAGCTGATTTATGGGATCCTGGTCTATGTCAATGGTGATGTTTTTCTTACTGTAATTGTCATTTTTCTCATGTTTTCCATATTGTCCATTTTCTCCGATAAAGAACAAAAAATATAGATTAGGATTTACTATCAATTACCCTAAATCTCACTGATTAATCTTTATCTTTATGTTTTCTGATAATTGTGTATTTGAGGATAATTCAATAGAGTTTAATTAGTCAAGGAATGTTGGTGAGCCCATGTCTTGCTGAGTAAAACTTGAGATTTTGTCCTTGAATTTTCTTGAAAATTTTGCTAAGTAAAGTTGAATTAGAGAAGTCTATGGTTAGCCCTGTCCTCTAGTTTCTTCTCCAACAGTTGCTTTGAAAAGTTCCATTAAGAGTATGTCAAAAGCAGGCTAGTTTAAAAGTACTTATCTAATCTTAGGCTACTTTTTATGTTTATCATGAATGTTTTCATATAAGAATATGCTGAAAGCAGGCTAGTTTAAATAAGAGAATGTCAAAAGTAGGCTAGTTTAAAAGTACTTACCTAATCTTAGGCTACTTTTTATGTTTATCATGATGTTTTCCTATAAGAATATGCTGAAAGCAGGCTAGTTTAAAAGTACTTACCTGATCTTAGGCTACTTTTTATGTTTATCATGAATTTTTTCCTATAATAATATGCTAAAAGGAGGCTAAGTTAAAAGTATTTACTTGATCTTAATCTATTCTTTGTTTTTAATGTTTTCCCTTGAAATTATGTCAAAAGCAGGCAAGTTTAAAAGTACTTACCTGATCTTAGGTTACTTTTGCGTCTTTTCATTGAGTGCATGCCAAAAGCAAGCTAGTTTAAAAATACTTACCTGATCTTAGGCTATCCTCTGTTTGTTTTGTGTGTTTGTTTCTTTCACAACATTTTTTATGTTTCCATATCACAAAATCAATCTAAAGAATCCTTTGACATAGATTACTTGCCCCATGGACCACTTTTGAAAATTGCTGTGAAATTAAATCCTTTTGTGACTCCATAGCCCAATGGATTGATATTGTTCCTTACCTATCCTATCATCTGAACCATTATTTCAACCTACTTACACCTTTACCCTTCAAAAGGCTTCCTTCATTTTGATGATATTCTACCCAACCAAAACCAAAACAAACCTTTGTACTTCATAACTAGCCTAATATCATATTATAATCCTTAAAGAAATATCTTTAAAAACACTTATATAGAGAGATCCCTCTCTGAATCTAGGAGGGCTAGATCCTAGGATTCCAAAGTGGTTTTGATGTTGTCTCTACAGCGTTTGTTCTTTCCAATCTTGCAAACTATGGAGACCTAACAAGACCCAATTTGGAAAATTACGGTATAAAAATTTATGGGAGCAATTTGAGGTATCAAACAAAATTTTTTCGAGGTAAAATTGTTTTTTTGTAAGTACCACACCTTTCATCCTATTCTAAACTTAGGTATATTTCCAATGACTCAAGAATGACCTCAATTGAAGCATGCAAAAGTTATTCCACTCAAAATTTTACCCTCCTATTTTTGTTTTCAGTATTCAAGAAGATGCCATGTCACCCCCCCTTATTAATGGAAAAGGGACTAGCCACATTATCATGATGAAAAAGAATCTAGAAGAGTCCACATGGGAACCCTAGTTAAATTTTTAAAGAGTCAAACTATTGATGGTGCTGGAAATCTATCAACCAAGTGGTATCCCCAATGTGAAGCCCCAATTAGACATCACATCATTTGGAATAGGAGACCCATCTAGAGTATCGACCTGGTTTCCATGTATTTTTATAGATTTTCCTTGGCTCTAACTATCAGCAAGAGAGAAGAGTGCAATGGTACTTTTGAAAAGAAAGAAGGTGTGCCTGGTGAGGGTTCAGTTGTAGGTGTGTCAAGGTTATTCTACTGTGGAGGGGAGATTAAAGTGAGCCTATAAAAGAGAGGTAATATTACCACCCTAGAAGAGACACATGCAATCAAGAGGGAGCCATCTAACATTCAGAGGAGTAGACCACAACGAATGCGATGGTAATCACAACCAATCAACAAGAAAAATATGTTTACTATCCTATGGAATAGTCCACAAGGATGGGATGGTAATAAAGACCATTACAATGCATTCTCAATAATATAAGTACTAAAATAACTGAAATAGTTCAACTACTTTAGAATAGATGAAAGAAAACATGAAATACAAACATATGCAAAATAGTATTACAAATATTCATAATCCATGCGTGAAGAATGTGCTGGCCTTAAAGGATTTTGTTATTAAGTAATATTTCCAAGACACATGTATATAGTGAACATCACTAACTCCAATAGTGGAGCATTTTAGCCACTCCTTTCTCCTAAAAAATATTGATCTATCTCTATAATTCCTTTTCAAAGGAGCCAAGGTGAAAATTCCTTTTCTCATATAATGAGGGTGTATATATAACTAAGAGGTGATGCTTCACCTTCCTTATGACTCTTTGGCTGCCCTTATGACTGTTTTACTTCCTATGTCTTTTTCAACTTTACATGACTCTTCATATTTTGAATGTGTCATTTGGACTTCCATTTTACAATACATTTTAAATAGGTAATTACATAATATACAATAATAATGTGGGATATGATGACTTGTGACAGAACATGACATGACACTAATGTCATGGACTGCATGATGATGTAATAGTTCCATGTTGCCTTTTTTTTGCTTCTTTATTCATGTCTTCTTGAAAATATGGTACATGTTCTTCTTCTTTCTCCTCCTTATGACTTGAAGATGAGGAGTCTTCCATGTGATCTTGATCTTCATCTTTTTTTATAATCTGGTGTTACTTCATCTTCTCGCCTGATGATCATATTTTCTCTTTAGATCCATATGTATCTTCTAGGATGTCCTCCTTCTCCATCTATTTCTTCGTCATCTTGCCATAGAATGATCGAGTACCCACATTTGCAATCCACTCATGACAATATGACATCAGTTCGGTAAACTAGTAGTCCGAGATTGTGCATACTGATCCACGGAATGAGCCAGAACCGAGTGCCAGGCTAGGAAAGAGGTGCGGTAACTGCGCAATTGTGTAGCTCAAGAAGTTAGGGGTGAATCTTGAGCCTTGAGACTACACAATGTGAAGTTCAGGTGGGACTAAGGAAGAAAATTGTGAAATATGGGAGCTCGGTGTCATGGGTTGAGGGGATGGGAACTCTTTCAGACAACTATGTAGTTTTGAGAGGAAAATCAAACCTATTCATTGTTTAGTTGTGTAGTTTAAGAGCTTGGGGTTTGAGCTTGAGCTCAGATATTACACAGTGCGCAGTTGAGGCCTGGATGGAGGGCATGATTGCATAGTTTTTTTTTCCAATTCCTGGGCTATTGCACTTAAATTTTTAAATACACAGTATTGAAAGGAAAGGAGACTACATGATTGCGTAGTTGAGAATCTCAAGGCTAAGACTTTAGGACTGAGACTACGCAATGTGTAGTGCTCGCTTGGTTGGAGAGGAATATTACAGAGTTCTGGGACTTAGGGGTTGGGCTTGAGCATTGAGGTTGATAAATGTGCAGTTCTAGGAGGTAAATATTGTGCATTAAGCAGTGCAAAGAGACAAGGTCACTGGTTTAGGGCTGAGACTATGTAATGTGCAGTTTAGGAGGGCTTTGTGAGGCTAGGTTTTTGGGAATTTTATGAAATTTAGCTAAGTGTGGGGCAAAAGAGGCTGATATAAAAAATTATATGACTTCACTATGATCATAGACTTGAAAAAATTTGACGACACAAAATCATAGATCATTCAGAACACATTATCAACATATTTCCCTCAATGAAAAAAATTTGCGACAACTTTATGATAGGTGTGACACTAAAAGTATACTTTGCGATGACCATGATGACACTTGGGAGACAATGCTTAAAAATTTTGGAGTGAGTGCGACTGATGTTTACATGGTTAGACCAACTCATTCAAAAAATGATAACCCCTTGAAACCAGTAGAACAAGAATACATTAATTGTGTGATAGCTAATATGCGAAAATAAAACAATTGATAAAGTGTAAATGACTCTTGCGATATGTGAATGACAATGAAAGTAGAACATGCCAGAGGAAAGATAACATGACAATGATAGATTGGAGATTTCTATGGTGTAGTTTTTTAGAAGTAAGACTCGGAATATCCATAGTAGTCATTTTTAGTCTACGTTTCAAGTCTATATCAAGACTCATCATCAAGATAACCTGTTAAGAAGAGAGAAGATCTAGCTTAATAAATAGTGGAGTGAAAGAAAAATGAAATGGCCGACCAGTTCTTAATAACTGAAAATTAATTAAAGTATTATTTCTTATTAAAGTGAAAGAAAACAGAAGAGATAGCCAAAATCATGTAAACTAAACTCATGATAAAATAGGTGTGCAAAAGCGAAAGTTTGATAAAGTTACTAAAATAGAAGTACAAACACAACTAGAATGTGATAAATGATCCTTGTCAGTGCACACTAACTATCGACATGGATTTGACATCACACAAGCATAGTCTTGATTGGAACATGCTATTATTTTCCAAGCTTTCATAAACATGTGCGCTTATAGACTTGTTACGGGTTGAGCATGTGTGAGAAAGTGACTTCAACACTTTCAATCCAAGAAGGGAGATAAAAAAGAATCAGCTGACCAAGAAGTGACTATGGAACAATCAATCAAAAGATCCATAGTAGGCTCCAAAAGTTGAGTTTACACAAAATTTTGGAGGGTGTTTGTCACAAAAACAACACTTGGTGAGACACTAGTATAACTCGAACTTCTCTTCCTTGGTCAAATATTTCATACAGGGTCTAGTTCTTTAGGAAGTATTGATTCATCATTCATATTACCATGGGTTCCCAACTTACCTCGTGCATAAACATAGTTCCCTTCATTCCTTTACTCAATTAAACACAAACATAATTCCAATGATCACACAATGTTTTGAATAAGGATAGCATGATGAAGTTCGCGAGATTTAGACTTAAAAGTATATTTTTTCATCTCTAGTGTTGATCCACTACTAGAAAACCTATATAGTGATCAAGGTAGCTCTAGAGACACTCATAAGTCAAAGAGGAATCAAAATAGCTCAAAATTTAAAGTGTTCAGATGGAAGTGAAACTAGGATTAGATCATAGCGCTCGTTGCCCTGATTCCAATGGTGAGGATGACACTCAAATCTGAGTTTGTACAGTCAAGTTATTCGCGGTCAAAGTTAAGTCAAACTTGGCCAAATGGCTGGCTTAATGAGGTAACAAATTGATCGAGACCTAGCACACAGAATCTGGCCACCAGGGTGGGAAAAATTGTCGAACGATTAATTTTTCCAATAACCCATGTTTCGACAAAGTTAAAAAAAGCCCAATATACTGTTATAGAAAAATAAAAATTAAAAAAAATGGGTGCGGGATGTCATCCATACCACCCCCACTCTATTTCTATAACATATATTATATGGTTGGGTTGGGGCCACATGGTGTAGACCCCAGCCACCAAACAAAACATAACCAACAACCAAGGTCGACGGGGCTTGAACCTGCCCGGTCCACGTGGTTGGTTCCCAACGGGAAACCCCAAAACAAAGCAATGATCAACATTAATAACAAGCTACCAACATGTGACAAAACCAATTCAATGGGCTGGTGGGATTTGAACCCGCGGTGGACAGGAGGGCCGACCCACCCGATGCGGTGGCCCAAGATAAACAATATGCCAATGGTTATGCTTAAAATGAGACCGTCAGCATAGCATGGTAATCGCCACCTCCAAAAACGTTAATCGTCAGTCATTTGAACTAAAATGCACCAAGGTGGGGGTTCAGCGGGGTTGGAGCCCCCGACCACCCCGCCTAATTTTCTCTACCTTACCACTATGCCAAGGGTGGTAGATTTTTCAAGTCCGCCACCCAGCTCCTATATAACTTGTCATTTCTCATATGCACGGGCAACAACCAGCAGAGACCGTATTGTGGCAGATCCGTGAACTCTAGGAGGAGTGGAAACCTAAGCCAAGAGAGAACCATGCTGAGGTGGAACCTTGCCCAAACAGTGGGTGTGGAACCCTGAACATGGATGCTGTTGGGCAGTTAATATGCCATTATTATTATCACTTTTGAACACTTATTCCACCCATTTCTACTATTCTTCATCATGTCATTTATTATAATTTATTATATAAATCCATTTTATGATGATTTATGCTTCTATGAATGAATGCTATTTATTCTCCTTTATTTCTAATAAATTGATGATTATGCATGATTTTATCAATGATAGTTTTAATAAATCAATTGTAACATTATTCACCATTTTTAGCCTCCAAGATAATTTCCAGATTGAAGATTTGATCATTAAAAGTGCCAACTCAGAAATTCGCTGGAATAAGAAGTGACGGTTTTGCGGTTGCGATTTCGAGCAAATGAAGCAGAATCTGGAAAATCCGGAACATGGGTTTTGTCCAGAACGGACCCAATTAATTTTAATAAAGAACGGTTTGCCCAAATTCGGCTTGTACTGAGAGAAACACAGGGTTCTTTGAGCATGAGTTTCTCAGATTTGTTGTTGCGGCCGTCCTCCAAATCTCAGCTGCAAAGCCAAATTCGCCTTGTTCTTGTTGATCAAATGGTTAGAAGCAAACCAATTTTGTAATAGAAATCATGTTATACTTATCTTTATTGTAACTTCTCTCTGATCTCTCTCTATTTAAATGAAAACGGAGATCAGAGATGGGGATGATTTTTGGGGATTCGAATGATGGAATTGAGGATGAATTAGAGATTCAAAATTGAGGATGGCAGAGAGAATGGATAATGGATGAGAGATTGAGAGACTTCTTGTTGTAATCCACTGTAACTCTGCTTTGATATTTTAATATAAATCTAGTTGCCATTCCATCTTTGATCCTGAAGTAACCCAGCAGCATCTGCTGGCGGCTAAGGGCCCAGCCTCTGGTGGAGTACGCTGCTGCTGTGTATCATATCTTTACAATTGCTGCCGTGTGATGGTTTGATTTCCTTTTCATTTCTTTAGATTGTTTTGTTCAGTAATCTTTTGTTTATGAACATTTCGCAGAATTGCTTTGTTATATTGAAATCATAATTGGATTGCGTGAGTGATAGAATTATTAATTATAACTTGAAATGTCCTGCTGATAATTCTAATCTAATGCTGCGTTATCTAATTAAGACTATGGTTCATTTAATTACTGCTTAGTTATAATTGCAATGGTTGTTCAATTAAGTTACTATTCAATTATAACTACGATTGTTGTTGCTTCAATAACTGTGATTAATGTTCATGCTGATAGGTTGCTGATTCAATTACATTTATAGTTGTTGTGTCTTTCTAATGACTTAGTTTTGCTGTTCGGTTCCATTTAAGATTGTTGTTTAATTCTAGTATTCTAGCTTTGCTATTCCTTTCCATTAATAAATCATTTTTGTTAGATGAAGCTTTGCTGTTCATTTCTGTTGATTCATTGCAAGAGTGCTTTTAAAGAGTTTTCCTAGTTTACTTTCAATAGCAGCTTTAGTTCAATTTCGATTTCCTTTTAATTGCTTTAAAGCAGGACTGTCGACTGTAGAGAACATTGGTTATTGCTTCCTCGTTCCCAGATTGATTGACTTGTTCCGGTTTGATTTCAATTGCATCAATATCCGGAGGAATGAGTTATTGCTACTGTATCCTCGATTGATGGTTGTTTGAGTGAATGATTTAGTTTAGAACATTTCAGTTTCTTGTTGTTCCAATTAGATTTTGTTTCCAGCTTTCATTTACTTTTGCATTTTAAGCACTATACTGCAAAACATTACTCTTGAGTAAATAGCCGCCTCAGACTGAGTACACTCTTGAAAGAAAAAGTCGTCCCTGGGTTGGTAATTAATGTGAAGGTAATTAGGAGTTAAAAAGACCCTTTTTATCGCTCCACAGATGCTGAAAAGATTCCATGGGAGGTAAAAAATTTCAGTAACAGAATGTAATCAAGTGTATAGTCATTTTTATCAGAATTTTGCAAGAAGTGCGATGGTAAAGTCAGATTCACCATCTAAGCATGATAAATGTAGGTACCCAACAACAAATAATCTTTTGAGAATCTTGTTGAATATTTAGATCCCCTTGGAGGCTAGTTTGATAGTGTCAAAACATTGTCGGATTTACACTCATTCTTCTTAGAATTTCACACAGAGTGTGATCCGAATATGGGAAAACTATTTATTGCTATGCTAGCTCCCTCATCAGTATTAAAAATGTGTGATTAGGATCGTCTCATGTTAACCACTAATGAAGGGGTTTATGTGTGTAGTTTTATGTTTTTATGATGATCAATTATCAGTTAATTAACTTTTAAAAACTCATATACAACAAATTAAATGCAGAAATATAACTCGCAGCAATAACATAACATTATGGATGATAATGAAGTTCACCTCTCCTGGGCTACATCTCCATGGACCTACTTTAACTATCAAGGAACTTTTGAGAGTATGGGTAAAATTTATGATTACAAGCACATGTGATGCTCCAATGGATTTTATGACCACTCCATTAGCTTTAGAAGACATGAAAACCCCAAAAATGACTATTCAATCTCTGAATTTGGTTACCCGTTGATCTAGGGTTGACCTCCCATCTTGGTGGCCATGGGCTTGTTTAATCTCGAAAGTGACAAAGCACCTTCAGATGTTCTCCAACACTTCTTCAAACCATGCCACTATGTTCAGAGCATCAAATACATCTAAAAATGACTATTCATTCACTCTATTTTTCCTTCATCTGATCTGGGCATGGCCTTCCCTCATTGTGGCCCTAGGCTTCAAAATTATTCAAGTGACAAAAAACACATGTATGTTTGATCCATTGCCTTTTCAAGTTGTTCCAATGGATTCACAGAATTCCAATATGCTATGAATGACTATTCATTCACTCCATTTTTGCTTCAGTTGATCTAGGCATGACCTTCTCTCCCGGTGGCCCTAGGCTTCAAAATTCTTCAACTGACCAAAACAAACTGTATGTTTTCTCCAACCTCTATAAGATGTTTCAATGGATTTGGAGCATTCCAATCTACTAGGAATGACTATTCCTGAGCCAAAATTGGTCAAAAATTGCTCAATATAGGCCTCATTAAACTTTCCCTAGATTCTGCCTCTAAATATGGAAAACTACCAGATAACCCCGACAAATATGGAAGTGGCGCTAAATTTGGGGAATCCACTGAAATTGCTGCAAACTATTAACTAAGGGTTAATTAATCCTCAACAGCAGATTATGAGGTTAACTACGCGCTTATCCGCACTTATCCTAGGCGATGGTGTGTGGTCTTATGGCATGATTTTATGAGGTGGAGGGTTGGCTCGCTCCATTCCTCCGCGATCTGTAGTTTGCATATACTTTAAATACATGTGGATGCACATCCTAAAAAAGATACAATGTTGTGGCATATTGGTAGAGTGCGAAGATGATATGGGGGAGGTCATGGGGTCTAACCCCAGCCTCGGCCCTCACACACATTTTTGCACCAATATATTACATACGCCCCAACCTTTATATAGCCCATGCTCCGAACCTTTGTTTAAACCATGTGAAATTCGCATAATATATGCACTCAATATAGTTCAATCCACCATATTGAAAACGAACACCTTTTTAATATGCCAACCACCATTCAGACTATAGTATAGTTAGACCTTAGGTTAAATAGAATGTGCAGACTTTTGATTTGAATTATAATGTGGAATTTTGGAATTTGTATAAGGTTTGGAATTAAATATAATAAATATTAATATATATAATATATGATTTTAAAATAAATTATTAATATTATATATATATATATATATATATATAAACCAACCTTAATACATTAAAAAAATTAATTTCCAGCACATAAAATTTCATGAACCCACATTCAACCTTGGAGTACATTGGGAAAATTATTCACAAACCAAACTAGAGCATCCAATTGTGACACTTGTCACATTCCATTGGATAAAAACTGAAGAAAATTCTCTGCATGCTGACTGGACTGCCATGTGATCAACCTGTACTTGTTCTGCAATATTTTAAAAAAAAAATTGCATGTTCTGAAGGACGAGCAATAGACCATAACTTCTACATCCAAACTCGGTTTTCGACAAAACAAATTGCATTGGATTCCTGGCAACGGGTCAGTCACTTTCGTTCTGGTTTGGTGAAATTCTGAGCACTTTTAATTTTGAGCTAATTTTTCCCCTGATCCAGACTCTGATCACACCTTCCCATTGACATGCTTTTGGACCCACAAAATCTGGTTATCTAATGAGATTTGAACACTCTTCTATTTCCCAAGTTCTATCAAGTTGATTCTACTTTGAAAATTCGCTATTACAACCACTTGGTCACTGATATGCCTTGCCTTGCAAATAGCTTGGCTCTTCAACCAATGTTCTCCTTTTTTTGTTGAATGAATCCAACACTTATTGGCTTCTTGATGACATAACTCTTTGGTTGTACAAAATCATTTCCTCTGTGCTTGGAAAACTAACTGATTACCTTCCCATTGATAATCTTGTTCCTCCATGCACAATGAGTGAACTACAACAAATAGATTCCAACATCAGTAAAAAAAGAAAAGAAATTACCATTGTTTTACCTCCACAGTTCCAAATTCCACATCTAGAAGAATGCATTTACGATCTCCTCCTCTTCTTGGCATCAACACATAAAATGGTATACAATGGCTACAAATGTTTCTATACATTTTGTCACAAACAAACACATCATGTAAGAAACAAAACTTGATGACATATCCTCTTGCTCGTTAAAAGCAACAATTTTCACATTATGTGAACATCGCCATGTACTCTCACATATTGGTGTCAAAATTCACCAACCAAACACAAGTCGACAAAACATGTCTCTTCAAACAACTGACTCTCAATTCAAGCATAAGCATGTGTAATAACTTGATGATTCTTTTCCCAAAACAAAAAGAATTTCACATCTCATGAAACAATTTGTTAAGATTTCATTTTCATCTTTGGATACAAAATCAACTCTTCCAAGTCAATATGACATGCATGTAACACACAATCGATCAACACAAGTTGACACTCATGCATGTGTAACTGATCAACACTCTCAAGTTGACAACATACATGTTAAACAAATAAATCGACTAACACATGTCAATTACTCATGCATATTCAAGTACAATGAAACCATCAAAATTCTAGTGTTCATAAAAAAAACTCTCATGCATGTATACAATTCAACAACTCTCTCATAAGTACAATCATAAGTACAAGAACTCCATTCATATGTACATGTACTTAAAGATGAAATGAAAAAATAATTGCTGCGATAAAGTGAGTCAACATACTCCACTTTCAAACACCTTCATGGTATAAACATGCAACATGCATTCAATAGGAAAAGAATGGATCAACTTCAACATACAAAGCCGTAATTGGATAAGAAATCTAATCATCTCTTACCAAACCATTTCAATGGCGCTTCTTTCAGCTGCACATCATCATCATGTGAATCATCTTGACCCACATCAATTATGGAATTATCTTTTCCATTCTTGCCATTATTTTTCTCCACCTTTTTCAAATGTCGTGGATGACTTGCTAGATACAAAGTACAAGGCTTGTCTACAAGATGACCTTTCTTATGTCAATGAGTGCAAAACAATTGCATCTTCTTTTCAACATGGTATGCTTTGTCTTTGGCTTTTTGCTTCCTTTTCTTCAAAAGTTTCATGTGCATGGATATCTTGTTCCAACACCTCGAAACATTATGGTTATCCAAACCACAAAAGGAACATGCAACTTTCCTCCAAATCTTATGTGAGAATTTTCCATGTTTATCATAATCAAAAGCAACTTGATTAAAAGCAGATTTATACCTTGAACATTCACCGTTGTCACCTTCTTGAGGAGGTGAATTTGATGAGGTAGTGGCTCTCTTCAGAATACCAACAATACATTCAATGAATTTAGAGCTTTCCTCATCCTCTTGTTCGTCGTTCTCATTATCTGCATGCTTATGAGCACCTTCTTGCAAAGTGGGTGTAAAAATTTTGCATTCCTCATGAATATAATATTCACCAACTTGAGGTAATGAACATGAAATGAAAGTCCTTCTTGGAACACCTTCATGCGCCTTCATGGCTTTAGAGCTTTCTCCATCATGTTTTCAATAACCAAGACCCAAATACCTAGCCCTTTCCTCAATAATAATTGGCTCAACTATGCCTTGTGCATGTTTTCCCAATCCTTTAGTGTGTATTTCAAAAGCACCTACACATTCATCTTGAGAGGAAATTGACGATAAACTTGAATTTCATACCTCTTTTTCAAGCGCATGCTTGGCTAGGGTTTCCTTGGCATCATGGAGTTGAGTCTCCGTCTCATGCATCCTTGCTAAGTTTTCATTTGCAACATGGGGCTGAGTCTCCATCTCATGCAACTTTTCAAGCAGTTATTGCTTCTCCTCCTTCATTGCAATTATCTTCTATTGAAGCTTAATGCTCTCCCTCTTATCTTCATACTTCTTTTTCATCCTATCAATCATGATGTAGAGCTTCTACAACATCTCTTTATCAAATATTTTTTCTAAGGAAGATTGACTAGAAACATCACTTAATGAAACTTCCATCACACATGCAATGCATACAAAGCTTCTTTGTTATGATTTGAGATTTCAGTTCTCAATTTTTTCCTTCTCCTTCACACATAAACTTGCACATAGTTAAATTCTCCTTTCACAAATTCATAAAAAAATAGCCATAGAATAATTAGCTAACCTTGGCTAAAATGAGCTAAAATTTTGCTCTGATACCAACTTGATATGAATATGGGAAAACTAGTTATTGCTATGCTAGCTCCCTCATCAGTATTAAAAATGTGTGATTAAGATCGTCTCATCTTAACCACTAGTGAAGGGTTTTATGTGTGTAGTTTCATGTTTTTCTGATGATCAAATTATGAGTTAATTAACTTTTAAAAACTCATATACAACAAATTAAATGCAGAGATATAACTCACATCAATCACATAACACAATGGATGATAATGGAGTTCACCCCTCCTGGGCTACATCTCCATGGACCTACTTTAATTAGCTAGGCCCTTTGGGATAATGAGTAAAATGTATGATTACAAGCACCTGTGATGCTCCAATGTATTTGAAAACTGCTCCATTAGCTTCAGAAGACAAGAAAACCCAAAAAATGACTATTCAATCTTTGAATTTGGCTACCAACTGATCTAGGCTTGACCTCCCATCTTGGTGGGCACGGGCTTGTTTAATCTCAAAAGTGACAAAAGCACCTTTAGAGGTGAAACAAATCCTCTGAAAATTGTGCCAATATGTTCATAACATCAGATACATCTAAAAATGACTGTTCACTCACTCCATTTGGCCTTCAACTCATCTAGTATGGCCTTCCCTCTTGGTGGCCATGAGCTTCAAAATTCTTCAAGTGACAAAAAACACCTGTACATTTTCTCCATTACCTCTATAAGTTGTTCCAATGGATTCAGAGCATGAAAATATGCTAGGAATGACTATTCATTCACTCCATTTGGCCTTCAGGTGATCTAGGCATGGCCTTCCCTCCAGGTGGCTCTAGTCTTCAAAATTCTTCAAGTGACCAAAAACACCTGTAGATTTGCCCCATTTCCTCTGCAAGTTGATTCAGTGGATTCATATGATGATAATATGCTAGGAATGACTATTCCTGAGCCAAAATTGGTCGAACATTGGTCAAGATAGGCCTCATTAAATTTTCCCCTAGATTCTTCCTCTAAATCTGGAAAACTGTCAGATAACCCCGACAAATTTGGAAGTGGCACTAAATTTGGGGAATATGCCGAAATTTCCGCCAACTACTGACTGAGGATTAATTAATCCTTAACTGCAAATTAGAAGGTTAGTTGCATGCTTATCTGCACTTATCCTGGGCACTAGTGTGTGGTCTTATGGCACAGTTTTATGAGGAGGGTTAGCTCGCTGCGTTCCTCCAACATCCAAAGTCCGCATATACTTTAAATACAGGTGGGTGCGCATCCTAAACAAGGAAAAATGCTATGGCATATTGGTAAAGCGTGAAGATGGTATCGGGGAGGTCATGGGGTCAAACCCCGACCTCGCCCCTCACACACGTTTTTGCACCAATATATTACATACACCCCAAAATTTATATAGCCCATGCTCCAAACCTTTGTTTAAACCATATGAAAATTTCATAAGAGATGCACTCCATTAAAACAAAAATTCCAACACATAAAATTTCATGAACCCACATTCAACCTTGGAGGACATTGGGAAAATTTCACCTTCACAAACCAAACTTGTGAATCCAATTGTAACACTTGTCATAGTCCCATTGGACAAAAACTGAAGAAGATTCTCTGCATGTTGATTGGACTGCCATGTCATCAACCTGTACCTATTCTGCAATATTTTTTTTAAGTTTTGCTTGTTTTGAATGGCGATCAGCAGACCATAACTTCTTCATCCGAACTCAGTTTTCGATGAAATGAGTTTTGTTGGATTCTTGGAGACGAGTTGATCATTGTCATTCTGGTTTGGTGAAATTATGAGCAATTTGAATTTTGAGCTATTTTTTTCCCTTGATCCTGATTTTGATCAGAGTGTGATGGCAAGATCATATTTTTCATCTGAGTAGCATATCTCCAGTCAAATGGTGGAGAGGAATCTTTATGGAATTGTGAGGAATCTAAAGGATTCCCTAAGGTCTGAATTTTGACAATTTTAGAACCAGGCTATGTTTATACTCATTTTTTTCAGAATTTCACAAAGAGCGCAGTGGTGTGTTCAGAATCGCCATCCGACTAGCGGATTTTTCGAGCATCTTCGAGAAAGAATCTTTGAAGGAATCTTCTAGATTCTCGAGGTTCCAAAATTTGATGGTGTCAGAAATGGACAAGTTTATAATCAATTTTATACCACTCATCACCAAGAATTCAATGGTGTAGTCCATTTTAGCAGCTTATCTTTTCGTTTTTCGACTATCTTCGAAAGTGGAGGTATATGATGCAGTTATGCTATGCTTTTCTTCTGATATGTTGGGATGATGTTACCCTTGTTGACATCCCTAATTAGCATTATGTTGAGGGATAATTCTTGCCACATTATTATTATAATTTATTAGCTTGTCATGCTAAAGGAAGACCCATTTGAGTGAGATTTTTAATAGGAAGAACGTCTCGTGGAGAGACAAGCCACTCTTGTTGAGGGAATTTACCCATATGAATTAGAGTTCCTGAGAAATTCTCATGGAGAGACATGACACTATGGTTGACGGTAATCATCCTTGTAATGAAAAATAACATTCCATGTACAACATCATCATCATTAGCATCAATTAATGAAGGGCCTCCACTCTATTGACACCAGGCCCAGAGACGTAACCCACACTGGGTGAACTCCGTTATCAATGGGTTGTGTTATTTATTTGTTGATCGTCATTATGTTTCTTCTTCTTTAAGCATGTAAATGTGGTTATTTTACACTCTTTTAAATGCAATTATGCTAGCATCATAGAAGTAAAAGGTCTAGTTAATTCTAGTAGCTTAATAACTCTAGATCAAACAGTACCCCAGTGGAGTCACTTCATAAACATAAACATTTCTTTGCTGCCAACGAGCCTGGAAAGTACCCTAACATATTTTATTTCTTCACCTCTCTACGCAGGAGGTTTTTCTATTCTTTCTTCTTTATGTATTTTTAAATAGGACTGTGCATCCACACTTATTTATTTCATGGGTGGATAGGGATCCCAACTTATTGAGAGAATGAGAGGTTTTCCTTTCAAAGAAGCATATATAGGGCATGTCATATTGGTATGTTAATTTGTATTTTCCCCTTGTCCTTCTCTACTTGATTGGATCAACTTGAAAACACTGAAACATAAAAATCCAAGTGTAGTCATGAGGTTTCTATAATAGACATGGATGTCATGGTTTGAAACAAGGATTACTTAACACAAGGATCATATTTTCCATCGAAACATCATCGACCAAAATATGTAACCAAGACAAGGAAGAAGGATAGGGAGTTAGCAAAATGTTGCAGTTTCACAAATTCTTTTCCTATTTTTGTGCATTCCCTTTTGTGTCAATAGAGCATCATCATGCAAGGTCTTACTGATAGAAAAAAAAAGACATAATGCAACAAAAAATCAAAAACAAAGCACAAGAAAAAGAGTCTAAATCAAAGAATAGTGCAAGGAAAAAATAAGAAAAGGCAAGAGAAACTAAATATAACAAGCACAGGATGAGCGCAAGAGATGGAAAACTAGGATGCAACTAATCCTACTCCCAACCTAATACCTAGGAGGTCGGAGTCACGTATAATGAAATTTCCAATGTATCCACTGTAATTGTTCCCAACATATAATAAAAAAGATGTGATTGATTAAACCAAATATAAAATCATGTGAAATAGGAAAGATAAGAACTTCAATAACTTTCGGAAAAAATTGAAGTTCTTTCCTGTTAGTAGGAAGATAGCCCATAACCTCTATTTCTAACTAGTTTAGATTCTTACCCTTTCAATGAGAATCGGAATTCAACAAACCTTGGAAGCTTCTCATGGATGTGTATATCTACATCGAATTCCTTAGAAAGTGTGAGAAAATTTCAAAACTTGTCATTTGCAACAAATATTTCTAGGTAATATTGTTCCAACCATTTAGATCATAAAATTCCTGATAATCTTCTTAAAAACCCAGAAATATTTGAGAAGATGAATTTTCAATTAGAGTCATAGGATTATGATGAGAATATTGTGAGGGAAAATATATCTAATCATATTAAGCAGCCATGTCAAGACAATTAGGACCTAACATAACCATCAGCGAAGGTTGAAGTGCCTCAAATGCTCGATAGGTATCTGAATGGTGAAATGTTGTACCATAAAGATCAAAGGATATAAAATAACTGTCCTTGGATGTGTTGATGGGAAAATCATAAGTTGAAGGAAAATCATCAGGGATATAATAATGATCATATGTATTGATTAAAGCATCATATTCCCATTTTGTAATTAACAAAGATAAATCAATTTGAATAACTCTACGAATGATCTAAAGAATCGAACCAACTTCATTGCAAGCCAAATTTGACAAACCATTTTCTAGTAACTGGTGACAAACTATACAAGTATCATAATCATCAAAATAATTTAAAAGGGATGCCAACACAAAAAACACATGAGACCAATCAGGACATAGTGAACAGGGAAGAATTTGATTTGTGCGATAACTCATGCATTCATTACCACTGAAGAGGATTTCAAGTGCGATGAAGGGAAATATTTACAATACAACATTCGCAAGAAAATATAGGAGCTAGATATTAAGAAATGATTCTAATAGGCTTGGTACCTTCAACCAAATATAGTATTTGAAATGATCAATTTCACAATCCCATGACCCTATGAGACATACACATTCCAAACTTGATTTTGGTGCAAGAGATTTACATGAAGATGAATCAACTAAAGAAGATTCTTGAATCCAATGAGAAATAAAGTATTGAATGTTTGAAAACTTACATCTGAAGTACAAAACAGATTTCAAAAATAAATTTACATCAAGTGAAACCGTGTAAAGAGAAGGATTATACGAAATAAACTAGATCCAACTTAGTTCAAGGGCTTACCAGAGTTGCAAGATCCTGACATAACCATCAACAGAAGTTGAAGTTCCTCTACTTCCTCACAAGTCACATAACTTTAAAGGATTTTAAAATCCCATTTTGAAGATTGAATTAGATTGTTCATGGTCTAAGGATACCTTCTACCATTGGTTTCAATAGAACCACTTCTCACCGGATGGCGACTGTCTTTGTCACTGATTTGACCATATTATTCAAATTCAACAACCAGATTACTCAATTCAAAATATTCTTCTGATCAAAAATTCGAAGATGGATGAATCAAGAAAATTTCATGAGCAAGTTGATTTGAATATTTTCCTTTATGCAAGGGAAGAGATGATGAGGGATGGGAAGAATACTCGATGATTTTATTTTTTTTATTTGCATCATATATTACATCACCTCCTTGTTCCAATGGCAAAATTAACTGAACGATTTAATAACTTGAAGAACATGGTGTATATATGTCGCAATTAGATGCACCACAAATGAGAGAGCACAAGCGATAGCTAGATGAAGAGTAATTTTCCATAAGTAAACCTTCTTTGACCGAATCATATTTAGATTAAATTCTTCATGAGAAACCGAAATATCAACTGATGCACTTGGGCATTCGTGATCACATACATCAACAGACTCATCATTATTAGAATGATTATTTCCAAAGGCTACAGATTCATCGAAAGAATGGATTAAATTTGATTTACTACCAAGATTAACATATTGAAAATCATCCAAGAATGGAAGCGCATCATCTTCACATGGAGGGTTTTTAAAAATAGAAGAAAGATTGAAATCATATTCACCTTTTTCCTCATCTACCTGTGTAATGTGAGTGCATTGTATCTAATTGCAATTTGAACCAGCATCAAAAAAACCAAGAGAGTGCAAAAACATTTTGGTGGAATATATTTCTCAAGAGGATCATGGTACAAAGGTTCATGGCCTTTATATGATAGAGGTTAACAAAAATCCAAATAATATTCGAGACTAAAATTATGAACAGCAACATCATCTTGTGGAATAGAGGAGTTAGTATTCACCATAGGCCTCATGATCCAATACAGAATTCCCCCATTGAATCTAAATTGTGAAAAGTAGAAGAAGAATGAGATGGATTAGGAATTTGATTTTCATATTTCCCAACTTCATAATCACCATAAGGAGGCACTATCATTGGGACTAGAAAAGGAGGAGGACGAGGAAAAAAATGAATAATAGGCTCTTCCTCTGAAATTAGAGGTGTCTCATAATTCACAAGAGTTGGGGAAGTGAAAACATCAATAGGTGTAGATTCAAACTAGTTCAAATAAATTTGAACCAAATGTTCAAACTTTTTCTTATAGAATTCCTGATCCATATCTTATACAGAAAATTTATAACATAAATCAAGGAATCTATTAGAAAATCCCTCAACTAATTCATCGGGCTCCATTCTAAGTTGATTGATTCTTTTGTGAACATCTCGGTAATCATACCAATCGAAATATTGATGAAGCTCCTTAGTAAAATGACGAAGGGAATGAATGGAATAATATGGTAAGGTATGAAACAAATTATTAATACGAGCTTCAAGAGTGAGGGTGAGTATAATACACATAAAATCTTCATCATCGATTTGGAAATATTTACAAAACCCAAGAAAAGCATTTATGTGTCTAGATAAAAGTATACCACCCTCGGCATTAAACTTGAAATGAGACAAGGCATGAACAAGTTCTGTGGAGAGTGAAAGTTTTCCAGAAGGTAGGTTAGAAAATCACTCTTGGATTATGATTTAGGAAATATCCATTTATGATAGGATATTCAAAATAGACTCAACAAACACAAATTGTCATCTAGCCCTTCTTCTAGCGTCGTTGTTAACGGTGCTAGAAATCCTTCAACCAATGGTTCCCCATGATGTGAAGTCCCAATTAGACCTCACACCATTTGGAATAGGAGCCCCATCTGAATTATCAACATGGTTTCCATGTATTCTTATATATTTTCCTTGGCTATAATTGTCATCAAGAAAGAGGAATGCAATGGAACTTTCTAAAAGAAAGAAGGTGTTCCTAGTGAGTGTTCAGTTGCAGGTATGCAAAAGTTCTTTTACTATGGAGGGGAGAGTAAAGTGAGCCTCTAAGAGAGAGGTAATATTACCACCCTAGAAGAGACAAAAAAAATCAAGAGGGATCCATCTAACATTTAGTGTAATAGTCTACAATGGATGTGACGGTCATTACAACCAATCAACAAGAAATATATGTTTTGTATCCTACAGAATATTCCACAAGGATGGGACAACAACAACAACCATTACAACACAGCCTCAAAAATATAAGTACTAAAATAATGACAAATAGTTCAAATACTTTATCACAGATTAACGCAAACATGAAATACAAACATCCGCAGAATATTCTTACAAATATTCATAATCCATGCATGAAGAATGTGCTAACCTTGAAGGCTTATGTTATTATGTAAAAGCTCCAAGACACATGTATACAATTAAAATCACTATCTCCAATAGCGGAACGTTGGAGCCGCTCCTTGCCCCTCAAAATAATTGATTTGACTCTCTAATGCCTTACGAGAGAAGCCAATGTGAAAATTAATTTGCTCATACAATGAGGGTGTATATATAAATAATATGTGATGCTTCACCTTCCTTGTGACTCTTTGACTACCCTCATGATTTTTTCGCTTCATATGACTTTTAAAATTTACATGACTCTTCATATTTTGAATTTTTCCTTTGGAATTCCATTTTACAATACATTGTTAATATTTAATCACATGATCCATAATAATGATGTGGCATATGATGATTTGTGACATGGCATGACATGACACTAATGGCATGGACTGCATGATGATGTAACAATGCCAATTTTTCCTTCTTGCTACTTCTTTCTTCATGTCTTCTTGAAAATATGGTACTCGTTCTTCTTCTTCCTTCTCCTTATGAATTGAAGATGGGGAGTCTTTCTTGTGATATTGATCTTGATCTTCTATTATAGTCTGGTGTTCCTTTGTCTTATTGCCTGATGACCATATTATCTCATCAAATCCATATGTGTCTTCTAGCATGTCCTCCTTATCCATGTCCTTCTTCGTCATCTGGTGATAGTATGATAAAGCAACTGCATCTCCAATCCACTCATGAAAATGTAACATCAGTCTGATAAACCCCTAGTATAAGATGGTGCACAATGATCTAGTGCCTAAACCGAAACTGGGTGATAGGCTGGAAAAGAGGACCAACAACTGTAAATTTTGTAGCTCATGAAGTCAGGGGTGAAGCTTGAGCCTTAACATTGTGCAATGCATATTTTAGGCTAGATTGGGGAAGAAAATTGAGCAATATCGGAGCTCAGTGTGACAGGCTGAGGGGATGGTCATTGTTTCAGCGAACTACATAGTTCTAAGAGACAAAGTAGACCTAGTGATTGTGAATTTGTGTAGCTCAAAAGCTTAGGGTTTGGGCTTGAGCTCATATATTGCATAGTGTGTAGTTGAGTCCTGGATGGAGGGCATGATTGTGCAGTTTTGGAGGCCAAGGCCTAGACTATAGCACTGAAATTGTGAAATACGCAGTACTAGAAGGATAAGAGGCTAGATGACTTTGAATTTTCGTAGTTGAGAATATCAAGGCTAATGATTGAGGTCTGAGATTGCACATTATGCAGTGCTGGCTTGGATGGCGAGGAAGATTGCACAGTTTTGGGACAGAGGGGTTGGGATGAAGCACTGAAGTTGCGAAATGGGAAATTATGGGAGGTATATATTGTGAATTAAGAAGTTCCAAGATACAAGGGCACTGCTTGAGGGTTGATATTGTGTAATGCATAGTTCAGGAGGGCTTGATGAGGCTAGGATGCTGGGAGTTTTCTAAAATTTGGCTAAGTCTGTGGAAAAAGAGGATGATGTGAATAGTGATATGACTTGAGTGTGATCACACACTTGAAACACTTTGATGACACAACAACATAGATCATCTGAAACACATTAACAACATATTTCCCTCAATGCGAAACTTTTCAATGACTTTACGGTAGTTGCGACACTAAAGGCATACTTTTCAACGACTGTGACGACACTTTTGCAATAGTGCTTACAAAATTGGGAAAGAGTGCAACTAATGTTTACATGGTTAGACTAGCTAATTCACATAAATATAACTCCTTTAAACCACTAGAATAATCATACATTCATTGTGCGACAACTAACATGAGAAATGACAATAATTTCTAAAGTGCAAATGACTCTTGCAAAATAAAATCTAACCACAAATCCCCTATTACCTTTTTATAGTATATTTTCCATTATATTGTAGCTAATGACTTATGAATGTGTATAATTCCCTCCAATTCAAATCTATTCAAGAATTACTTATAATTTGTAGATATTGTACCTATCTTTCTCAACCATTGAATCTATAGAAACATGTATACTATTTGAACGAGAATAGTATACATTGGTATTTCTAAATTATGTTATCTCTTATCCAGGTGGATATTGGTGGCCACCCACCTATTCCACCTAGACCTCCAATCGGTTTCATCAGTTTCCTTGTTTATAGCAACATTTACTATTTTTAGCAGTTTTTTCTGGTCCTGAACTTCCAGAGCAATTTTTATCCCCTAAATGGAATTTTTTTATATCTGCGAAGAATCTTGAAATACTGGGAGAGATTTATATGATGATATATTGTACACTCCAAATGGAGATAATATGACCAAGTTACGACCTCAGTAAGTTGGCTTCCCAACTAACCCCAACGGGGCCCACAAACTCTTGGTGTTCCATCTCTTGGGGTTAGGGTTTTGGTTGTTTAGGATTTTCCCACGTTGTTAAATAAGAACAATTCCCTTTAGCCTCATTTTAATGAAATTTAGAGGCATGTAGCCACCACATCTCTTCTCAGACATAAGCTATCATCGCTTGAGCTAGTTTATTTTCCATTCTGTTTGTAAGCATTTTTCAGTATTTGATATAATTAAAGGAAGTGTTATTCCTACTGAATCTATGATTTTATGTTTATTTATGCATTTTATTTCATTCCTACATAATTTTGGATCAGTGGTATCAAAGCGGTCTTCTCTTTTTCTATCTTTGTTTGCATGTCCCCAACGAGGTCAGGGTATAAGGAGTTAGGGCTTGATCTGGTTAAACATTTGCAAGCTCAGCCTCACAAAATCCAAAGACCTCCCATGACAGAAAAAAATAAAGACGAGGGAGCAGGAGATCCTATAAAAATATTGCTCGAGGAGGCCCTCGAGAAATAAAGGAACGCTATTATGGATAACTTTTCCCAGATCCTTCAACGACTACCCACTGACAATGCATATTCATTCAGCAGCCACTATGGAGGTGCCACTCCTTTTAAGGTATAAGTAAACTTTGAAATTCCCATATTTGAGGGCCAAATAGATGCAAACACCATAGATATATGGTTGAATCTATTAGAAGGATATTTTTCGATTCATGACTTTTCCAATATGGAAAATATTACTTTTTCACTCCTCAAAGTCGCCCCCCAAGTCAAGGACTGGTGGGAAACCTACTGTGAGCAAAAGGATGAGAGGGAACCCTCCCTCTTCTCGACACTACCTACCTGGAATTATTTATGAGATTCCATCAAGGAACAATATTATCCCATGGGGACCTATGTGGAAAATTACATACAATGGACTAGGTTGTGGCAACAAAAGGATCAACATGTGCATGAGCTGACGAATCTGTTCCATACCCTGCATACAAATTTGGGTATCAAATATTCGGAGAAACATTTGGTGTTGAAGTGCCACAATTTTCTTCATAGATACATTGAGGAGGAAATGGAGTTCGTCGACATCTCCTCACTTGGTGCAGCATACTGGTATGCTTCCAATATTGAGCATAAATTCAAACATAAGAGGTGATACTTTGGATTTGCGAATCATAAACAAGGGAAAGGCACCCCCAAACTGCAAAACAAAGGAAAAAGGAAAGGTAAGGTGGCCCAAGAAAACCCACCAAAGCCACAAGCAAATAACAACACCGTGAATCCAAGGAAGGACACAGGAAAGTGGTGTGGGTTCCATAAGAACTCCACTCACAACACAAGTGAGTGTTGGTCCAAGAAATCACTCATGGCCAAGCTGAAAGCATCTGAATCAGATGCATGTTTCGACTCTGAATCAGAACATGAAAAAGGTAATGACAAAAGGAAGCATATTAGTGATGCGGAGCCCAATTCCACCATTTCCACCACCAATATCCAGAAGGAGGAACTTGAAGATCTAGAGGAGGGGGAGTGCCTCTTCCATTCCCAGATGTGAGTGAAGGGTTCCCCACTACTGTTCATTGTAGAAAGTGGGAGCCAAAAGAACCTCATTTTAGCAGAGTTCATGAAGCAGCTTGGCCTGCCAACCACAACACGTCCATAGTTGTACACCATTGGGTGGCTTCACCAAGGACGGGATCTCCGCGTTAGCCAAGAATGTCACCTTCCCTACAACATCAAGCCCTTCACGGATGAGGTATTATGTGATATTCCTCCTCTTGATGTTTGTGATGTATTATTAAGCCAACCATATTTGTGGAAGCGACATGTTGTGTATGAGTCTAGGCCTCACACTGTTATGGTTACTTTGGGAAATAAGTTGTACAGGATACCAGAGGTAGCGCTGCCTACTTCCATCTCTTTGATCACTGCAAAACAATGTAGTAAGCTCATTTCTAAAACGAGGAAATTTTTTTTCCTTATGATCTACCTTCAAGGAACGAAGAATACTATGGCCATGCCCTCCAGAGAAGGCTCCTCCGCATGTCAAAAACATATAGATAAGGTCATGGAGGAGTACGAGGGCATCTTCACCTCACCTATAGGGGTACCTCTGCATTGTCAGGTTAATCACTCCATCGATCTCATCCCATACGCGCCACTACCCAATGGACTGATCTATTGGTGCTAACCACTGTGCTCGACTCTTGTGGGCACAAGACTTCATGTTGGCTGCATCTCTACAAAGGTGATCCAAAATTTGGTAGTACATACTAGATGCTCCTGGAAGGTAAGAAATTTCCATACTTTCACCTCCAATCTGCATATTTGTGCCACCTGGGACACCTTTGTGTTCCTTCAAGAAAGGGTGCTAAGATGAGTTTGGAAGCGCACTACAGTTAGGTCGCTAGAAATTTCAGGGTTGAGAAAACAATGGTAGTACTATAGAAGTATTTCTATTGGCTGAACCTTTGACAAGATGTCAGGAAGTAAATTAGATCATGCACTGCCTGTGTCATTGCTAAACCAACCATCAAGAAAGGCCTATACACTCCACTATCTACCCTTAGTCGACCTTGGGAATCCATCTCCATGGATTACTTGTCAGGAATTCCTTCTACCAAGCATGGAAATGACTGAATTTTTTTGGTCGTCGACAAGTTCTCTAAGATGGCCATTATGGCGGCCTACAAGAATAATATCATAGCATAAGCCACTGCTAAACTCTTCTTTGATCGAGTGTTGGTAAACTTTGGGATCATGCTAATTGAAATTAGAACAAAACCATTGCAATCATGCTACCAATGTAAATGAATTAATAACAAAATCACTACAAATGCTACTGTAATTGTCGACTTCTAATTGCACTTTTCTAACCTATGAATACCAATAAAGAAACATTCACACACAACACTTGAAAAAGCAATCTGGAAATGCTAACTGTAACTCTTCAAACACACACACAAGCTCACAATATAACTCAAACTCCAATTCAAATTCAAACAAATCGATTTCCAATAATCAAACAATTCATAAATTAAATCTTCAATCTTCATTTTTCATTTACGCTCTGATTGAATGATAATGGGAATCAAATGGCAATCAAATGAATTTGCTAGCCAATTGAATTGGCTCGTCTAGGAGATATAGAACATAGTTCAGAGTTCACACTCAATTTTCTTCACTGACAGCATCAACATATCTAATTCAAAAATCTAATCTGGCTACGAGTCATAACTAAAATAACCAAACTTTCAAAAAAATCTTTAATTCAACTCAACCTTGCTCTTAAACATACTAACTTCCAGAACAAATCCAATATTTAGTTTTTTATTTTAAACATTACTCATAGCAACATAACATTGAAAATTTCGAAATACAGACAAAGCATAAATATATTTCATTATCGGCTTATGGCAATGAATGCTTAAGTCACTTTCAGAATGAAATTATTTTCCATAGTCTGCATTCCTGAAAGAAATATTTTATGTTTCAAGCATCATGATCTAATATAGCTCTGACTAGTCCTGAACATTTGAGGATTTAATTCTTATGATATTTAGCTCATATGTAAAAATAAAGTTTTAAGTACAGAAATGATTTTGGATTTCACACAGTAATTCATTTGATGAAACTCACACTTTGCATACAAATCCTATTATCTAAATAGGCTAAACGACTTATTTCCAGTTATGGTGGGTCCTTTCCACTCCTGGAGCAAGCCCAAATTAACTCAAATCGCTTGAAACTTGAAAACAAAAATCACTTACAAAACTTGAAGTATGAAATTGGAATTTTGCGTTATAGTTCAACAAAACATGAATTCTAACATCAAATGAAACAAAGTCTCCATTGTATTCATAACATAAGAAAGATTACATCTGCTTGCTACTTCCAGCTACCATCTATTACTCCTCCTTGAGAGCTCTAGCTTTTTATACAGAGTTGTTGATAAAGCCAAGCATAACTATTTGTGAAATAATCATAACAACAATCTAACAAATGTAATTATTAATTCTTCTAGAGAGCCTTAAAATGGGTCACAGTTGGGTTGTTCATGGCAATAATGTATGAACTATTTCCATTTTTAGCTCAACCAAGGCATGCACAACCAAATCTAAATTGGCCAAGTCATTCACATTCAACATGATTACATTTATATTAGAATATTCACTCGACTGTAAGTCCTTCATGGTAATGAATTTTGCCAAACGGTTTCTGGGTTACATTAATAAGGGTAATCTAAACAAAACCCACATGTCATAATTTCATGATTGTTACCTATTTGATCCTAAAATTTAGATTTTCACCTACAACATTTTCGTACTCAACTCTACAGTAACTAGTTAAACTACCTTATGAAGAATTTCGGTGATGGGACTTTTCAAAAAATGAACTTAGCGAAAATGTCATTAGTAAAACATGTAAAAATCATATTTAATCATATAAAATGGAGGAAAACTAATGATAACCAATGATAGGGTGTAAAATATATATTTGGCGGTAGATTATGGAATTAGGGTATGGAACGAGTTAAAAAAAAATTATTTTAGGGCATGAATGGTGATATTGAAAGATGACAACATGGGCATTTTCAGGCCCAACAGTGGGTGACAAAGTTTGGGTACGTTTTCAGAAGGACCACCACAATGGATCCCACCGCAAGCTTCACCTACTTCGATATGGGCATACACCATCACCAAAATTGTTGGGGACAATGCCTTCGAGCTCAGTATTCCACCATTCCTTGGCCTACACCCAGTGTTCAATGTGGACTATCTTCGGCCCTACTTTCCACCATTACTAGAAACATCCAACATTGTAGAACAACTCCCACCAATAGAATTAAACATAGATTGCATGGAACAAGCCACAACTGATTGGATCATGGAAACATAGATCAAGAACACCTACCAGCAGAGGATCCAGCAATTAGGGGAGTTTTGAAGTCTAAAATGGGCCTCCTAAGGAAATTGTAAAATAATAGTGGAAATACTAAAATAATATTAGATTACATCATCAAATTTTAGAGGGAAAAAAGAATAAAATAATAAAACTACTTTTTCAACTCGTATTTTCAACTTGTCTCCCTAATTTTTTACTCAAATTTCGAGCGGAAACACTCGTTGGATATATAATTTAATTCCTCATCCAAGTATTACCCATGTTGCATACTTCTGATGGACCTTGCTACATGAAAAATGATAAATACATGAAAAACGTGATTGCAAACACAATTTTTCATGTATTTCTCAGTTTTCATGTAGAAGAGTCTATCATAAGTATGCAACATGGGTACTCTTTGGCTTATGAATTAAATTTTACATCCAATGAGTACTCCTGCTCGAAATTTGAGTAAAAAATTAGGGGGATAAGTTGAAAATATGAGTTGAAAAAATAGTTTTATTATTTTATTATATTTTATTATTTTTACTTTTTTACTCCAAAAATAATGAATCATACCCCATGGTTGACATCATCATCTTGAAAACTATTGGCTCTTATAAAGTTTATTTTGGTTGTACATTTTTCTTAAGAGGCCCATTTTAGACCTCAAAATTCCCCTAATGTATATCAAGTTGTCAAAGCAGGCCAACTCCTTCACTAGGGCAAGTGGTCCATTACGAACTAGGTTTAACAAAAGTTTCCTCACCTCAGGGAGGCTCTGCACGCAATGGGGACCATTGCTTCCTAAGGGGGGAGGAATGATCCAGGTGGATATTGGTGGCCACCAACCTATTCCACCTAGACCTCAAGTTGGTTTCATCAATTTCCTTGTTTATAGCAGCGTTTACTATTTTTAGCAGTTTTTCGGGTCCTGAACTTCCAAAGCAGTTTTGACCCCCTAAACAACATTTTTTTGAGGTTCGCAGTAGGCTCTTAAATAGAGGCAAGGTCCTCTGGAAGTACTCGGAGAGATATTTCCAATCATATATTCTATGCGCCAAATGGAAATAATATGACTGAGGAAGTTGGTTTCCCAAATGACACCAACAGGGCCCACAAACTCTTGGTGATCCATATCCTAGGGTTGGGGTTTTGGTTGTTTAGGGTTTTCCCATGTTGTTCAATAATAAAAAGGCCCTTGAGCCTCATTTTAATTTAGTTTAGATGCATGTATCATCCACATCTCTTCTCAAATATAACCTACCATCGCCCGAGCTAGTTTATTTTCCATTTTGTCTGTAACAATTTTTTAGTATTTGATATTAATGAAATGAAGCGTGATTCCTATTGTATCTCTACATTTATGTTTATTTATGTATTTTATTTCATTCCTGCATAATTCTGCATCAATATCATACTTAGTTTAATGTTTTGGAATTTTCCTCTACAATCAATACTCCCCCCATTAGCCACCAAAAATTCATTTTTTTCATTAGAAATAAAAAATAATAATTAGGCACTCTACTAATGTTCTATTAATGTGTTTTTCATACTGCTAGAGTTACTAATAACTATGACCTTCTTCTTTTGAATGTATCCTACAATCATATGGGTTTGAGTCATTAAAAAACTTGAGTGGTTGAAAATATGTTTCACACATATTTAAATCAATATTATGCACAATTTAGCATGTATTTCCCAATTTTTTAACTTGAAAAGTTCTTCAACACTCTTTTTGTGTAGATGACTCCACATATGTGACCCCTTTTTTTTTGTTTCTTCACATAATTGTTTCCTTTTTTCCTCCATTTCCTTCTACGATACATGAGTAGGATAATGTGGCATTGTCAAATGAACCCCAAAATGATATCTAATTCCTACATATGTTATAGTCATAGAATTGTGCGTAACCATATTCTTGGCTTCAATTTGATGAAAATAATGCATAACTTCTGTAATATTTCATGATTTTTTAAGAAAATTTGCATGTTTAATGCCTTCCTTAAAACTTCACATGTAAGTTCCAATAGGTTTCCATCACTTATGTTACCCACCCTTATGATCAATACCTAAAATTCTAAATTATAACATTCAAAATCACCTAAGTTCTTGATGCTTGTCAATTGACTAAAGTAATCTCATTACAAAAATTTTCTAATTGTTCTTCCAAGTATCTTGTAAATAAACCTCAAGTATAATGGTAAGAATGGGACTTCCGATTAACTACCAATGGTACCATTGATAACATTCATTCTTAAAGTACAAAGTTGCTAGGAAAAGCCTTCTTTTATTGCCTATAATATTATGCAATTCAAAGTATTTATTTATCTGGTTCACCCATGTAATAACCTATGTTACATCAAAACTCTTTAATTCAACTCGGGAAAGGTTCACAAAATTAGGAACCCATCTATGAATAACCCCAATATAAGAGTTAAATCCATTTGAAAAAAATTTACTCTACTGCTAGAAAGTTGTTAAACATGAATACTACCTTTATTTTCATGAGTCATTTAAGTAACATTATCAATTTTATGGAACCTCTTATCTAGGGCTTGTATGATCTTGACCATAACCTTCTATCTCATTTGTTCCAAATTTTCATCCATCCTATTTTCTATTTGTTCCTTATTTTTTTCCATTTTTTATTCCAATTATTCCATCTTCTTTTCCATATGGTTGTTATTTTTATCCATTTTCTATTCCATGAAGTTTTGTAAATTTTTCATTTTTATCCATATACCCTTTAAAAAATTCTTTTGTGTGTAACAATTGAAACTTTTTTTAACATTGTATCATCTTTTTTTCTTAAATTGGGTTTACATTCTGGTTAATTTGTTCTACATCTCATCAATTTATTCACTTCTCATGCTCGAGCCTTATAGAGGTTTATTTCATGTAGTAATTTTGGAGAACCTTTTTGTATATTGAAAAACAATAATGCTCTTGTGTTTTGTATTTATCAACAATTTTTAATCACCAAAAATAGATCTTCTAATTAAATGTTATACCAATTATAATTTACATATCTTTCAAACCTTAATTTGGAAATTGTTTGGCTAGTTCACCCATACATACATAGATACATATAAGTTAAGACTTTATGAGTCTAAAATTTCAGCCTCTGTTATGTTATTTCAACATGTCTTCTTAAACTCTTGATAATTTCACATTCTGATAGTTCACCAAAAATGGTTATGGCAAAAATACTCAAACTTTCTCAATTAAGACTAATTTCAAAACTAATAACAAAACTCTTATTTCTACAAAATATATACAAAATATAATAATTCAAAATATAATTTTTTTTTCCAGAAGTAATTCATTATATCTTTTCAAAATTTTGAATATTTCAAAGTCCAAAACCTTAAAAAAAGTGTTATAGCAAAAAAATTGATATATATTGGTTAAAGGGGAAACATCCTAGGATTGTATACTCGTGATACCAAAATTTGCAAACCAATCTTCATAAATAATGTAAAAATAGATATGATAAAAAAACAGAATATCTTAATTATAATAAAGATTTGATTAATAACAATCCACTTTAAAGAGAAAAAAACCTTATACCAAAAAATCTTCTTTATCATATTTATAAGATAATGTGATATGAAATAATATACCACTAAACCTTTCTAATTATAACTAATAAACTATGTTTATAAAGATCTTAATATAAAGATCCTAGAAATCCTTTAAAAAAGTGCTTATGAAAAATATGAAACTAAAGTTATCTTTATAAATTTATTGATGAAAATAAATGCCTGCTTAGGTGGATCCTAAATTCTCCCACATACATCCATAAATTTGATTGGGTTGATAATGTCATCCCTAATTTCAAACTTACAATCCATCATTTTTATTGGGTTGATAATGCCATCTCGAATTTCCAACTTACACTATATCGCTTCTTTTAATTTTTTGGCCATTTTGTTTGCAACTAGCCTTGTATAATTTGTTTGGCCAAATAGTTAATGATAATACCATGTGTGATCAATTTTCATTCATTATTGTCTTAAACCTTTCTTTCAAGTCACTTCAAATACAATTCATGTACTCATTCTCTTTGATTTTGGAGTTTTGTATAGATATAAAGAGCAGCCTACATTTCTATTTCACGTACTCGTTCTCTTTCAATTTTTTTTTTCGTGGATGTAAGAGTGAGCCAAGATTCGTTTGACCTTAATTTTAAAAACAAGTATAATGAAATCTATGTTTAACCAATAAATTTCGTATGCATATAAAATTGAATAACTATCGGAAAAACCTAATTTATCCTCTCAAACAAGTTTACAAATCACACTTGAATTAAAATCAAACTCCTTAGAGATATAAATAATGTTGTATGATAAACTTGCTCTACATACATGTTCAATATTTGTTTTTTATTTTTTTGTTTTTTAACGGAAAATTGTGGTCGATATATAGTATAACTTAATATGTTTTTTTTAATGAGAAAATAATCACTAATTGTTATTCGCAAATGCAAGTTAACTTATTATTGTTATTAAAAAAAATCATGTTACCAATAATTACCTCTAATAATTTGTAAAGGAACACAATTTCCCTAATGCCAAATATATGTAAATCTTGAATCATTAACTTATTTTGTCACGTCCAAAAAAAATAAATTCTTAACTAAACAAAAGCAATTTTAAGATATATCACGTAACATATATTTGTTAAAATTTACTGATTCCTTTATGGTTGAAGTTTTAATTACATTTAACCATATTTTTAAAGGACATCTTGTTCTGATTTTATGATTGAAGTTATGGTTATCTTTTATAAAATTAAATTTCATGTTCCACTGATTTGGTAGGTCAAGCTACCATCATAGTCACACGGGCTTAAAAATAAAAATTAGCTCTTTTCTGTGTACAATGTATACCTAACCTAAGTTAGTTTATTAGATAAGTTGGTATATGTAATCATATCGTTACATGGCTAGTAGTCATAATTTCATATAACTAGAGTTGGGCCCACAACAACTAGCTTCAATATTTTAATGTGCCATGGATACATGTATAATGGCATTAAAATATTGCATAACTCTCCATGTTATGGACCACCACCAAAAATATAGCGACGTGTCGTTCACAAATAATTATATCTCTAAAAACAAGTTTAAAGTGAAGTTTAACATGTAGCAAAACATATCAGAAATTTTATCCTCTTTTCAAATGTTAATTTTATATTGAAAATTAACCATGCGTGCACTTGTTCTGGCCAACCTTATATAAATGTGGAATATTCTTCAAAAAAGATATAGAGCTATTGTCCATTTAATAAAAGTATGATATTTTTTATATAATTTAAATTTCTCATGAATTTTCTAATAAGATGTATAAGACACTAATTATGCCCTTGTAATTTAAAATTTGCTAACGATACTTTTGTAATTTTAATTGGGTATATGATATAGTTGAACCATGAGATGGTCAAAATAGACACACCAACATTATTATTCAAGATTCAAGTTCAAGATTCAAGTGCGTGTACGGTGCGAACCGAATAAAAAACAAGAATATATTAAGCTCGAAATGCTTTAGAGCCCTTTATCATTATGAAATTTTAATAAGGTGAATCAACTACAACTTTGGATAATGTGTTATAGTAACTCCATCTTTGGATAATGAGTGTTGTAGAGATGGATGTTCATCGTTGTTTGGAAAATAATCCATAGTAATATTTTTATTGTTTATTAATTTATATTGATATAAATTAACAGTTAATTGCATCCCATGTACATTGGAAAATTCTAAGTGCAACATCATTGTGGCGTATCTCAAATGTTTGTAGATGTAGGTAAAAGTTGTGAAGATGGTCTTCAGCCTTCACTTTTTATCAAGGTCATACTTTGTTAAGAGCTTTTATGAATACTTTGGCATCTTGTGCAATACACCCAAAAGCAAAAGTGGACCTTGAGACATCCAACCCAAATCTTGGTCTGCCATGCCTTCTTCTTCACTCTCCTCCTCTTCTTTGTCAGAATATGATGGATCTTCTTCTTCTTCCTCGCCGCCCAACCCATGGAAAGTTATGCCCGAGAGTACACGGTTATCTCTATTGCCACCACTAAAAACTGGAGTTTCTTCTACATTTTCCATAGAATCTGCTAACTCTTCAAGGTTGGAAAGAACCATATCTTCAAGGGAGGAAACCACTATCCCACTAGGGGTGGTTTTGTTCTTATGTGAAGAATATGGAAGACTGAGTACTCTCGAGATCAATCCAACTATTTTTGTGAATTGACGGGTAATAGGATGGATCGCTAGAATCTAATTGTATGGGATTTCAAAAGTTTGAGTCGGCTGTGGTTGGGAAGAGTCACCAACTTCAGAAACATGAGTAGGGGAGGTCCATTGAACGTTGTTGCCTTGATCAGAAGATGAGATGTTTGGGTTGGTTGGATTATCAGCCATAAAACATCACTTATCCCCTTCTAGCACCAAAAATGTTGACGGTGTTGGACTCGCCCACATTCAAGGTATCTCCTCAGTATGAAGTCCCCATTAGACCTCACACCATTTGGTGTAGGAGTCCCATTGGGAATAAAGGTCTGGTTTCCATATTCTTAAACATTTACCTTGGCTCTAACTGTCAGCAAGAGAGAGGGCTGCAGATGTACTTTCGAAAATCAAGGTGGGGTGTGCCTAGTGAGTGTCCAATTGCAAGTGTGTCAAGTTTCTTCTACTATGGGGGGGAGAGACAGAAGTGAGCCTCTAAGAGAGAGGTAATAGTGCCACCCAGGAAGAAACACACATGAACCAAAGGATCTGTCTAACATCGAGTGGAATATTCCACAAGGCATGCGATGATCATTACAACCAAAAATTGAGAAATATCTTCCTAATATCCCGTGCAATAGTCCACAACGATGGGACAACAATAACAACCATTACAACACATTCTCAATAAGATAAGTACTAAAATAACTGAAATAGTCCAACTATCTTAACACATTTCAAAACAAACATTAAATACAAACATCCGCAGAATAGTCTTACAAACATTCATAGTCTGTGCATGAAGAATCTGCTAGCCTCGGAAGGCTTATGTTATTAAGTAAAAGTTCCAAGACACTTATGTACAGTGAACATCACTAGCTCCAACAGTGGAGTGTTTGATCCACTCCTTGCCCCACAAAAGAACTAGCTTATATCTCTAATGATTTCCTCATAGAGCCAAGGTGAAAATTCCTTTGCTCATATGATGAGGGATTATATAAAACCAAGGGTGACTCCTTGACTACCATCATGGCTGTTTGACTTCCCATGAATTTTCAACTTACATAACTCTTTACATTCCATGTGTCTCCTTTGGACTTCCACTTTAAAATACATTTTTAATACAATATACATGGCGCACAATAGTGATGTGGTATATGACCACTCATGACATGACATGAAATGACACTACTGACATGGAAATGTCAAGCCATTGTTACTGCTAAGTTTAAGTGTCTTCGTGAAATAGTTTTCATTTTCACCTATGCATGCCTTGGTGATAAGGAGTCTTCAACGATCTCAAGTCTTGGATAGTGGTCGCAAACTAGTGTCTCTTTGCTTTCACCTCATTGATCAGCTTGTAATTTTAGCTGCAAGAGTGTATTTGATCATGCTTCCTCCTTTCTCACCTTCTTCATCATCTTTCCATGACAAGATAGAGTACATGTTCCTGCGATTCACTCATGATGAGACAATATCAATCCAAAAGCACCTAGCTTAATATGATGCATTTTGATCCAAAAGCTGAGCCCAAAAAATGTGGCAGGCTGAAAAGGGAGGTGCAGTGACTACACAGTTACATAGTTTAGGCAGGCAAGGGGAAGCCTTTACCCTTGATACTACGTAGTGTGCATTTTAGGCATGGCTGAGGGACAAGTTTGCATAATTTCCAAAGCCAGTGGGACAGGTTGAAGGGATGGGCACTAGGACAGCTTACTGCACAGTTCTCAGAGTCACGGAAGGTCGAGCTACTACGCAACTACGCATTTCAAGGGCTTGGGGGATGAGCTTGAGGCTATTGGTTGTGAAGTGTGCATTTCAAGTCGAATTGGGAGTCATGACTATCCAATTCTATAGGTCTGGGTCAAGGATTGGTCACATAAATTGTGCAGTGCAGTAGTCCTGGGATGCAGGAACTCTGCACTACGTAGTTCCAAGAATCAAGGTCACAACTAGATGATTGAGACTGCGTAGCTTAGGGGAGGTCACGTGAGGCTAAGTTTCTTAGTCGGGAATGTTTCCAAAAAATGGCTAAGTGCGGGACCGGTGTGAACGGTGATGAACTTTGACTGTGATAGCACACTTAGCATATTTTTTACGACTCATTGAACATAGATAATCCATGAAATACAAACAAATCATTTCCTCTGTGTGACACCTTTACAACCGGTTATGACAAGTGTGACACCAAAGATACACTTACGACGACCGTGATGACACTTGTGTGACAATGCTCAAAAAATTGGAAATGAGGTGCGACGAGTACGTACAAGTTTAGAACAAATAATTTGAAAAAAGGTGACCATTTGGAACTACTGGAACAGGCTCATGCATACAACGCGACAACCAATGTGCCAAAATACAACACGTTTCATATCTTGCGAAAGGGATCATAACATTATAATAAAACCAATAAAATGAACTTCAAAGTGTGCAACAATAATGAACAAGAACAAGGAAGGCTCTGAAATTTGGCATAGGCCAAAATTTTGGAGGGTGTTGTAGCAGCTACAACAGAACCATTTTATTCAATACATAATCAATATTGGTCAATTCTATTAATGAGAGAGACCTAGAACTCCTCAACACTCCTTGCACACCTTGGCATGCTTTGGCACACACTAACATTCCTTGGCACCTTTCGTGTTTTGGAACATCTTTGTACCTTGAACATCTTTCCATGACTAGGACGCTTAAGCACATGTTGGAATTCCTCAACACAACATAGAACCCCCTAGCATGTGTTGACATTCCCTATAGTCCCTTGTATGGCTTGGAACACATTGGCATGCATTAGCATACATTAACACTTGGCACACATTGACATACATTAGCACTTGGCACACATTGACACTTGGCATCTATTGGAACCTATTGTTAGTGTGCATAGCATGCCCCTTTTGAAAAAGGTAAATCCTAGCTTACTAACCCTCTAATGTGTTAATTTTCTTTCATTTTAGCTTGTTTCTCCCTTTTTTTTCCTTGACAGATGTTGGGACAGCTTGGCACCCTACACATAACAACAGTCCTTACCACCTAGCATGTCTTGGCATGCCTTGGCACTATTCGACACATGTTAGCACACCTTGGAAATCCATAACATACTCTGGAACTTCTTGAAATACCCTCTATTCCCTAGCATGCCTTACCACTACCTGGCATACCTTATCACTCCCTCCTTGCCATTCCGTGATGGAATTATTTCCATTGATGGCAAAGGAGAAGCAAAGTAGTAGTAAGGCAAGGAGCAACAATACAAGGAAAGGAGAAACATCAAGTTATGCAGGAGAAAGGCAAGGAGAAGCAACAAGGTATGTGGGAGAAAGGAACAAAGGAGCAACGACAATGAAAATAATTAGCAAATATGTGATGGAAAAGGAGCAGCAAGGCAAGAGAAGTAACAAGGTCAGTAAAGCAAAAAAGGAGCAGAATAGGATCAGAAAAGGTAGGAAAAGGAGCTTATGTAATACATGTTGGTAAGATATATGTTATATGTTGATGGAACATATGTTGACGCTAGATGTTGTATATCTTATTCTTGGCATGCTTGATAGCAACAAAGCAAAGGAGCATCAATAGGTGATAGGGCATGGTGATATGTTGGCATGTTTGGATGTTGATGGATTGATTCTTGTGTTGATGGCTTTGATAAGTCATGATGATTTGATTTAATTAAAAGAATAAAGGAGTTGTGATATGTTTGGATAATGTCAAAAATATTTTTTAATGAAGAATTTGTGGTGACACTAATTTGTTGTTGAGATGAACTGTTGTAATGCAAAGGAAAGACTTCATGACAACAAAGTATAAACTCCATGACAACAAAACAACACACGACTCAAGGAGGTTAAGGCAATGGCATGAAGAAAATATGAATTTGATCATATAGGTGGCTTTGGAGAGTGAATGTTGCATACATATGCTTGCATTATTTTCATATCTTGTGTACATATTGTTTACATTGGAGAATGCTTGCATGTGTTGTGGTGGTATAATTGTTTTTTTGGAACTATGTTGATACTGATGCACCTAATCATTATAGATGGCTGAAATAATATGTGGTGGAGCACTTATTTATTTTACAATATTAAAAATATGAAGAGTTTGGAAACGAATGAGTGGAGGTCAAAGATTCAAGCTTGTTCACTTCATATTCTTATGTGGAATAAAAACAACTATCAAATTATCTTTATAAAAGATGTTGTTTTTGGAAGCAATGTGAGGTTAGAGAGTTGGATAATGTGTTATGCATTAGGTTTTATGTTGATTTAGGTGTTATGGACTAGTAACTTGGCACATAGGAATCTTATGTGAAGCAGATTTGAAGGGAAGAAGGGGAAGAAATGAAGATGGAGATATCCATAATTTATGGCCAGGTAAACCAACACATAGTTGTTTCTTGTTTGCATTAGGGGATTGTATTCTCCTTTCAAGTAGTGGCTTGATAAACATCAGGTTGGAGCCTATTCAGGTAGGAGCCTCGTATGGGTTGTAGACTAAAGAAAACATATGGGATTTGGAGCTTCCCTTCATGTTGTAGCTTGCAGAAATATTGAGGTAATAACCTCTTGTATGTTGGAGCCTATAAAAAATCATATGTAATAAGGAGTAGGAGCTTGCTTTTGCATCACAACAATAGTAAAATTGTGGTTTTATCCCTTTATGGATTTCCACTTATATACGGTGTCCATATGTGTAGCTATTATGTGTTGATGTGCTGATGTGATGTTTTGGTTTTCTTATTACTTGTTGTCACATATTCAATTTGTTGATAATTATTTGTTAAGTTTCTCATGTAATGTTTCAGTTAATTAGTTTAATGAAAAGAATTTTAATTTCCATGAATGGAGTAAACTGATTCACCCACACACCCCCACCCGCTCAATTTAGTCAATTTTTCAACAATTCATATCAAAGTAGGTTCCTTTGGTGTACACCTAATAGCTTGAAGGTAGATCTAGTTGAATCAGGACTATCAAAGTGTACATGTGCTTAGTGCATCAAAATTTCATGAATGGAGAGACAAGGTTAAAACAGAACTAAAAGCTTATGGACTTGGTGTATGTAAGCTCGTATGTAATAATTACTGCAAAGACTATCCCTCATTGTAATAAAAATAGTGGAATGCTACAGAAAAATGAGTTATGTTTAATAATCTTCTTAATAAGAATCTTGATACAGTAATAAACTTAAACACTGCAAAAGAAATATGGGATAGATTTCATCTCATGCATGAAGGAGACTCTAGTAGTTACATTATCAAGAAGGATAAGATAAAGAGGAATAAAAAGAATATCTCTCAAAAGAAAATTATTCAGTCAAATGAGGTCTCTGCTAGTTTGAATAGACTTTATTGCTATGAAGAATAAACAATTGAAGAACAAGGCATGCTTGACATAGCCTTGACTGAAATAGAAAGATTGGAGAATGAAAAAAATATTTAAAGAAACTGGTGCAAATATGTGATGAGAGAGAGCATAAGTACAAGGAGGAAATTTTCAGTTTGAAAGAAAATCTTGAAGAAGCAAGGAGAATATAAGGGGTGATTAATAACCAGCTAAAGGAGAAATAAGTACAATGTGAAAGATTAGGGTATGATATTATTTCAACTAGAAGACAGTTAGATGAAAAGAATAGGTTTTGTAAGCAGCTAGAAGAGGAGGTTGCCTCCATGAAGAAATTAGAAAAGGAATACATTAAACATGATCATGAATATTTCATAAAAATACTCATGGGATAAGGGAAAATAAGTATGATTAATAAAGAATAAAACAAAAACAAGAAACAATATCAAAATCCAATGGATGAGATGAAGAAAGGGTTGACTGCAAGAAGATCATTCTCTCGTGAAAATGAGTTGAACAAATTTGGAAAATTTCAAAGGAGATTCTTTTCTCCTTGGAAAAACATCACATGTTTTTATTTCCATGAACATGGACATGTGTCAACATATTTTAAGAACAAACAAACCAAGATTAATCAACAGAATATGCAACAAATGTGTAATATTCCAAAATGGAAAAGACGGGAATATAGAACAAAATGATGGAAAGTAGCAATGAATACATTAATACACCAACATGTGGAACAAATGTACATCCATCTTATTAAACATATCAGAAAATAATAGGGACAATATCTTGAGGATCAATTCCCTCAAGAAATACACTACAAGCCTCCACTAAGCAAATATGTCAATACATGAGAAATAGATGCTATACAAATGCCATGAGCCAAGACAACACAGTTTTAGGGCATAAAATTCTACATAAATATATTAAATATATATATATATTGTTATATATCTCAAATAATTCTGGGAGTGAAGATCTAGGCTACCAAACACATTTCCAGGACAACCCAGAAAGGGTTTCCAGAAATACCCCAAAGTGAAAAATGCCGGAATGTAGCCCTATGGCTAAATTGCAACTGCAAATGAATAAATGGATGAATTTGGCTGAAACTGATATATAAATGAATAGATATCCTCCAATAAATCCTTCCAATGAAAGTTTGATCCCTTCACTGAAAAGAAAATGCCCCAAATGAGGCCTCAATATGAAATACATCTCTTGGGGCATTTTCTTTTCAGTGAAGGGATCAAAATGAGGCCTCAATAAAATAACGCAGTCCTTGAGGGAAATTGCATTGTAGGAGATAGAAAGAGGTTGGCATGGTGCCAAAATATGAAATAAATCTCCTGGACCTTCATTGTTGGCCTCCCAATGGAAGGAATGCTTCCTCCACTGAAAACTAGCTCAAAAATTGGCCCTATCAATCCTCCACTACAACACCCTACAACACAACACAAATCTGAACAAAAAATGTGTTGTAGATGAAGACAAAAGATTGGCCTGATGCCTAGATGTGGACTATGCAACTCAAATATCTCTCCTGATTAGGCACTCGAATTCCCTCGAGGATGAGTGTGGGATTCGCGCTCGGGAACTCCCTTGTACTAAACAGTACAACAGACCCTGCTAAAGATAAAAAGCATGCATAGAAATGTCACGTGACAAATCCAGATCTAAGAAGATCAAAATCAATAATCATCTAACATGCCTTCTATGGCTGCCTTTCCCTTCCTTATATGATTTGTGAGCCTTCTCACCTTGGGTCCCACTCATTAAAGAAACTACTCTCATGGAGACCATCTCCCATTAAAACTGCGTTGTCTCCCATTAACGAACCACTCTCTTCAGACCAGCGTTGTTGATTTGGTCAACATTGACCTTGTCCACATCATTTTTCCCCTGTTCACACATCGAGGTGCTTTCGCCAACTATTAATATGATCCCTTTTCATATTAAGAGGTATTTTATTCCTACTAAAGATATTTATGGGTCTCCTTACCCACTTATTCATATATCTAAATGATAAAAGAAAATTTTAATATTCCAATTAGTTGCATGCTAATTTAGGAATATTACAGTCCTCCCCTCCCAAATGTTACTTGTCCTCAAGAAACTTCAAGGATATAACTAAAGAGAATCATCTCTTCCTCCTGTAGCATCCTCATATGATAAGCTTCTCCAATGAACAAGCTGCCTTCTCATCAATATGTCTCCAAGTTGCTCCTCCCAAGTGTATAAGCTAGCCTTTGATGATAAGTCCAAATGGCTCTCATCATGAATTAGTGAGATATCCATGGAGGAAACTATATGTTGTCTAGCGGCCTTGTTGAGGCATGGAATATGAAATATATTGCGAACCATCATTCCCATGTGAAGCTCCCATCCCCAAGTTATCATCCACACAAAATAAGTCACCCTCCAAAATGGTAACTCATGGAAAAACTCCTCCACCTTTGGCTCCTGCAATGTAGGTGGGTTGCATAGCTAAACTTGATAGACCAAATTGTCTATCCCATGTTGTCTCTCTCTACACTTATGGTAAGTGTAGAGTGGCTACTGATTTTGGGTTGCAATAATGTTTCCTTCAAGAGGCAAGAAGAAAACTGGATCCTCAAAGATCATCTCTCTAGTGTCATGAATCGTGCTTTCCCAAATCATCCCATATACAATGAATAGGACATCATCACATTATGGCATCCAAATAAAAATATACTGAAGATTTTATGTAGTGCTAAAAGGTACCAACAGTTTCCCAAGTGGTTACAGTGTATTTTTTCTAACTGATGTTTCAGAACATCATGTGGCAAGTTGTCTCCCAACAATTTGCTAGTTGTGCATGTCATCTCATGTACTAGTAAATAGTAAATGGAATTGTGTATCAACTGAGCGTACAAATAATAGGATAACACTTTCCCAAATCGATACAATAAATGGCTATCTCCAACTCTAATGTTGGTCTTAGAGAGACCATGAAGCCAAAATATAAACTTTCCCTCTTGTGGAGCAATGCATTGTGTATTGATTGCAAGAGAATGCAAATAATTTGCTATATAATCAATAAGTGCAAAAACACAACTCTTACCATGTACTGAGAGTAGGCTGATAATGAGATCCATGGGTGATCTCTCCATAGTGGTATGACATGTCTCCATGAGACCTTGGTGAATGGAAAGGAATGAACCATGTGTTGCATACAAAGCCTTCTTCTTATGATGGGAAATCCAAGTCAAGAAGATCATGTCATGGTAATAGATGTCTCCATCCACTACTCCATCACTCTCGATTCTTATTTTCCCACCAATTGAATCATATGTGAAGTGATCCCGGAAACACTCCATCAATAAATACATACTCCCAAGTGACAACGATGTTGGCCTTTGTGATAAGGCTCCTGTCATCTCATAACCCCTCTCTTTGACATACCCAATGCCAAAGTCACATACCATAATGCTACTACATATGGGAGACTCCTTCCAAATTGGAAGTACCTCCTGATCCTCCAAAGCTAAGGAGTAGCCCCATTGCACCATGATTGTGCCACCATCTACTCCTACAACATCATGCAAAGTATGGGATAAAATCAACCCATACTCTCCCGAGAGTATCCAAAGCAACAACAATGCTTCTTGCCTTCTCATCTCCTCATCATAGAAGCCATGTAGTAACACCATGATGATTGACTTGTAGAATGCCCCATACAACCAAATACTCACTACCATAACATATGGGTGCCATGCAATGCCCCAAACCATAACATGCCATTTGAAATAGGATATGTCACATGATGGCCAAACTCTTTTAAGAGTATCCAACACAGTCATGCCTCCTGCTGCCATGTATCATAAATCTGCAAGTGGCTCACCAACCTCTTGCTCACCATCCTCACTCGTTCATCCAAATGTGGGCATCTCCTACCATGCCTAAAAATGGTGCCCCTCCAATGCAGAATACCATCCTCCCAAATCAGATTTCTATCTTTTCACTTCATCGGATATTGAGGTGCAACCTGCTGGAGATCTCCAAATGAATACCACTCATCGATGACCAAGTTGAACCCATAAGGATCCAAATAAGATGTAGGAAAAATATTCTCATTGAGCTATGAAGTGCTCATCAAGAAGCATTCATCGTAATAATGGGAGATGTCATCCATTATAAGATTTCCCCCATCAACCATCTGCCTAGCCAATGCTACACAAGTATGGTCATTGGAATGCTCCAATAATAGTTGGGCCCCCAACTCATCAATGTTGTTCAATGACAGTGCTGCTTATCTCCATGATGGTACATATGTCGTCTCAAGATCATGTACAATGTTGAACATACAGTTCTGCATTGGATTGATTAGGATAATGCTCACCTTATCCTCCAAAAATCTACACTCCAACCCAAAGTGTTGTGTGCATCTCAACAATGAGTAACTAGGATGACTATATATCTCCTCCTTGAATAGTCAAGGATCCTTTGCGCAGTGATAGTCTGTTGCTCCAAATGAACAATGTGTTTTGACCCTAGATCTTTCATTTTCCCTAATGGCATGTCCCCACAATCCTCCATATGATGTGTTGAAATAATAGGAAGTGGAAATGTTTGCATACCTTGGTAAAGCTTGGGAACATCTTGTACTACTACAAGGGTTCCTTCCTCTGATGTAATGACTCCTCCAACTACTGGTGATGATGATGGTTGCTCCTCTACTGCTGCACCAACATTGGTATAAGTCTCCTCCTCCTCATGCATCTCCTGAATAATTCATGAGACTCTAAATGTCAAGAGATCAATACCACTTTGCAATGATGCAAGTGTTCCTTCTCCCGATGCAAGTACTCCTGCAGCAAGTGGTGGTGTAAGTTTCTCTTCCTCCAAAATAATAATATGGAAATCTTCCTTTGGCTTCTTTGGTTTCTTCTTATCAAACTTCTTGATCAACCTTTGAGTAAAATCTGCATATGCAGTCACTCTTGCATGACTCATATGGTTAAACCACCAAATTTTTGCTTCACCCTCAAGGTGCAGCGCTGCAATCTCAACAGATTCTATTTCCACTACTAGATGTAGTAGGAATAATGCATCTAACTTTCTCCTCCAAGCCCTTTTTGTGCATGTGGATGACCCATCAAAAGTACACAATAGGAATCTATTGTGTTCTCTTCTTCTATTGCTGCAAGGTCTCCTTTCTTCTCTAATATGAATAAAATGTTGGAGAGTTAGATTCTCCTTGAAAGCCCTTGATTGAGACTTATATTTTGCAAGATACTCACTTAGAATCTCATGATCTAAATTTCCTCCATCCCTTTCACCTTCCTCTTCCAAGAAAGTGGACATAGTGTATTGCTTTGGAGCTCTATGCAATACCAATTTTCTCTTATGCTAATAGGAAGCGCATGGACCTTCCTCATCTTGAAAAAGTCTAGAGGTCCCATTGCCTTTCTCCATTCTCATTTGCTTGACCTCCTTGGAGAGGTACTTCATAGATCTGAAAAGAGATGAGAAAAAGTTCATTCCTTCCATCATTTTGATCTCTTCTTATTCTTCTCACTCTTCCGATAACATAATGGCTGAAACTCACAAGCTGAGCCAAGATTATGCTGTGATACCACTATAATATTCCAAAATGGAAAAGACAGAAATATAGAACAAAATGATAGAAAGTAGTAGTGAATACATCAATACACGAACATGTGGGACAAATGTATAGCCATCTTCTTAAACATATAAGAAAATAATAGGCACAGGATCTTGAGGATCAAGTCTCTCAAGTAATACACTACAAGCCTTCACTAAGAAAATATGTCAATACATGATAAATAACTGCTATACAAATTCCATGAGCCAAGATAGCGCAATTTTAGGATATAAATTGCTTCAGAAATATATGAAAATATAGATCTGCTATTATATAGCTCAAATAATGCTGAGAGTGAAGATCTAGGCTCCCAAAAACATTTCCAAGACAACCCAGAAAGGGTTTCCGGAAATACCCCAAAGTGAAAAATTCCAGAATGCAGCCCTAAGGCTGAATTGAACCTACAACTGAATAAATGGATGGAGGTGGCTAAAACTGATATCTAAATGAATAGATATCCTCCAATAGATCCTTCCAATGAAAGGTTGATTCCTTCACTGAAAATCAAATGCCCAAAATGAGGCACTGAAACCTCCACTCCAAATCCTCAAAAAAATAACGCAGTCCTTGAGGTAAATTGCACTGTAAGAGGTGGAAATAGGTCGGCCCAGTGCCAAAATATGAAATATAGCTCCTGGACCTTCTTTTTTGGCCTCCCAATAGAAGGAATTCTTCCTCCACTGAAAACTAGCTCAAAAATTGGCCCTGTCAATCCTCCACTGCAACACCCTACAACACAACACAAATTTGAACAGAAACTGCATTGTAGATGAATACTAAAGCTTGGCCTGATGCCTAGATGTGGACTATACAGCTCAATAATCTCTCCTAATTAGGCACTCAAATTCCCCCGAGGATGAGTGTGGGATTCTCGCTCGGGAACACCCTTGTACTAAACAGTACAATAGACCCTGCTAAACAACAAAAGCATGCATAGAAATGTAGCCCGAAAAATCCAGATCTAAGAAGATCAAAATCAATAATCCTCTAACATGCCTTCTATGGCTACCTTGCCCTTCCTTATATTCTTTGTGAGCCTTCTCACCTTGGGTCCCACTCATTAAAGACACTACTCTCATGGAGACTATCTCCCATTAACATTGCGTTGTCTCCCATTATTGAACCACTCTCTTCATACTAGCATTGTTGATTTGGTCAACATTGAGCTTTTCCACATGCTTTTTCCCTTGTTCACACATGGAGGTACTTTATCCAGCTATTAAGATGATCCATTTTCATATTAAGAGGGATTTTATTCCTACTAAAGATATTTATGGGTCTCCCTACCCACTTATTCATCTATCTAAATGATAAAAGAAAATTTTGATATTCTAATTAGCTGTATGCTAGTTTACAAATATTACAAAATGAGAAGGCTCCCTCAACTAATCAAACAGAGAACACATTCATTCTCCAGGTACACAAATCATTTCCATGGTTATTTTTATCTATGCAATGAATATGGACACAAAGTTGTTGAATGTAAATTGTTAGTAAAGAAGAGAACAAGAAGCCGCACACCATTTCCACCATACCTTGGTCAAATAAGATGTTATTTATGTAGAAACATTGGACGCAAAGTGAATGATTGCAGGCTCCCAGATACCCCAAACAACACCAGAGAGATGATGGAAGCGAATCAAAGTAGACAAAAATGTGAGTCAAAAATAAATGCAGACAACAACAGAAGGAATCCAACAAAGGTATGGAAGAGGAAGAAAAAGGAACAACTTTAGTATTTAATAGAAAAATGAAGTTGTCATTACCTAAGGGGGATTTGATCATGAAATAAATGAAGGATATTGGTTATAACAAGTTAAATAAGAAACATCGTGGGGGGAGAGAAACCCCTAGAATGTCTTGAAAGAATTGTTAAATAAATACAAAATCAATGAAGAATGAACACTAGTTGCACAGTATATTCAGCAAGAAAGTTAGAATGAATAAAGGGACACTAATATTGATTTATCAATCTGCAACAAGTAAAATCTTAGTAGATAACAGTTGATATGGTATGTTGTGTGGTTGAGTTGAAGATTAATCAAACTGCTAAATGATGCATTTAATAACATGTCTCATTAAAAGTTTCTTGTGATGGCTAGATATCAAAATTATCTTTGGAACTGATACATGGGCACATTGTGTATTTTGAAGGATGGCATAGCAATATGGGATGCATATGTGCATGGTCTAAAACATTACAACAAAGAAAGAGGAAACAATATCTATTTTCAAATGTTAAGTCCCTATATTAATATTGTAGCCCCTTATTATGTTAGTGTAGCCCCCCTTATTGTTATTATTGTACCCCTGTAACCCCCATATTGTTATTATTGTGCCCTTACATTATTATTGTTAGGTCGGCTAGGATTACATTGTGGCCCCACTTGGATTATATTGTGGCCCCATGGACTCCTATATATAGAAGGAGGTTTTGTTCATTTGTATCATCCAAGAATTGTTCATTTATGTAATGTATTGGAGGTTTCCCCCTCGAAGTGGCTTATTTCTAAGGCGTTGATATCTTTTTTCTTCTATTTTTGGAGCTGGTTACACAACATTTGGTGTCGGAGCTTTGGATTCTAGGGTTTTGCTGCTCCAAACAGGTCATCGTGCCATTTTCGCTATAACTTGTTTTCTACGAAGTTTCAGAAGCTAAAATTTTTAGGGTGTGAAGCTGAAATCCTGAGGAATATTGTCTAAAAATTTCAGAGCTTGGTTCGCAATATTTGCGGAGATATCATCTGTGGAAGTTATGTCTTTTTTTAGGCTCCTAAATAGGTCATCGTGGAATTTGCGCTATAAATTTTTCTTTACGAAGTTTCAGAATATGCAATTTGTATGGTGCGAAGCTGAAATCCTGAGGAAGAGTTTCTAAAAATTTCAGAGCTTGGTTCGCAATATTTTCGGAGATATCATCTATGGAATCTAGTGAGTTTTCAGGCTCCTGAATTTCATCTCAAAGAGGTGATCGTGGGAAAATTTCAATAACTCTCTCTCTGGGCATCGGATTGGAGTGCTGTAAAAATTTGTTGCAAATACAGAGACTTTAGTTTCTTGGCTATCAATTTCAGAGACAAAGGACGAAACAGTGACACGTGGCAAGTCGTACAAGTTCGCTCTACTGAACCAGTCCAGAATTAGGTCATTGTGGGAGATTGGACACAACTTTGTCTTGGAGAATCCAAATCAGGTCAGACCCATGGCATTCAAAAGATAATTCAGAGAACTAATTTGGGACCGAAATTCAAATATTTAAGTGCTACAATCGCAGAGGTAATCCAATTTCAATATCGAGCTCCTCAAAAGCAAGAAAAAGCTATACTATGACGCATGAAGAGGAAGAGTTGCAGTATGAGATATAAAAATTACGGTACCAAGTGCAACAAGTTTCAATCTTAGGAAGAGTAATTGAAGATGAAATAGATGGTTTAAAATCAGAAATGGAGGCTAAGTTGGATGGTTTGAAGGATCAAATAATAGCAAATACGGAAGATAAATTAGTGGAAGATCACATCGAGCATCAACAACAAGTTCTCCAACTCTCAAAGGATAACCCAACTTTGGTGCAAAATCTAATGAAACAACAGGAAGATCAACATCACATCGAAATAGGTTATGAAGTAGTCATAGAAACAAGAACTTGACAAGTACGATCAATTTTAGAGTATCTCAGCAAGTGGAAGAACTTTCCTGTAAAAGATTTCACATGGGAGGATGAGAATTTTATACAAAAGCATCAAGAAATAATCAAGCGTTGAGGGCAACACTTGTTTGAAGGAGAGGGGCATGTTAAGTCCCTATATTAATAGTGTAGCCCCTTATTATGTTAGTGTAGCCCCCCTTATTGTTATTATTGTACCCCTGTAACCCCCATATTGTTATTATTGTGCCCTTACATTATTATTGTTAGGTCGGCTAGGATTACATTGTGGCCCCACTAGGATTATATTGTGGCCCCATGGACTCCTATATATAGAAGGAGGTTTTGTTCATTTTTATCATCCAAGAATTGTTCATTTATGTAATGTATTGGAGGTTTCCCCCTCTAAGTGGCTTATTTCTAAGGCGTTGATATCTCTTTTCTTCTATTTTTGGAGCTGGTTACACAACATCAAATAATTAAAAAGAAAAAGGAAACAAAAAGGGGGAAGAAAAAAAGGGTGGTAAGAAAAGAGCAGGTCAGAAAAGGAATATCTTAAACTTCATATGCCCAATCCTCTAGTAGCTTGAGTGAAGTGGAAAGAAACAAATTTGAGCAGTGTTGATGCTATGGAGTTGGAGCAAGGGGGATACTATTTATGAAAATTTATTAAGTTGACAAAGGAGTTGGAAAGAGATTTAAATGATAAGTTTGAGGATCATGTAAATGATTACATGGAGGATTATAGAACTTTGTGAAAGCTATGCAACCAAAATTCCTCTTACAACTTCCCTCACCAAGTCTATGATCAATATAAGGAATTGATTGAAAATGAATTTCTGAAAAAAGAAAGGGGGAAAATTTTCTCAATTCAAATATATAGCATAAATACCATTGAGACTAGTAGGAAATCACTAAAACAAGTTGATTTAAACCTTGACAATAGCAAGGTGGGTATTGGTACAAAATTTAAAGAAAGATAAGGCATGAAAGCAATGAAAATATGTAAAACAAGAAGAGTTATTGTTTACTCGCATTGTCAAATTTGAGGTATCTGTGAATGATGACTAGAGTGCTGCTACAAGTTAGTGTGTTATATTAAAACAATATGATGAATGCAGATGAAAACTATGAAATGAATGTAGATAAGACTTTAGTGTGTAGCAAAGAAAATACCATAGCAACTCAGATATGTATTTGGAAGAATATCATGTTGTGCATCCTTAATCTATTCGCAGATGGTGAATGTTAATATCACTAGAATGAATCGAGTTGATGAGTTGAAGGAGGAGCAATTGGTGCCCCTAAATATTTTGGTTGAAAGAAATAGAAACATGGAGAGAGATGTGGAATATCTAGTCTCTTCTGCCTTAATATCCATTGATGTCGATAATGATAGAAAATTATTCCTTTCTGTGACTGAGTAGGAAATTATTATTCTATAGCATGCCTGATTTTTTATCGTAGTATCAGTATGACTGGTGAGGTGATATATTCAATGAATTACAAAATCTGCAAAATCAGTCAATCCAGAACAATTGCAAATATGTGTTACATTAAGTGTGGGGTTGTAATTTCTTCCAAAACAACGTGTGCCATTATAAGCATGCGTTACACAAATTTGAGTGATTTGGCCCATTGGAATCAAGGAATTATGAATAGTTACATGTGTTATTGTCCATTTAGATGCCTGGAATTATTCTCAATAAGTGGATACCAACCTAAATTGTAACGTTACAGTCATCAAGAGTAGCTAGAAACATTACATAGTCTGTTATACATGCTCGCATATGTTACACTCCAAAATTTAGACCAGATATGCCAGACCAGAGAGATAATTCCTTGAATATTGTTGCCTACTTGTATAGAACCTCTGCTCCAGAGAATGCTCGGAAGGTACAAGAGTTACATATTTTATCGGATCAAGGAAGTGTTACATTGACAGGAATCTACATAATTAATACCTGGAATCCATTGAATGAATACCTACTACCCATTATCCATCATTGTTGAATTAATAGGCCTATTTAAGAATAGTATGGTATCATGATTATGAGAATGTTGATATGTTATTATACAAGGTTTAATTATCGTGTATGATTATATCATGGCTCAATAAATTATCTTGTGTGTTATTGTAAGAGGTGGATGAATATCTTGGATATTAGGGTTTTGTGCCCTAATTTAATAAGAGATGCCACTTTCACTACCCGACTTGTATATTTCATATTTACGCGAAGAAAAATAATTAATCTATTAATTCTCCAGTCATAGTGAAACTTTTTGGAATGAATCATCTATATGGAAATCTATTCATTCTCCAACATGATTAATTTGGCTTGCAAATAGATAATGTATCAAGAAGTATGATGCTTGAAGGATGTTAACTGTCATTGGCCAGCTTAAGGAGAATGATTTATATGGACATTAAATGCTAGTAAATTTTGAGCCTAATACCCCACAAGCACCATATACCTCCTGTGTATAATTTCCATTGTTTCCATTTCCATCATAAACATATGATGACTTCTTGTCAAACTTCCCATATTTAATTGATGGTTTTGTCTTTTATGTATCAGTTTCAATTGGTAATTGATTCATGGCTTTCTCATCCTTCAACTTCAAGTAGAAGGATTAATGAAAACATCCATAATGAACTACCCACACAAGAAAAGTTCATTAGTTTGATGCAGAAACAAATTGTCTGTCATTTTAATATTCATTATTTTCCCTTATTATCAACAAATTAATATTGGGCTTGTTATGATCAAGGTACCTACAACTGCTCATAGTAACCTTGTAGGAATACTTTCATAATGAATGCATGGCTTCATATCATTCATAGCTTAGTTATTCAACAATTGCTTTCAATTCTCCAAGTTCCTTGTCTTTTTCTCTCAATTTATTTTTTGTATCATGCAATTGAAGTTGATTAGGGACCCCAATAGTTGTGATAAGGGGATTAGGGGCTCCCTTATCACAACCCATAAACCCTAATTCATTTAATCCCTTAGCCAAGGGGTACTGATAGTGTAGTTCTAGGGGCATTGGGACCAAATTGGAGGGTTCATAACATTAGGAGTATTTTAATTGTAATTTAAATTAAGTATGATATTTTTTATATAATTTAAATTTCTCATGAATTTTCTAATAAGATGTATAAGACACTAATTATGCCCTTGTAATTTAAAATTTGCTAACGATACTTTTGTAATTTTAATTGGGTATATGATATATTTGAACCATGAGATGGTCAAAATAGACACACCAACATTATTATTCAAGATTCAAGTGCGTGTACGGTGCGAACCGAATAAAAAACAAGAATATATTAAGCTCGAAATGCTTTAGAGCCCTTTATCATTATGAAATTTTAATAAGGTGAGTCAACTGCAACTTTGGATAATGTGTTATGAATTTTTTTATGAGGAAGGATAGTAACTCCCATCTTTGGATAATGAATGTTGTAGAGATGGATGTTCATCGTTGTTTGGAAAATAATCCATAGTAATATTTTTATTGTTTATTAATTTATATTGATATAGATTAATAGTTAATTGCATCCTAGGTACATTGGAAAATTCCAAGTGCAACATCATTGTGGCGTATTTCAAATGTTTGCCGATGTAGGTAAAAGTTTTCAAGATGGTCTTCAGCCTTCACTTTTTATCAAGGTCATACTTTGTTAAGAGCTTTTATGAATGCTTTGGCATCATGTGCAACACACCCAAAAGCGAAAGTGGACCTTGAGTCATCCAATCCAAATCTTGGTCTGCCATGCCTTCTTCTTCACTCTCCTCTTCTTCTTTGTCAGAATATGATGGATCTTCTTCTTCTTCCTCGCCGCCCAACCCATGGAAAGTTATGCCTGAGAGTACAGGGTTATCTCTATTGCCACCACTAAAAACTGGAGTTTATTCTACATTTTCCACAGAATCTTCTAACTCTTCAATGGTGGAAAGAACCATATCTTCAAGGGAGGGAACCACTATCCCACTAGGGGTGGTTTTGTTCTTCTGTGAAGAATATGGAATATTGAGTACTCTTGGGATCAATCTAACTATTTTTGTGAACTGACGGGTAATAGGATGGATCACTAGAATCTAATTGTATGGGATTTCAAAAGTTTGAGTCGGCTGTGGTTGGGAAGAGTCACCAACTTCAGAAACATGAGTAGGGGAGGTCCATTGAACGTTGTTGCCTTGATCAAAAGATGAGATGTTTGGGTCGGTGGGATTATCAACCATAAAACATCACTTATCCCCTTCTAGCACAAAAAATGTTGATGGTGTTGGACTCACCAACATTCAGGGTATCTCCTCAGTATGAAGTCCCCATTAGACCTTACACCATTTGGTGTAGGAGTCCCATTGGGAATAAAGGTCTGGTTTCCATTTTCTTAAACATTTACCTTGGCTCTGGCTGTCAGCAAGAGAGAGGGGTGCAGATGTACTTTCGAAAATCAAGGTGGGGTGTGCCTAGTGAGTGTCGAATTGCAAGTGTGTCAAGTTTCTTCTACTGTGGGGGGGGGAGAGAGAAGTGAGCCTCTAAGAGAGAGGTAATAGTGCCACCCAGGAAGAAACACACATGAACCAAAGGATCTGTCTAACATCGAGTGGAATATTCCACAAGGCATGTGACGATCATTACAACCAAAAATTGAGAAATATCTTCCTAATATCCCGTGCAATAGTCCACAATGATGGGACAACAATAACAACCATTAAAACACATTCTCAATAAGATAAGTACTAAAATAACTTAAATAGTCCAACTATCTTAGCACATTTCAAAGCAAACATTAAATAAAAACATCCACAGAATAGTCTTACAAACATTCATAGTCCATGCATGAAGAATCTGCTAGCCTTGAAAGGCTTATGTTATTAAGTAAAAGTTCCAAGACACTTATGTACAGTGAACATCACTAGCTCCAACAGTGGAGTGTTTGATCCACTCCTTGCCCCACAAAAGAACTAGCTTATATCTCTAATGATTTCCTCATAGAGCCAAGGTGAAAATTCCTTTGCTCATATGATGAGGGATTATATAAAACCAAGGGTGACTCCTTGACTACCATCATGGCTATTTGACTTCCCATCAATTTTCAACTTACATAACTCTTTACACTCCATGTGTATCCTTTGGACTTCCACTTTAAAATACATTTTTAATACAATATACATGGCACACAATAGTGATGTGGTATATGACCACTAATGACATGACATGAAATGACACTACTGACATGGAAATGTCAAGCCACTGTTGCTGCTAAGTTTAAGTGTCTTCGTGAAATAGTTTTCATTTTCACCTATGCATGCCTTGGTGATAAGGAGTCTTCAACGATCTCAAGTCTTGGATAGTAGTCACAAACTAGTGTCTCTTCGCTTTCACCTCATTCGTCGGCTTGTAATTTTAGCTGCAAGAGTGTCTTTGATCATGCTTCCTCCTTTCTCACCTTCTTCATCATCTTTCCATGACAGGATAGAGTACATGTTCCTGCAATTCACTAATGATGAGACAATATCAATCCAAAAGCACCTAGCCTAATATGATGCATTTTGATCCATAAGTTGAGCCCAAAAAAAGTGGCAGGCTGAAAAGGGAGGTGGAGTGACTGCACAGTTACATAGTTCAGGCAGGCAAGGGGAAGCCTTTAGCCTTGATACTACGCAGTGCACAGTTCAAGCATGGATGAGGGACAAGTTTGCATAGTTTCCAAAGCCAGTGGGACAGGTTGAAGGGATGGGCACTAGGACAGCTTACTACGTAGCTCTCGGAGTCATGGAAGGTCGAACTACTGCGCAACTGCGCATTTCAAGGGCTCGGGTGATGAACTTGAGGCTATTGGTTGTGAAGTGTGCATTTCAATTCGGATTGGGAGCCATGACTATGAAATTCTATAGGTCTGGGTCAAGGACTGGTCACATAAATTTTGCAGTGCAGTAGTCCTAGGATGCAGGAACTCTACAGTAGGTAGTTCCAAGAATCAAGGTCACAGCTAGATGATTGAGACTGCGCAGCTTAGGGGAGGTCATGTGATGCTAAGTTGCTTGGTCGGGAATGTTTCCAAAAAATGGCTAATTGCAGGACTAGTGTGAACGGTGATGAACTTTGACTATGATAGCACACTTAGCATATTTTTTATGACTCATTGAACATAGATAATCCATGAAATACAAAAAAAGCATTTCCTCTGTGTGACACCTTTACAACCGGTTATGACAAGTGTGACACCAAAGATACACTTTACGACGACTGTGACGACACTTGTGTGACAATGCTCAAAAAATTGGAAATGAGGTGCGACGAGTACGTACAAGGTTAGAAAAAATCATTTGAAAAAAGGTGACCATTTGGAACCACTGGAACAGGCTCATGCATACAACGCGACAACCAATGTGCCAAAAGACAACACTTTTCCTATCTTGTGAAAGGGATCATAACATTCTAATAAAACCAATAAAATGAACTTCAAGTGTGTGACAATAATGAACAAGACCAAGGAAGGCTCTGAAATTTGGCATAGGCCAAATTTTGGAGGGTGTTGTAGCAGCTACAACAGAACCATTTTATTCAATACATAATCAATATTGGTCAATTCTGTTAATGAGAGAGACCTAGAACTCCTCAACACTCCTTTCACACCTTGACATGCTTTGGCACACACTAACATTCCTTGGCACCTTTCATGTTTTGGAACATCTGTGTACCTTGAACATCTTTCCATGACTAGGACGCTTAAGCACATGTTGGAATTCCTCAACACAACATAGAACCCCCTAGCATGTGTTGACATTCCCTATAGTCCCTTGTATGGCTTGGAACACATTGGCATGCATTAGCATACATTAACACTTGGCACACATTGACATACATTAGCACTTGGCATCTATTCGAACCTACTGTTAGTGTGCATAGCATGCCCATTTTGAAAAAGGTAAACTCCTAGCTTACTAACCCTCTAGTGTTTTAATTTTCTTTCATTTTAGCTTGTTTCTCCCTTTTGTTTCCTTGACAGATGTTGGGACAGCTTGGCACCCTACACATACCGGCATTCATTACCACCTAACATGTCTTGGCATGCCTTGGCACTATTCGACACATGTTAGCACACCTTGGAAATCCATAACATACTCTAGAACTTCTTGAAATACCTTCTATTACCTAGCATGCCTTACCACTACCTGGCATACCTTATCACTCCCTCCTTTCCATGCCGTGATGAAATTATTTTCATTGATGGAAAAGGAGCAGCAAAGTAGTAGTAAGGCAAGGAGCAACAAAACAAGGAAAGGAGAAACATCAAGTTATGCAGGAGAAAGGCAAGGAGAAGCAACAAGGTATGTGGGAGAAAGGAACAAAGGAGCTGTAAAAATTTGAATAACTGATATGTTATTCACCGAGATTCTCCTGATCACACACTATTTTAACTTCATGCACAATACAAAATCTCTTCTACCATTGATCATTAATTGCATAAATAAAAACAATCGCATGCGCATATTAAAACCATAAACAATCACACATATGAACATAGTATTTTATGGGAAAGCTTAAAGCTGAAAACCCCCAACTATCTGTATATTATATGTCATAGAGATCATGTAACAATCATTATACAAAGCTCCTCACAAATCTCTCAGTACAATCTCCAATTGCTACACACTAATCAAGCCCGATCTAGCAAATCACATGCTCCAATCTCTGCCACCTGATAGCCTGCCTCTACTGCGCAATCACTGTTGAAGAATGGCTCTGAATGAAATCGAATTGGTCTAGCCTTGCTCATGCAATCCTCATTAGCATATCCAATCACTGGTTGTTGCAAATCATGCAACAGTATAGTCACAACTGATAGTCACACTGCTCTTTCACCTACCTCTTCACTGGTCTCCACTGAAACTGTCCATGCACTGTAGTTAAATGATGTATTCTTTAGTTGATTAATGAGTTAATAATTAGTGAATTAATTAATAATTAATCCACACCACTCTCACTAGTGTATCAATCAGTTAGACTAGATACAACTAGCTCAACTATGTTTAACTCAGTTAAACTGAACACAACTCCATCAACTACCTCAATAACTCCACCAAACTCTGTCACATGAGTTCTAACTGAAGTATCCATGCAATAGCTCCATTTAACCCTCAGGAATAGCGTAATTCCTTCTGTCAGCTCCTGTGCCACATCTGTGCACTTAACTGAAGTGCTCCAAGAGAATAAGATAATGTTTAGAGTCCAAATATTATTAAGAGCTAATAATATTCGACATATCTATTTTTAGACTGGCAATCTAAAAATATATTCCGCCCAATATGTCTAAAAATAGAATTCCATCTATTTTTTCCGACTTGACCAACCATCCACAAATAGCATCCTACAACTCATAGAATATGATCAACATGTCTAAAAATAGATAGTTTAAAAATAGACTTTGCGCCAAAAATAGCTTGCGGGCCCACTTAGTGAAGGCGACTTCTTTCCACTAAGCTCATCATCTTGTTGCAATCTCAACACTCCCTCTCAACAAGATAAGGATCTGCCACCCCTATCCTACCCCTGTGGTATTCGAATTTGCTCCTGGTGAGCGCCTTCGTCAAGATATCAGCATCCTGATCCTCCGTGGGAATGTATGAAAGTAACATGATCTTCTGCTACACACAAACTCTGATATGATGATACCGGATGTCAATGTTTTTAGATCTATCATGAAATACTAGATTAACCGAGAGTTTGATGCAACTCTGATTATCACAATATATCACAGTAGGATCTAAGTGTGAACCGAACAACCTGACCAGGATCTTCCTCATCCATATAGCCTTGCATGTAGCCAAACTCGCTGCCATATACTCGGCCTCTGCTGAACTGAGTGCCATGGATCTCTGCTTCCTGCTGTATCAAGAAACTGCTATCGAAATGATACTGAAAATCCCTCTAGATGTGCTCTTTCTGTCCGTTGGGCTCCCTGCCCAATCTGCATCCGTGAAGCCACACAGCTTCACCTCATCCGACTTTCTGTACCATAATCCATATCCCGATGTGCCTCTGAGATATCTCAATACATGTTTGCCTGCCTTCCAGTAGAGCTTGGTAGGCTTAACCATAGCTTGTGAAAGCTAGTTAACAGCATAGCATATGTCGGGTCGTGTATTGACCAGATACATAAGCGACCCCACCAAGTGTCGATAAACAGTGGCATCCACTACCTCTGCCGAAGTAGCATCCTCTTTCCTCCATCCACCAAGAAGAGGAGTGTTGATAGGATTGCAGCCATGCATGTTAAACTTCTCCAGTATCTCTCAGGCATACTTGCCTTGAGACACAAACAGTCCATCACTGCGCTGCCAAATTTCCAATCCCAGGAAATAATGAAGGAGGCCCAAGTCCTTCATCTCAAACTCCTTTACAAGATCAGCCTTGCATGAGGTATCAACAATTCATCACCCATCAAAATCAAATCATCTACATAAAGTACAATGATTAGCAACTTACCCTCCACCACAATCTGGTATAGGTTCGGATCCGCCTCACTCTTGGAGAATCCAAGTCCGGTAAAATAACTATCTATCCATGTGTACCAAGCACGAGGTGCTTGTTTCAACCCATACAGCGCTCTCTTGAGCCTGCACACATACGACTCGCTGCTGAAGATCTCGAAACCTTTGGGTTGCTCTATGTACACCTCCTCCTCAATCACTCCGTTGAGGAACGCAGTATTCACATCCATCTGATGAATGTACCACCCCATCTGCGCTGAGAGAACAAGAATCGTCCATATGGAAGAATACCTTGCGACAGGTGCAAAGGTTTCCTCATAATCGATCCCCTCAATCTGTGAGAAGCCTTGGGCAACAAATCTTGCCTTGTACTTCTCCACACTCTCGTCAGCTACTTGCTTCACTTTGTAGATCCATCTCAAACCCACCATTGATTTCCCTTCTAGCCTTGGGACAATCTCCCATGCACTGTTTCTGACAATCGAATCATACTCTTCCACTATGGCATCTACCCATGCGGGATCCTCCACAGCTTCCTTGAAAGAGGATGGCTCTGTCACGATACACTTGCTCATAAGAGCCATGTATCCAGTGTACCGATTAGGTGACTATCTCTGTCTGCGCTATGATGTAGGTGCTCCTACAATCCTCTCTGCATCTTGAGCCAGTCACTCAGCTTCTGTACTGCGCTTCCGCCCTCTGATGGTTGGCGCTACATGAGTGGTCTCTTCCACTCCATTAACTTCCTCTTGTGGCTGATCCACATCCTGAAGCTCATCCTTAGGAAGTAATAGCTCCTCATCTACATGCAAGTGTGGCTCCCTCTCAAGTGAACACTTCATGCCTTTCTCCTGATGAAATTTGATATCCCGTCGCACAACAGTCTTGCGACTGTCTGGAAAATACACACGATAGTTGTGGGGCGTATCAGTGTACCCCACAAATATCCCAACCTCTGCAGTCAGCTCTAGCTTCTTCCTGGCATCCTTAGTCACATGAATGTAAACAGGTGAACCAAAAATCCTCAAATGGGAAATATCAGGCTTCTTACCAGAAAACGCCTCCTTGGGTGTACTCATGCCAAGTATCCTATGAGGACAATGGTTCTCGTTAATATTATATCATAAAGAGTTGCATGCCTCACCACAAGTATGGAAGGTCTGATCATGCAACATCGCCATAAAGACCCACGATCGTTTCGTTTCTCGTTTCAAGAACTCCCATTCTAATGTGGGTTGGTGAGGTGCTACATCTGTCAATTTTTCATGCTGCAAGTCCTTTGAATTTGCTAGATGAATCACCATCATCAGCTGCCCTAGCTTTCACCTGCATCCAATTTTTTCAACAGCATTTAACTGTGAGTCTCTGATATGGGATCGTTTCTTTCCCATATCAGATCCACATCTCCGAGAAACCCACCAGCTATCAAATGTACATCATAGTACCTGTCTTTGCTTTCGAAGCTACCGAGAAAGGTCCACACACGTCTATGTGAATTCTCTCAAGGATCGTCATGGCGCGACTATCCTTCTCGTGAAAGGTGGCTTTCACAAATTTTCCCAAGGTACATCCCTTGCACTGATCTGACTGCGCAAGAGTACCCTTAGGAAGCCCAATAGAAATCTATTGCATTATCTTCAAAGCTCCATGGTGAAGGTGGCCCAATCTCCGGTGCCACAGCTCGCCATCATCCCGGCTCACCACTCCTTCTGCCTTGCCTGCCATTGTTGCGCAGCCATATGCCTGCAATTGATAAAGGTTCTTAACTCAAACCCCTATCCTCTGGGTTTCACCAGTTGCCTTACTGCGCAGGAAAGCCTTTCCCTCACTAAAGACAACATCATATCCCTTGTCTTCCAACATCGCCACAGAGATAATATTCTTCTTCTATCCTTGAACATGCATCACTCCCTTCAATACGAAGGGTTTACCAGACTCCCTCTCAAAGGAAATGCTACCGATACCGATGGCACTGTATCTACCATCATCGCCCATCTCGATGTGCACTCCAAGATATTTCTCATCCAGATCAGTAAACAAATCTTTGTCTCCGGTCATATGAAAAGACGCACCACTGTCAAGAAACCACATTGAACCCATCATACTTGAGACCAAGCATGCGATCAGCGAAAAATACAGCTCAAACTACGAGGCTAAGGCTTCTCTAGCCGTAGATCTAGCAGCCTGCTTATTTTTCTTCTTCTGTGGACAATTAGTGGCGTAATGTCCGTGTTGGTGACAGTGAAAGCACTTCACCTTGGACATGTCCTGCTTCTTGCCTTTTGCACCGGATTGAGAAGCATTCTTCTTGCTCTTCCCCTTCCTTGCTTTGGAAGCCAAAGCGCAATTTTCTTCATTAAAGTTCTTTGATGAAGATCCATCCCTGGTACTTCACCTTATCTCCTCTTGCACAAGATCCAACCAAAGTTGCTCCCATCCTAGAAATTTCTCCCAACCATTGACAGAGTCCTGATAGGAATGCGAACTCTTCAGAAGCCCAAGGAGAGCCAAGCTCACCAATTCCTCGCCATATATAGTCACCCCCACACTTCCCATCTCATCCATGCATTGGATGAACTTCGTGAGGTACTTGGGCATACTATCGCCTTTCTCCATTTTTGTGTTCCTGAGTTTATCCTTGAGCACCAACTTCCTCTGGTTTCATTTGCTTTGGAATAATTCTGTCAATGCTTTCCACATCAAGAATGGAGAAGCCTTACGATGAAGGATAGACACTATGTGATTCTTTACACCTTCCAACAGAATTATTCGACACTTTGCTGTCTTCTTTTGCCATGCGTCAAGTGCGGTAGCATCGCTAGAAGCAGGTTTTGGAATTTCTGCATCTATGAACTCCTTCAACCCATTTTCATCTAGCTCTGCCTCCATCCTGTCCTTCCATGAAATGTAATTCGAGCTGCTCTCAAGGGCATACTCCAATCGCAATCCGTTGAAAGACATCTCCACTTCGACACCAAGAAAACACTGCTGCAAATTTGAATTCCACCAGCTCAAAACTCAACCGCTTCAATGTTTTGCAATTTCTCCAATGATCAATATCGCTCTGATACCATGTAGAAATTTGAATAACTGATATATTATTCACCGATATTCTCCTGATCACACATTATTTTAACTTCATGCACAATACATAATCTCTTCTACCATTGATCATTAATTGCGGAAATAAAAACAATCACATGCGCACATTAAAACCATAAACAATCACACATATGAACACGGTATTTTATGGGAAAGCTTAAAGATGAAAACCCCCAACTATCTGTATATTATATTTCATAGAGATGATGTAACAATCATTATACAAAGAACCTCACAAAGCATTCAGTACAATCTCCAATTACTACACACTAATCAAGCCCGATCTAGCAAATCACATGCTCCAATCTCTACCGCCTAATAGCCTGCCTCTACTGCGCAATAAATATTTAAGAATGGCTCTGAATGAACTCGAATTGGTCTAGCCTTTCTCACGAAATCCTTATTGGCATCTCCAATCACTGTTTGTTGCAAATCATGCAACAGTATAGTCACAACTGATAGTCACATTGCACTTTCACCTACCTCTTCACTGATCTCCACTGAAACTGTCCATGCACTGTAGTTAACTGATGTATTCTTTAGTTGATTAATGATTTATTAATTAGTGAATTAATTAATAATTAATTCACACCACTCTCACTAGTGTATCAATTAGTTAGACTAGATACAACTAGCTCAACTATGTTTAACTCAGTTAAACTGAACACAACTCCATCAACTAGCTCAATAACTCCACCAAACTCTGTCACATGAGTTCTAACTGAAGTATCCATGCAATAGCTCCACTTAACCCTAAGGAATAGCGCAATTCCTTCTATCAGCTCCTGTGCCACATTTGTGCACTTAACTGAAGTGCTCCAAGAGAATAAGATAATGTTTACAGTCCAAATATTATTAAGAGCTAATAATATTCGACATATCTATTTTTAGAATGGAAATCTAAAAATAGATTCCGCCCAATATGTCTAAAAATAGAAGTCCAACTATTTTTTCCGACTTGACCAACCATCCACAAATATCATCCTACAACTCATAGAATATGATCGACATGTCTAAAAATAGACATAGTCTAAAAATAGACTTTGCGCCAAAAATAGCCTGCGGGCCCACTTAGTGAAGGCAACTTCTTTCCACTAAGCTCATCATCTTGTTGCAATATCAACATGAGCAACAAAAATGAAAATAATTAGCAAATATGTGATGAAAAAGGAGCAGCAAGGCAAGAGTAGTAACAAGGTCAGTAAAGGGAAAAAGGAGCAAAACAGGATTAGAAAAGGTAGGAAAAGGATCTTATGTAATACATGTTGGTAAGATATATGTTATATTTTGATGGAACATATGTTGATGCTAGATGTTGTATATATTATTCTTGGCATGCTTGATAGCAACAAAGCAAAGGAGCATCAACAGGTGATAGGGCATGGTGATATTTCGGCATGTTTGCATGTTGATGGATTGATTCTTGTGTTGATGGCTTTGATAAGTCATGATGATTTGATTTAATTAAAAGCATAAAGTAGTTGTGATATGTTTGGATAATGTCGAAAATATTTTTTAATGAAGAATTTGTGGTGACACTAATTTGTTGTTGAGATGAATTGTTGTAATGCAAAGGCAAGACTTGATGACAACAAAGTATAAACTCCATGACAACAAAACAACACATGACTCAAGGAGGTTAAGGCAATGGCATGAATAAAATATGAATTTTATCATATAGGTGGCTTTGGAGAGTGAATGTTGCATACATATGCTTGCATTATTTTCATATCTTGTGTACGTATTGTTTACATTGGAGAATGCTTGCATGTGTTGTGGTGGTATAATTGTTTTTTTGGAACTATGTTGATATTGATGCACCTAATCATTATAGATGGCTGAAATAATATGTGGTGGAGCACTTATTTATTTTACAATATTAAAAATATGAAGAGTTTGGAAACGAATGAGTGGAGGTCAAAGATTCAAGCTTGTTCACTTCATATTCTTATGTGGAATAAAAACAACTATCAAATTATCTTTATAAAAGATGTTTTTTTGGAAGCAATGTGAGGTTAGAGAGTTGGATAATGTTTTATGCATTAGGTTTTATGTTGATTGAGGTGTTATGGACTAGGAACCTGGCACATAGGAATATTATGTGAAGAAGATTTGAAGGGAATAAGGGGAAGAAATGAAGATGGAGATATCCATAATTTATGGCCAGGTAAACCAACACATAGTTGTTTCTTGTTTCCATTAGGGGATTGTATTCTCCTTTCAAGTAGTGGCTTGCTAAACATCAGGTTGGAGCCTATTCAGGTAGGAGCCTCCTATGGGTCGTAGACTAAAGAAAACATATGGGATTTGGAGCTTCCCTTCATGTTGTAGCTTGCAGAAATATTGAGGTAAAAACATTTTGTATGTTGGAGCCTACAAAAAATCATATGTAATAAGGAGTAGGAGCTTGCCTTTGCATCACAACAATAGTAAAATCGTGGTTTTCTCCCTTTATGGGTTTCCACTTATATATGGTGTCCATATGTGTAGCTATTATGTGTTGATGTGCTGATGTGATGTTTTGGTTTTCTTATTACTTGTTGTCACATATTCAATTTGTTGATAATTATTTGTTGAGTTTCTCATGTAATGTTTCAGTTAATCAATTTAATGAGAATAATTTTAATTTCCATGAATGGAGTAAACTGATTCACCCACACACCCCCACCCGCTCAGTTTAGTCAATTTTTCATCAATTCATATAAAAGTAGGTTCCTTTGGTGTACACCTAATAGCTTGAAGGTAGATCTGGTTGAATCATGGACTATCAAAGTGTACATGTGCTTAGTGCATAAAAATTCATGAATGGAGAGACAAGGTTAAAACAGAACTAAAAGCTTATGGACTTGGTGTATGTAAGCTCGTATGTGATAGTTACTGCAAAGACTATCCCTCGTTGCAATAAAAATAGTGGAATGCTATGGAAAAATGAGTTATGTTTAATAATATTCTTAATAAGGATCTTGATACAGTAATAAAATTAAACACTGGAAAAGAAATATGTGATAGATTTCATCTCATGCATGAAGGAGACTCTAGTAGTTACATTATCAAGAAGGATAAGATAAAGAGGAATAAGAAGAATATCTCTCAAAAGGAAATTATTCAGTCAAATGAGGTCTCTACTAGTGTGAATAGACCTTACTGCTATGAAGAATAAACAGTTGAAGAACAAGGCATGCTTGACATAGCCTTGACTGAAATAGAAAGATTGGAGAATGAAAAAAAATATTTAAAGAAACTGGTGCAAATATGTGATGAGAGAGAGCATAAGTACAAGGAGGAAATTATCAGTTTGAAAGAAAATCTTGAAGAAGCAAGGAGAATAGAAGGGGTGATTAATAACCAGCTAAAGGAGAAAGAAGTACAATGTGAAAGATTAGGGTCTGATATTATTTCAACTAGAAGACAGTTAGATGAAAATAATAGGTTTTGTAAGCAGCTAGAAGAGGAGGTTGCCTCCATGAAGAAATTAGAAAAGGAATACATTAAACATGATAATGAATATTTCATAAAAATACTCATGGGAGAAGGGACAAGAAGAATGATTAATAAAGAAGAAAACAAAAACAAGAAACAATATCAAAATCCAATGGATGAGATGAAGAAAGGGTTGACTGCAAGAAGATCATTCTCTCCTGAAAATAAGTTGAACAAATTTGGAAAATTTCAAAGGAGATTCTTTTCTCCTGGGAAAAACATCACATGTTTTTATTTCCATGAACATGGACATGTTTCAACATCTTGTAAGAACAAACAAACCAAGATTAATCAACAGAATATGCAGCAAATGTGTAATATTCCAAAATGGAAAAGACGGGAATATAGAACAAAATGATGGAAAGTAGTAGTGAATACATTAATACACCAACATGTGGGAAAAATGTACATCCATATTATTAAACATATTATACAACAATAGGGACAAGATCTTGAGGATCAAGTCCCTCAGGAAATACACTACAAGCCTCCACTAAAAAAATATGTCAATACATGAGAAATAGATGCTATACAAATGCCATGAGCCAAGACAACACAGTTTTATGGCATAAAATGCTACACAAATATATTAAATATACATCTGTTTTTATATATCTCAAATAATTCTGGGAGTGAATATCTAGGCTCCCAAACACATTTCTAGGACGACCCAGAAAGGGTTTCCAGAAATACCCCAAAGTGAAAAATGCTGGAATGTAGCCCTATGGTTGAATTGCAATTGCAACTGAATAAATGGATGAAGGTGGCTGAAAATAATATATAAATGAATAGATCTCCTCCAATAAATCCTTCCAATTAAATTTGTATCCCTTCACTGAAAAGAAAACACCCCAAATGAGGCATTGAATCCTCCACTCCAAATCCTCAATAAAATAACGCAGTCCTTGAGGGAAATTGCACTGTAGGAGATAGAAAGAGGTTTTCCTGGTGCCAAAACATGAAATACATTTCCTGGACCTTCCTTGCTGGCCTCTCAATGGAAGGAATGCTTCCTCCACTGAAAAATAGCTCAAAAATTGGCCCTATCAATCCTCCACTGCAACACCCTACAACACAACACAACTCTGAATAGAAAATGTGTTGTAGATGAAGACTAAAGCTTGGCCTAATGCCTAGATGTGGACTATGCAACTCAATTATCTCTCCTAAGTAGGCACTTGAAGTCCTTCAAGGATGACTGTGGGATTCGCGCTCGGGAACACCCTTGTACTAAATAGTACAACAGACCCTGCTAAAGAGCAAAAGCATGCATAGAAATGTCACGTGACAAATCCAGATCTAAGAAGATAAAAATCAGTAATCATCTAACATGCATTATATGGCTTCCTTGCCCTTCCTTATATGATTTGTGAGCCTTCTCATCTTGGGTCCCACTCATTAAAGACACTACTCTCATGGAGACTATCTCCCATTAACACTACGTTGTCTCCCATTAACAAACCACTCTCTTCATAGTAGCATTGTTGATTTCGTCAACATTGACCTTGTCCACATGATTTTTCCCCTGTTCACACATGGAGGTGCTTTATCCAGCTATTGAGATGATCCCTTTTCATACTAAGAGGTATTTTATTCCTACTAAAGATATTTATGGGTCTCCTTACCCACTTATTCATATATCTAAATGATAAAAGAAAATTTTAATATTCCAATTAGTTGCATGCTAATTTAGGAATATTACAGTCCTCCCCTCCCAAATGTTACTTGTCCTCAAGAAACTGCAAGGATAGAACTGAAGAGCCTCCTCTCCTCCTCCTGTAGCATCCTCATATGATAAGCTTCTCCAATGAACAAGTTGCCTTCTCATCAATATGTCTCCAAGTTGCTCCTCCCAAGTGTATAAGCTAGCCTTTGATGATAAGTCCAAATGGCTCTCATCATGAAGTAGTGGGATATCCATGGAGGCAACTATATGTTGTCTAGAGGCCTTATTGAGGCAGGGAAAATTTTAGGGGCGAATTTTAGCCCAAAGGCGAATTTTAAGGGATTTTAAATTTTATTAGGGCGAATTTTTTATATAAAACCCATTTTCTATAGTTTAATAAATTTATCCCAATAAATATTTTAAAAATAATTAATTATTAAATATTAGCCCACCAAAAAAAAGAGTGCATAAAACTGGAAACATGAAATTCGCCCCCGATTTTTTTTGGTTGGAGCATATTTCCATGGCATTCGCCTGAATTTACAGGGTCGGAGGGAGGGGTTAGACTGATTCGCCCCATCAGGTTGTTGTTCTAAAGAATTCTGGAGTGCTTTACTAAAGAAGTTTGAATCTCAAAGAACATAAACCTTAAATCTTTTACAGCAGAACCGGCATTCAGAAGAAGACAAATTCCTCTCAAAAATGAAACGCGAGAGGTCAGTGATGACAGGCAAACCGGTATGTAGGTTCATCGAGGCTTGTGAAGTTCAGAGTTCTAGGGTTTCTTACTTTCTGAATTATCGGATTCCTTACATGTCTGAGCAGCTGAATCTGAAGGTTTCAACTGAAAGACATGAGAAGCCTAGCACTGCATGGAGGATTTCTGAGCTGATGCAAACGATGATTTAGCAAAGGATCTTGATCTGGCTTCTAAGTTGACTGATGAATGCTGGAAAATAGATGAATCTTTCCAGGATGTCCATGCCAAGATTGCACACAAAATTCTGGAATGGACTCGTCGTTCTCAAAACATTGGAGATTTGCTTCGACAGCTCACCCTCGAAATGCGCACCGATTTATCTCATACAATTTTAGGTAGAGTTCCACTCCCGCACGCACCCCCCTCCCCGAAACTCTTTAATAGTGTGTTTGTCTGTAGGGGCTGGGTTTTCTTCATCTGAAACAATTATTCATAGAATTCTTTCATGATATGAGGTGGGTACATTTCCATCTTTTGTTACAAAGGGGAAGAGGTCCAAACCTTTTGGTAGAAACGAAAAAATGATGGTTGAAGAGCTGCCAACACTTGCAAGAGAGGTAGCTCGAGTTGAGAAAGTTAGGATCTATGTAGGTTTGTATTCGGAGTCCTTTCACAATCTTTTTTTAATTCACTTATTGGCAATAATACAAGGAAATTGCATGATTAGTTACCGCAAATTTATGTTTTCCTTTATTTTTTTCCCACTGTTTCCCCTGTTTTCTCCAACGTTTTGGGGCTTACACTGCCACTTATTTGATCTTCTTGAGTGCCACTGCCCCACAAATTTCTGGTCCTTTTTATTATGGTGATTTTAAAGATGATTTGTTGTAGAGACTACATTGAAGCTGGAAGGTTTAGTTGGAGATCTTGAGGATGCTGTCTCAGGTGCCATGGCTGCAAATTCTAGAAAGCAGTCTGCTCGAAAAATTCTCAAAGCTTTTGATTCTGAGGTGAGTGATGGTCTTAAAATCTGCCTCATTTTTTTGGGGATTTTGCTGTAATGATTTTCCCCTTGAGACTACGTGTGTTCTGCTGTTTAAATGGTGTTTTAACATACCAATAATGACCATAGCATTGATCGAAATCTATATGTTTATTTATTGGTTATCAGAGTACCATACATGTTTAGACATTTTTCTATAGGTACTTTTTACCATATCACTTTTAGACCTGCAAGCTCTTCCATCTCATGCCAAACACATTTAGTATAAGGGCATCTTACCAGAAAATGGTTTTTGTTGGCAGGTTGTTATAGGGCCTGAAGAGAAACATTTGATGGCAATAAGGTCTCTTAAGGATATTGAAGATTTTTTAGCTATAGTTGCAAAATCCAGGCCACAGTGGAGCCACCTTGTTACATATGTTGATGTTAGAGTAGATCGTGCAGTAGCTGTCCTCAGGCCTCTTATTATTGCAGATTATCGTACACTCTTAACTTCTCTTGGATGGCCACCATCTTTGGCAACAAATGTTGGAGTTAATGATCAAGGTGGAACCCAAAAACTCTCAAACCCACTGTTTGAAATGCATGGAAATGTGAAGGAAAAATACAGTGAGAGTTTTTTAGCCTTATCTACTCTATAATCAGTCCTTTTGCACCGCAAAGCACGTGAACTTGATAAGTTTAATTCTGAGGAATATTCTGTGGGAAAATCTGAGGCAATTAAAAATAAATTAGGTTTTCATGAAAATCTTTGGAGTATTGAGGAATTGGTTTCACAAATTGCGTCAAGGGTAGAATATCATTTTTCAAAGTGGACTACAAAGCCTGAATTTATCTTTGCACTGGGATATAGAGTTACCCAAGAATTTTTTGATACTATAGATAATGATTTACAACCGCTTTTGGATAAGGCAAGGCTTGTAGGATATAGTGCAAGAGAAGAGTGGGTTTCAGTAAGGTATCTATGATTTCAACATATCTTGCCAGACGAGTATTTCCTGACCTTGTTATAAGTTTGGTGGAAAAAGCATCTATGCAGGCTATGCATTCTTGGCTTCACCTCATTGACCCTATCATTGCATTTGATAGGAAAATGCAAGTGCTTGTGGTAAGGTTAGGAATTGGACTGTTTGGTAAGGAAAATACAAAAACTTTGGGGGTCTCTGTGAATATTTTGGAACTCAGGATATCATGTATGTCTGTTTTTTGTGATCGGCCTGATTGGCTAGAACTTTGGGCTGACACAGAGCTGAAGGACGCACAAGAAAAACTAAAAGGGGAGCTTGAAACAGAGAGATCCTGGACAACCAATACAAAAACAGATTTTTTGTCCACCTTTAATAGTCAGTTGACTTTAGAAAATGCTCATACAAATTTTTTGTTCTCAACACGGGAGGATTATAAGGCTCCCTCAGGGGCAGAATCCGTAATCGCGACTACATGGGTTGTGGTAAATCGATATCGTACTTTGCTGGATGCTTTTCTACGCTTTAACTTTGTCAGATCTGTTGCGGCTCCAATTTTGGCAGTGTATCTTGATTTCCTGCTTCAACGGTGTCAAGAAGTTGAAGCTTTGACTGCTTTGGCAGATGATGAGGCTATGGCAAAAGTTGCCATCTCCATCAATGCTGCTTGGTAATGTGAGTAAATTGTGAAGGAATGGTGTGAGGATATATTCTTTTTGGAGCTTCAGCTTGCCCAAAATTCAAAAAGGAGGGAAGAAACTGGAACAGACATAATGGTAGGTGTGAATTCAGAAAAACAATTAGGAAACATCTTTGACCTGAATGGCTCTTTTTTTTATAAAGAAATTGAAAACTTCAAACAATTTCAAACAGAATGGCTTGCAAAGTTCATGACAGTTATTTTAAGAGGATTTCATGCTCGTTGCCGTGAATATGTATGAAACAAGAAACAATGGTAGGAAAAAGTTAAATAATCGGTAAAAGAGATCAAGACAGCTGATGGGATTACCAATGGAGATGGTTCTGAAGTTTCTATATCGTTACCCTTGGTTGATGCATTAGATGTGCTGCAAGGTCAACTAAAGAACGCGAAACAGGTTCTTAATGATGTTGATTTTATGGATCTCTTGCGAAGCTTGGCCAGTGGTTTAGATCAATTTCTTTTTACTAATATCATTTTGAGAAATGCTAAATTTTCAAATTATTGTGTTCGCCAGTTTGAGGCTGATATGCATGCATTGTTCCACATCTTTAAGCCATTTTGTGTTCGCCCTACAGGTTTTTTCCCACATCTAAGTGATTCATTAAGGTTGCTAGCCATGCCATCTGCTGATGTCAAGCATCTATTGAAAATATTGCATGGTCCATCTTTAGCCATTAAAGATAACAAGGATGATCCTAAATTGAAATGCTTAAGACAGTGTGGAATATGCAAAATATCTGCAGGAGATGTTGAAAAAATTCTAAGACAACGGATATTGATTAGGTGACACTACATTTTTCTGGTTTAACTAAATTATCCAGTGCCATTCAGGCTAATGTTGTCACGATTTCTCATTTTTCACAGATACAGAGAATTTTTTCAATAAGAATAATGAATAAGAATGCAGCGATTGTCTCTTTGAGCATCATTTTTCTTTGTACCATTTTATGCTTCTCTATTTGAGCCTCATTGTTTGTACCATGTCCCAAACGTTCTCTGAACTTCATGTAGTATGTTTCTCTGAGAAAAAGAATTCTCCCAGCTCCACATTTAGGTGGCACACCTTGCTTTGCTCCATTGAAGAATCCCCAAGAAACATTTTTGTCTATTATCACTCCTGTTATCTGTCTTGGGATTTTAATTCTAACTGGTTTTTTAAGCCTACCATAAATTGATCAGATTTGAATGGAACATTTGAATGAAGGGATGATGTTTTCATTGAATATTGCTGAATTTCTTGAGAGCTAAATGCCCCAGGCAATCAACAGTGGAAATTCTCTAAGGGCTTTGAAACTCGTTTAGACATTTTTCTACAGGTCCTTTTTACCATATCACTTTTAGATGTGCAAGCTCTTCCATCTCATGCCAAACACATTTAGTATAAGGGAATCTTACCAGCAAATGGTTGATATTTCTTTGCCCTGTTTGCAGGGATACACCACCCAGGTCCATGCCTGCCTTTTGGGAGTATTTCTCAAGTCGGAGGCTTATTTCTTAGTGCCAACCATATGAATGTTCTGGCCTTACTTTCCATAGTGTTTTTCACCACTAGCACTGTTCATTCTATATCTCATTGTAAAACATTCCTTTGTAGCCTAGCTTGGCTGTATGTGCTCCTAGTGTGGGATTATTTGTCCATACTAATTGATCTGCTTCATTGTTAATCTTCACATGACTTCTAATTAATACCTCCAGGTACGCATTCCATTGGTCAGCATTGTTCCCTTCCAGTCCGAATTAGTTGGCTCTTATCCATACCTGCTGTCATATGTTGGTGGTCACAGGAGCTGCCACTTGTGAGACTTTATACATCTATGAGTTCCCACATCTGACCTAAGGATATGCACGGAATCTTACTTGTTCCCCATTGCCAATTCTCTGTGCTAGCCAGTTGCCTACAAGAGGGAAAGCTACCACTAGTGCCTTCCAGACAATAGAAACATTAGTAAAAGATTCATTTGGATTCTTGAGGCTCTACATGTGCTTGGATATTGACCTACTTTCACAGACTACTCAGAAATTAATCTCCACATACTTCTTGCTGCAAGGGCTTTCCCAAAGTAATGTATATGTTATAATCCCTATTCTCCTTGCTCCTTTGGTTTTGCTATGTGAGTTCATTTAACGTGTGGTGTTCTATCCTTTTCTTTTTCGCTGGCCAATAGAAATCTAAATACTCTTTCCTGAAAATTTCAAGAAATTCTACTGGGATTTATGCCAAGGTATGCCAATATACTGGGATTGCTTCAAGCAACTAATTTTAATAATCTTTCTTCCTTTCATTCTTTTGAAAAGGGAAAATCTGTTGAAACATTCTTTCATGCCCCTCCCCTAACTCATTAAAGGCATGGTATGTTTTAGCATGTTCACCTCCGTCCCTGTTGCAATACTGTAGATATCAATTATCTCTTTCAGTATTTTCACATCCCTATAGATCCATCATAATGAAATAACACATCATCAAATAAAAATAAGTGGGTCAAATAAAAATTCATGCCTTTTTATCCCCTTGCTCCCGTTCTTCTGGCTACCTGAATTGCTTTGCTTAATCCCTAAACTATAAGAACTTAGAAGGAACAAGATAGGGGACTGGATGCATCACTATCTCAGATGTCTTGTAGGTGTGAAGAACTTGGTGGCGCAACCATTGAAAAGAACAGAGAAGGATGTGTAAGTAACACATCCCATTATCCAGTTAACCACCTGAAGGTTGTGTCTGACATGCATTAACATGAGTTTTCAATACGTCCAATTAGCTCTGTCGTACACCTCAAATAAATCCAATTTAATTATCATAGATTGTAAATCCTTGGTTCTGATAGAGTTTAGGCCTTCCTATGCTACACTAATGGCATCATGGGTTTGTCTTTTATTTGTAGGTTTTAACTTTGTACAGTTAATTGCTGCAAACAGATTATTATCAAACAAAAAAGATGCAACCAAAAACATACACATCAACACAAAGATTTTACTTGGAAATCCAAACTGGGAAAACCAGAATGATTTTTTAGTATGTTCATATTTATATATATATTGCGGCATCCATAAACTGCCAATCCATACACTGGATTAGGGAATTACAAAACCATGGGCTAAACCATCACGTGCCACAATGCCACTAAAAACAAAAAATGTGTGCTGAAAACCACCAAAAACGGTTGCAAAATAGAGCCATTTTTTTTTCAATTTGTAATATCACATTAACACACACAATTTTACTTGGAAACCCAAACCGGGTAAACCAGAAAGATTTATCATTATATTCATCTTTACAGTATTACAAACACACACACACACACACACACACACACACACACACACACAGATATATATATATATATATATATATATATATATATATGTATATATATATATATGTATATATATATATATGTATATATATATATATATGTATATATATATATATGTATATATATATATATGTATATATATATATATGTATATATATATATATGTATATATATATATATGTATATATATATATGTATATGTATGTATATATATGTATGTATATATATGTATGTATATATATGTATATATATATGTATGTATATATATGTATGTATATATATGTATGTATATATATGTATGTATATATATATATGTATATATATGTATATATATATATATATATATATATATATATATATATATATATATATATATATATATATATATATATATATATATATATATATATCTTGCGACATGCGTAGACTGCCAATCCATTTACTACCTTGGATTAGGTAATTACAAAACCATGGGCTAAACTATTTTTTCTTGAAACTCTGCAACTACTTAGATGAATTGCTGAAAACAAGGCAACTAAAAACTGAAACCAAATTTACTTTCACCAAGATACAAAGTTTCTTAACAATTTATAAGTGTAGAAAATCCAAAAAATTCTAAACTGCTAATATGAGCTATCTGAAATATAATTTCTTCTCATATAAACACAAAATTTCTCTACTAAAATTTGCAGTAGAATAGGAACATAAATAAACACAATTCACACAATTCAAGACATAAAATTTCTAGGGAACCCAATTGGGAAAACCCTCTGATTGTTGAAAATATTATTGATAGAAACTGAGGAATGATATCTTACAATACAACTTTGTTTTCAATAGAGAATACACCCTTCTCTCTGCCTTGCCTAGGCTTGAAAAACACCCTTGTTGTAGCCTGATCTGCTCCCTAAATTCTTGCGCAATAGGTGCTCCTATAAATAGGAATTTCCTCCTATTTCGATGCGCACCACCCAAGGGAACTCTTCCTCACAATAATTTTGTGCACAAGTTTCTCTTTCACTCTCTTCCTCATGGCCTAGAACAAACTATGTATATACTCCTATTGTCTCTGACCCATTCTCACAAAACAATGACTAACGATTATGTCTTTCTCTCCCTACTTTTAAAGCAATTAGATGATAATAAAATTTGGTGAGTTTCTAATTAAGGAGTTTGGGGTTGATTGCTTCAAATTAGTATGAGGTCAACCACTCTTTGCAACTCTCCACATCTCCAAGACTCTAAACAGGTTCTTTTCTCAGGTGCTCCACTAGAAAGTGATAACTGTTCCCATGTGTCGATTGGCAGCCCACATGAACACACTTCCTAGAATTTTGGAATTTGACTGTTTTGGAACTCATCCTATTTTTAGGAATTAGCTCTAGCTCATGGGCCCATGCATCGCCGAGGAAAGTGAACCAGGGTTTTCTGGTTAGGCACAAACAGGGCCATTCTCGCTAAAAATTTCAACACTCCCTCTTAGCGAGGAAGGTGTTCCTGGAAGAACTTCATCCAACTAGATCTGTCTCCAACACTGCCAAGTTCTCCGCTGCTGCAACTGCTCCCTCTGAACTAGAAGGCTTCCATGCTTTCTTCTGTGGAACCTACTTTGAAGACCTGTTCTTTCCCACCATGTCCTGCAAGTCCAAATGTTTCCACTATCAATGATCATAACTCCTTACGAATACAAACCCTGAAAGTGTGGCCTATAAGATACATGGATGTTGAGATAGTCATCACATGAATCTAAGTTTTGTCCTTCATACACATTCTAATACTGCCATTATAAGACAATTTGAGAGAAGGTAAAGATCTTGTCCCAAGAGTTACATTCACTACAGTCACAAAGACACCACACCCATTACATCATGAAGATATTATAGGTGTGCCAAGATTTTTATTGAGAGACCAAACAGGTTTGTCACCTCTAAATGACAGAATATATGCTTAGACAGTCATTATATGCTAAGAGATCAAATGAATGTTTAATATATTGCCACATTCATCCTAAAGAACATATGTTTGTTGAGAATGTCATGTAATATGAATTCTATAATATTGTTGAGGTTGTTTGTCAATATGTCAAGACATATATGTTTAAGTCCATTCATACTTTTCAGCGATATATATCAGATCTGTCTCCAAACAACCACTTAGATAATCACTATAGGAACCTGAATTTTGTTTACTTGAATGCTGGAAACTAAGGCATCTGAATCCACAAATTTAATCTGTTATTTGAATGTCAGAGGCATGAACTCATATTTACAAAATATAGGATGATATTAATTGTTTTTTAGCATAGGATCTGTATCTAAAATAAATGAAGTAGACAAGTATGTAGGCACTTACATGATACTACAACATATTGCTTAAAATGATACTTAAAGGCTCCATTGGATTATATCAAATGCAATTTGTTGGTGTAAGGATTTTATTTATATAAGTCACAAGGATAAAACAACGATCGGATATACCCATTCAACATAAATGATAAAGACACTCAACTACAAGTTTCAAAGCAGTGAATAATTCATAAATTTTGCCACATTTGAATGGATCTGACTTTTATGGCAAGCATATGATAAAATATGGTCTTTGCGTCCAAGGCATCAAATTCATTTAGCATAACATGTATGATTTTAAAATTTGACGGAACACTCAATATTGTTAGGTATTAAATTTTAATGTTTGTTTCTGCTCTGTGATGTTCTGTGATTATATGGTGGGGTATATTTTTGAACAAAAATTCATTTTTGGTGAGGATTTGTTGAAATGTCTTCTTAGAATATTTCTGTGCAGAAAAATTCACTGGCTAATATGGAATTTTTATGTCATCTTGGTTGAAAAGCATACTATATGCTGATGATGTTACCCAAAACAAACTCTATGTTGCTTTATCGAATACTTTATGATCTATTTTTCTTTCATGAACTTTTGGGATCCTCAGTCTGGATTTGTCAACTTCTGTTGGACATAAGGAAATATGTGCCTCCCTTGGTTAAATCTCATTTTTGAGCATCAGTGTCATGGGGCTTTCACATTTTTTGGCAATGAGTAGCTACATAATTATTCTTTGTCCTTCTAGAGAGTCTTAATCCCAATTTGTAAATTTTTATTTTGAAAAATATATTTAGATCTTTGATGTCCAATGGTACTTCCCTTATGCATGCAGATGGGTCCCTGCCACTCCCCTGGTCTATCAAGATGAAAATTGCATTGGGTGCAGCAAAAGGTCTGGAATTTCTTCATGGAGGGGCTGAAAGACCAGTGATTTATCGGGATTTTAAAACATGCAATATTTTGCTGGATTCAGTTTGTACCTACAACTTCAAAATTATGAGATGACTCAATGTTACACTTTGGATTCTCTTAAGTCTTTATGGTGAGATATGTACTTGGTGCAGGAATACAATGCCAAGCTGTCTGATTTTGGACTAGCAAAAGATGGACCTGAGGGAGACCACCCATGTTTCAACTCAAGTTATGGGAACATATGGTTATGTTGCTCTAGAATATGTAATGACTGGTGAGAATTTTAACCAGTTTAAAACCTGTGGCAATAATATCTTGGTGAGGAAATTTTAAGATTGATACAAATCAACAAGATTTCTAGCCTCTTTAAGGGTCCTGTCTAGTAAATGGGGCAAGTAGCAAAACTGACAAGTTTGTTCTGGGAGAATTTTTCAGGTCTCGTCCTATTGGCCTAATGTTGAATGTAGACCAACCAATGTTCAAGACTCAGGACAGTTTATATGAGGTTGAATTTTCCTTAATTTATGAAAAAAGTATCTAAACATGCATGTGTCTCCTAAAAGAAACATGTGTTTGGTGATACATATTTAAGTTGATCTCAATGTACTCATCATTGGATTCTCTCTTATTCTTGAGTTATAGCTTAGCACAGGCATTGCCTTTTTTACATTGCCTATTACTAATGTGAATTTTAATAAAATTTAGCATAGACATTTCAGAGATTTACAAAGATAAACAAGACTAACTGAGTCAATGATTAAGGTTGGAAGTTAAGACATTTTGCAAACTGTATTTTTGTTTAGTGTCTAGATTGATGCATCCAACAATAATCCTATTAAAACATTTAGATGGAGAGGTTATTATAATACACAATTTGGCTTTCTTCAGTTCATACTATCTAGGTTTTTAGCTTTACTAGTTCACACTCTATTGTTTCAAACATCTTCCGGGCTTCAAAATCACTCATCTCCTACCATCTGAAGCTAAAGTGAATAATCCCCTGATGGAGAACTTTGGATAAATTGGAATATCTGAACTTGTGCATATAGGATGCTCTTTGCAAAGACCTAGATCAGTGGGAAGGAGGGTGTCTTATGTGATTGTAAAAAGGGCCTGGATGGAGATACTATTGCAAGGGTCTCATGGGTGGACGTAAGAGGTCTCCTTGAGATCTCATGAATCTGCATACTGAGGTGGCGTTGCTCTCTTTCTGTAACTTATTGCTTCTATGTGTGAGCTCTACAAGGTAGGGAGGTGATCATCCTGTTGTGTGGGTTGATGGGAGTTATTCTAAGGCTCCTCCATTTGAGTCTGTTGTGGGTGGAAAAGCCGACAAGTCAAATTGTGCCCTTAATGGATGAATTTACAGCATCAAAGATTCTTTATTCAACATACTAGAAAATCTATTGTTTCACGTGATACTATTGTTGAAGTCATATAAGGAAGCCTCTGTTGCCTGCATATTAGATAAAACCTTTGTACAATGCAAAACTTTGTATAATGCAAAACTTTGTAGTGATATATTTTGCTAATATTTGAAGTGTTTTCTTCCACTTCTAACATCCAAATCTACAATGCATATAACCTATAAAATTATAATATAACTTCATACATTGCAGTGCTCTCTCTAAAAAAGGTTCTGAGAAATCCTTAAGCTCAGAAATATTTCCTTCACTGAAAACTATCAAGTCTCTCCATCTGAAAGAATTTGAACAAGAATAGTTTTCCTTCCCATAAAACATATCGGTCCCCATTTTTTTACCATATTCTTCATCTCATGGATCTATTTGCAAACCAGTAGGGAGTTTTAATAATTCTATAGAATCTATATTTGCAAGACAATATTTTTGCTAGAGTTTTCTCTTCATGGATTTTTTGTTATGGGTCTGTTTAAATTTGAATATTATATTGCCTTCATGATCACTAATCAAAATAATCACCACTACTACACATGGGATCATCACCAAGAGCTACATAAACATCATTTGGCTCAGAGTCCGAGGACTCCTCAAACTCCTCTCCAACCTCAATATCAGTGCTAGTAGTAGCATGAGCAACAACACTACACTTAGTAGAACTAGAAGAACACGTTTTCCAAATTGCACGAGAACTACTTCCCTCACGAATCACCATGTGCCATGTTTGGTCTCAGTGGTTCGCTTCCTTCATTTCCTGGTTCAACTACCATATCTTCATTGGAACCAACACCCCGAACTCCACTAGACAACGATTCACCATTTTGTACTAGTGATTCGCCATTTGTACCAATGATTCGCCATGATTTTACAAGATAATATAATATCGTGAGAGATTCGCCAAAAAAATTATATATACATATTATATTATTAATAAAATCGCCTTCCATTTTTCCTATGTATCATGGGGATTCGCCCATTTATTATACATGGAAATTTAGGGGGGTTCTTAAATTTTTCCTTGTATTGAGGCATGGAATATGAAATATATTGGGAACCATCATTCCCATGTGAAGCTCCCATCCCCAAGCTATCATCCACACAAAATGAGTCACCCTCCAAAATGGTAACTCATGGAAAAACTCCTCCACCTTTGGCTCCTACAATGTAGGTGGGTTGCATAGCTAAACTTGATAGACCAAATTGTCTATCCCATGTTGTATGTCTCTACACTTATGGTAAGTGTAGAGTGGCTACTGATTTTGGGTTGCAATAATGTTTCCTTCAAGAGGCAAGAAGAAAACTGGATCCTCAAAGATCCTCTCTCTAGTGTCATGAATCATGCTTTCCTAAATCATCCCATATACAATGAATAGGAAATCATCATATTATGGCATCCAAATAAAAACATACTGAATATTTTATGTAGTGCTGGATGGTACCAACAGTTTCCCAAGTGGTTACAGTGCAGTTTTTCTAACTGATGTTTCAGAACATCATGTGGCAAGTTGTCACCCAACAATTTGCTAGTTGTGCATGTCATCTCATCTACTAGTAAATAGTAAATGGAATTGTGTATCAACTGAGCATACAAATAATGGGATAACACTTTCCCAAATCCATACAATAAATGGCTATCTCCAACTCTGATGTTGTTCTTAGAGAGACCATGAAGCCAAAATATAAAATTTCCCTCTTGTGGAGCAATGCACTGTGTATAGATTGCAAGAGAATGCAAATAACTTACTATATAATCAACAAGTGGAAAAACAAAACTCTTGCCATGTACTGAGAGTAGGCTGAGAATGAGATCTATGGGTGATCTCTCCATAGTGGTATGACATATCTCCATGATACCTTGGTGAATGGAAAGGAATGAACCATGTGTTGCATACAAAGCCTTATTCTTATGCTGGGAAATCCAAGTCAAGAAGATCATGTCATGGTAATAGATGTCTCCATCCACTACTCCATCACTCTCAATTCTTATTTTCCCATCAAGTGAGTCATATGTGAAGTGATCCCGGAAACACTCCATCAATAAATACATACTCCCAAGTGACAACGATGTTGGCCTTTGTGATAAGGCTCCTGTCATCTCATAACCCCTCTCTTTGACATACCCAATTCCAAAGTCACAGACCATAATGTTACTACATATGGGAGACTCCTTCCAAATTGGAAGTACCTCTTGATCCTCCAAAGCTAAGGAGTAGCCCCATTGCACCATGATTGTGCCACCATCTACTCCTGCAACATCATGCAAAGTATGGGATAAAATCAACCCATACTCTCCCAAGAGTATCCAAATCAACAACAACTCTTGTTGCCTTCTCATCTCCTCATCATAGAAGCCATGTAGTAACACCATGATGATTGACATGTAGAATGCCCCATACAACCAAATACTCTACTGCCATAGCATATGGGTGCCATGCAATATCTCAAACCATAACATGCCCTTTGAAATAGGATATGTCACATGATGGCCAAACTCTTTTAAGAGTATCCAGCGCAGTCATGCCTCCTGCTGCCATGTATCATAAATTTGCAAGTGGCTTACCAACCTCTTGCTCACCATCCTCACCTGTTCATCCAAATGTGCGCGTCTCCTACCATGCCTCAAAATGGTGCCCCTCCAATGGAGAATACCATCCTCCCAAATCAGATTTCTATCTTTGCACTTCATGGGATGTTGAAGTGCAACCTGCTGGAGATCTCCAAATGAATACCACTCATCAATGACCAAGTTGAACCCATAAGGATCCAAATAAAATGTAGGAAAAATATTCTCATTGAGCTATGAAGTGCTCATCAAGAAGGATCCATCATAATAATGGGAGATGTCATCCATCATAATATTTCCCCCATCAACCATCTGCCTAGCCAATGCTACACAAGTATGGTCATTGGATTGATTAGGATAATTCTCACCCTATCCTCTAAAAATATACACTCCAACCCAAAGTGTTGTGTGCATCTCAACAATGAGTAACTAGGATGACTATATATCTCCTCCTTGAATAGTCAAGGATCCTTTGCGCAGTGATAGTCTGTTGCTCCAAATGAACAATGTGTTTTGACCCTAGATCTTTCATTTTCCCTGATGGCATGTCCCCACAATCCTCCATATGATGTGTTTAAATAATAGGAAGTGGAAATGTTTGCATATCTTAGTAAAGCTTGGGAACATCTTGTACTACGACAAGGGTTCCTTCCTCCGATGTAATGACTCCTCCAACTACTGGTGATGATGATGGCTGCTCCTCTACTGCTACACCAAGACTAGTATAAGTCTCCTCCTCCTCATGCATCTCCTGAATAATTCGTGAGACTCTAAATGTCAAGAGATCAAGACCACTTTGCAATGATGCAAGTGTTCCTTCTCCTGATGCAAGTACTCCTGCAGCAAGTGGTGGTGGAAGTTTCTCTTCCTCCAGAATAATAATATGGACATCTTCCCTTGGCTTCTTCGGTTTCTTCTTATCAAACTTCTTGATCAACCTTTGAGTAAAATCTGCATATGCAGTCATTCTTGCATGACTCATATGGTTGAACCACCAAATGTTTGCTTCACCCTCAAGGTGCAGCGCTGCAATCTCAACATATTCTCTTTCCACTACCAGATGTAGTAGGAAGAATGCATCTAAATTTCTCCTCCAAGCCCTTGTTGTGCATGTGGATGACCCATCAAAAGTACACAATAGGAATCTATTTTGTTCTCTTCTTCTATTCCTGCAAGGTCTCCTTTCTTCTCTAATATGAATAAAATGTTGGAGAGTTAGATTCTCCTTGAAAGCCCTTGATTGAGACTTATATTTTGCAAGATACTCACTTAGAATCTCATGATCTAAATTTCCTCCATCCCTTTCACCTTCCTCTTCCAAGAAATTGCACATAGTGTATTGCTTTGGAGCTCTATGCAATACCAGTTTTCTCTTTTGCTGATAGGAAGCGCATGGACCTTCCTCATCTTGAAAACCTCTAGAGGTCCCATTTCCTTTCTCCATTCTCTTTTGCTTGACCTCCTTGGAGAGGTCCTTCACAGATCTGAAAAGAGATGAGACAAAGTTCATTCCTTCCATCATTTTGATCTCTTCTTATTCTTCTCACTCTTCCGATAGCATATTGGCTGAAACTGACAGGCCGAGCCAAGATTATTCTCTGATACCACTATAATATTCCAAAATGGAAAAGACATGAATATAGAACAAAATGATGGAAAGTAGCAGTGAATACATCAATACACCAACATGTGGGACAAATGTATAGCCATCTTCTTAAACATATAAGAAAATAAAAGGCACGGGATCTTGAGGATCAAGTCCCTCAAGTAATACACTACAAGCCTCCACTAAGCAAATATGTCAATACATGATAAATAACTACTATACAAATGCCATGAGCCAAGATAGCACAATTTTAGGGTATAAATTGCTTCAAAAATATATGAAAATATAGATCTTCTATTATATAGCTCAAATAATGTTGGGAGTGAAGATCTAGGCTCCCAAAAACATTTCCAAGACAACACAGAAAGGGTTTCCGGAAATACCCCAAAGTGCAAAATGCCAGAATTCAAGCCTAAGGCTGAATTGCACCTGCAACTGAATAACTGGATGGAGGTGGCTGAAACTGATATCTAAATGAATAGATATCCTCCAATATATCCTTCCAATGAAAGGTTGATTCCTTCACTGAAAATCAAATGCCCCAAATGAGGCACTGAAACCTCCACTCCAAATCCTCAATAAAATAACGCAGTCCTTGAGGTAAATTGTGCTGTAGGAGGTGGAAATAGGTTGGCCTAGTGAAAAAATATGAAATACAGCTCCTGGACCTTCCTTTTTGGCCTCCCAATGGAAGGAATGTTTCCTCCACTGGAAACTAGCTTAGAAATTGGCCCTATCAATCCTCCACTGCAACACCCTACAACACAACACAACTTTGAACAGAAACTGCATTGTAGATGAAGACTAAAGCTTGGCCTGATGCCTAGATGTGGACTATATAGCTCAATAATCTCTCCTAAGTAGGCACTCAAATTCCCCCGAGGATGAGTGTGGGATTCTCGCTTGGGAACACCCTTGTACTAAACAGTACAATAGACCCTGCTAAACAACAAAAGCATGCATAGAAATGTCACCTGAAAAATCCAGATCTAAGAAGATCAAAATCAATAATACTCTAACATGCCTTCTATGGCTACCTTTCCCTTCCTTATATGCTTTGTGAGCCTTCTCACCTTGGGTCCCACTCAGTAAAGACACTACTCTCATGGAGACTATCTCCCATTAACACTGTGTTGTCTCCCATTAATGAACCACTTTCTTCATACTAGCATTGTTGATTTGGTCAACATTGACCTTTTCCACATGCTTTTTCCCCTGTTCACACATGGAGGTGATTTATCCAGTTTTAAAATGATCCCTTTTCATATTAAGAGGGATTTTATTCCTACTAAAGATATTTATGGGTCTCCCTACCCACTTATTCATCTATCTAAATGATAAAATCAAAATTTAATATTCTAATTAGCTGCATGCTAGTTTACAAATATTACAAAATGAGAAGGCTCCTTCAACTAATCAAACAGAGAACACATTCATTCTCTAGGTACACAAATCATTTCCATGGTTATTTTTATCTATGCAATGAATATGGACACAAAGTTGTTGAATGTAAATTGTTAGTAAAGAAGAGAACAAGAAGCTACACACCATTTCCACCATACCTTGGTCAAATAAGGTGTTATTTATGTAGCAACATTGGATGCAAAGTGAATGATTGCAGGCTCCTAGATACCCTAAAGAACACCAGAGAGATGATGGAAGCGAATCAAAGTAGACAAAAATGTGAGTCAAAAATAAATGCAAACAACAACAGAAGGAATCCAACAAAGGTATGGAAGAGGAAGAAAAAGGAACAACTTCAGAATTTAATAGAAAAATGAAGTTTTCATTACCTAAGGGGGATCTGATCATGAAACAAATGAAGGATATTGGTTATAACAAGTTAAATAAGAAACATCTTGGGGGGAGAGAAACCCCTAGAATGTCTTGAAAGAATTGTTAAATAAATACAAAATCAACGAAGAATGAACACTAGTTGCACAGTATATTCAGCAAGAAAGTTGGAATGAAGAAAGAGACACAAATATTGATTTATCAATCTGCAACAAGTAAAATCTTAGTAGATAACAGTTGATATGGTATGTTGTGTGGTTGATTTGAATATTAATAAAACTGCTAAATGATGCATTTAAGAACATGTTTCATTAAAAGTTTCTTGTGATGGCTAGATATCAAAACTATCTTTAGAACTGATACATGGGCACATTATGTATTTTGAGGGATGGCATAGCAATATGGGATGCATATGTGCATGGTCTAAAACATTACAACAAAGAAAGAGGAAACAATATCTATTTTCAAATAATTAAAAAGAAAAAGGAAACAAAAAGAGGGAAGAAAAAAAGGGGGGTAAGAAAAGAGCAGGTCATAAAAGGAATATCTCAAACTTCATATGCCCAATCCTCTAGTAGCTTGAGTGAAGTAGAAAGAAGCAAATTTGAGCAATTTTGATGCTATGGAGCTGGAGCAAGGGGGATACTATTTATGCAAATTTCTTAAGTTGACAAAGGAGTTGGAAAGAGATTTAAATGATAAGTTTGAGGATCATGTAAATGATTACATGGAGGATTATAGAACTTTGTGAAAACTATGCAACCAACAGTCCTCTTAAAAATTCTCTCACCATGTCTATGATCAATAGAAGGAATTGATTGAAAATGAATTTCTGAAAAAAGAAAGGGGGGGAATTTTCTCAATTCAAATATATAGCATAAATACCATTGAGACTAGTAGTAAATCACTAAAACGAATTGATTTAAACCTTGACAATAGCAAGGTGGGTATTGGTACAAAATTTAAAGAAATATAAGGCATGAAAGCAATGAAAATATGTAAAAAAAGAAGATTTATTGTTTACTCCCATTTTCAAATTTGAGGTATCCGTGAATGATGACTAGAGTGCTGCTACAAGTTAGTGTGTTATATTAAAACAATATGATGAATGCAGATGAAAACTATGAAATGAATGTAGACAAGACTTTAGTGTGTAGCAAAGAAAAGACCATAGCAACTCAGACATGTATTTGGAAGAATATCACGTTGTGCATCCTTGATCTATTCGCAGATGGTGAATGTTAATATCACTAGAATGGATCAAGTTGATGAGTTGAAGGAGGAGAAATTGGCGCCCCTAAATATTTTGGTTGAAAGGAATAGAAACATGGAGAGAAATGTGGAAGATCTAGTCTCTTGTCCCTTAATATCCATTGATGTCGATAATGATAGAAAATTCTTCCTTTCTATGACTGAGTAGGCAATTCTTATTCTATAGCATGTCTAATCGTTTATCGTAGTATCAGTATGACTGGTGAGGTGATATATTCAATGAATTACAAAATCTACAAAATCAGTCAATCCAGAACAATTGAAAATATGTGTTACATTAAGTGTGGGGTTGTAATTTATTCTAGAACAATCTGTGCCATTATAAGCATGCGTTACACAAATTTGAGTGAGTTGGCCCTTTGGACTCAATGAATTATGAATAGTTACCTATGTTATTGTCCATTTAGATGCCTGGAATTATTCTCAATAAGTGGATACCAACCTAAATTGTAATGTTACAGTCATCAAGAGCAGCTAGAAACATTACATAGTCTGTCATACATGCCAGCATATGTTACACTCCAAAATTCAGACCATATATGCCAGACCAGAGAGATAATTCCTTGAATATTGTTGCGTACTTGTATAGAACCTCTGTTACAGAGAATGCTCGGAAGGTACAAGAGTTACATATTTTATCAGATCAAGGAAGTGTTACATTGACAGGAATCTACATAACTAATGCCTGGCATCCACTGAATGAATACCTACTACCCATTATCCATCATTGTCGAATTAACTAGCCTATTTAAGTATAGTATGGTATCATGATTATGATAATGTTGATATGTTATTATACAAGGTTTAATTATCGTGTATCATTATATCAAGGCTCAATAAATTATCTTGTGTGTTATTGTAAGAGGTGGATGAATATCTTGGATATTAGGGTTTTGTGCCCTAATTTAATAAGAGATGCCACTTTCACTACCCGACTTGTATATTTCATATTTGCGCCAAGAAAAATAATTAATCTATTGATTCTCCTGTCACAGTGAAACTTTTTGGAACGAATCATCTATATGGGAATCTATTAATTCTCCAACATGATTGATTTGGCTTGCAAATAGATAATGTATCAAGAAGTATGATGCTCGAAGGATGTTAACTGTCATTGGCCAGCTTAAGGAGAATGATTTATATGGACATTCAATGCTAGTAAATTTTGAGCCTAATACCCCACAAGCACCATATACCTCTTGTGTAGAATTTCCATTGTTTCCATTTCCATCATAAACATATTATGACTTCTTGTCAAAATTCCCATCTTTAATTGATGGTTTTGTATTTTATGTATCAGTTTCAATTGGTAATTGACTCATGGCTTTCTCATCCTTCAACTTCAAGTAGAACAATAACATATCCTTGAATCCCACCTATGATGGTTTTAAAATGAAGAGTATCGTGTGGAATATGTAGGGATTAATGAAAACATCCATAATGAACTACCCACACAAGAAAATTTCATTAGTTTGATGCAGAAACAAATTGTCTATGTCATTTTAATATTCATTATTTTCCCTTATTATCTACAAATTAATATTGGGCTTGTTATGATCAAGGTACATACAACTGCTCATAGTAACCTTGTAGGAATAATTTCATAATGAATGCATGGCTTCATATCATTCATAGCTTAGTTATTCAACAATTGCTTTCAATTTTCCAAGTCTCTTGTCTTTTTCTCTCAATTTATTTTTTGTATCATGCAATTGAAGTTGATTAGGGACCCCAATAGTTGTGATAAGGGGATTAGGGACTCCCTTATCACAACCCATAAACCCTAATTCATTTAATCCCTTAGCCAAGGGGTACTGATAGTGTAGTTCTAGGGGCATTGGGACCAAATTGCGGGGTTCATAACATTAGGAGTATTTTAACTGTATGACCAAAAATATCGAAGGGGTATCTTTTTGTGTATTGAATGAAGCAAGGGGAGGTCCAAGGATGGTTTAGTAAGATATATAATCCTAACATTAGAGAATTATAATGCGACCTAAGACCTAATGTCATACGAGCTAAGGGTCCTAAAGGGAGGACAAAGAGATCAATTGATAGGGGAACCCATAATAGTGATGATAAGGGGAATAGGCACCCCATTATCTCAACCCTTAATCCCTTAACCCATAACCACTAAATTCCCTATCCCATTAGCACCAAAGACATAATCCCTTAACATATACCCTCATAAATCATTACTCATTAACCCCTTGACCCATTAAACATTAAGCCACTAACCCCTAAACTAAAATCCATGACCCCCTAAACCATAATCCCCTATCCTCTTAACTCGTGACCCTTAACCCATAATCCCTAACCCCAAGTAGTACATATGGGTAGAAAATATGCATTGTACTCTGATAGTTCAATCATACTATCATATTTTACTTGTAAATATTTTTTATATTTAAAAAAAAATTCCCCAACGTTTGTGAGATGTACAACAAACAAAATTATCATTATATATCCGCTGATATGTTATTCAGATTTCCGACAATATTTTTTTTCATCAAATATGCGACGATTATTGAATTTTCATCAGATATCTAACATTTATCCAAGTCAAATGCCTATATATCGGAATACTAATGTTTTAAAAAGTCAATATTTTTCCAGTTGGACAATGTTTCTCTAGTCAATAGCCATTGAAAATCCAATGAAATGGCTATTTTTTGGTCATAATACTAAAATATTTTATTTTTTTAACTGCATTACAAATAGTTAAACACTATTGGGGTTTATTTTTTAAGATAATCATCATTGAAATTTTGGTATGAAAAAATGTCACATAACATTCCTCCAAGAGGACAAGGAGATGTGAAATCTACATTGGAGACTTTTAGTGATTTCCTTCCCTTGTTTTATCCATGTTTATCATCCTTAATCCCTCGCAAAATTAAAAATTACTCAAAAGATAATTTCAATCTCTGAAGTTTGAACATGCCAAAAATTGATTTGATTCAAACCCATTTTTTTACAGTTGAACATCACACATCATTGAGTGCACCCATCATCCCTCCTATGGGATGGGACCTAGGTATGAACACCTTGAAAAACATAAAAGCATCATGTGTAGTAAGGCGTGTTTGAACCAACATATAGCATAACAATTTTCATCTCAATTTAGCAATGACAAAACGGAAATTAATTTTTCCCCACTATTAATATTTGGCTTGGCATTCCCAACTAAAAAACAAAGCACCTTCACATGCTAGCTAAAGAATGTTGAGCAAAGGAGTTGCATTCATAATTTCATTAAGCATAGAAGCAACATAGAAATCAACTAAGAGTCTTTATATGAATCCAGGTAACTTTGAGACATGTAAGAGAATTATCCTTAACATTGTATTGGCATTCATCCATTTGTGTAACTATAACATTAGGCTATATCGTCTATGCAGTGCATAAAAAAAATAGGGTCAACAAGTTTCTCATGATCCACAAATATACAAATGATTAGGCCTAAGGAATTAACATTTAGTTAATGCTTGTTATGGTATATAACATACCCCAACATCTTATAGTTGACGCATACATGAAAGCTAAAGTCAATTTGTGATTGAAAATACTGTTGATTAGGGTTAGGGTTTTATATAATCAATAAAATTTATCAGAACTTTAGTGGTGGTTATCCACATTGGAAAAATAACCCGCCTTTCATCACTAACTTTTACCACCCTTACAATGCATATACAAATCCTAATGCAATATAAATGACTGCCAATAAACCAGTAGAACCCATATTAGAGCACTCAAAATTAGTTTATTCTAAGTCTTCAAAAAACCCTAAGTCATCAATCCCAACTTCCAAAGTTATTTATAGTGCTTCCAAGGTTTCACCTAAAATATGCATGTAAATTTTTACATAAAAAAAACAAGTATTTTAACCCATTATCATAACCAAACTTGAGAACCGGGTTAACACAGTAACTACCCCTATTATGGGTATATTTAAGGTGGGTTTTGTTACAAAAGAAACATAATAAAAAAAATTCAATGTGATTTACAATCCTTGAGAAGTTGTATAAGGTTAGACAAATGGCAGAAGAAAAAATCAAGAAAATTAAGGGCAAAATGACAAGCCAAATAATCTACTTAATCTTCTAATTTTGACAAAGGACAAATTTCAACACTTGCAATTATTTTCAAAGTCTCAATGTTTCATACAGATTCAATTTTATAGTTTTAAATGAACTCCATGAATTCAATCAATGTTACAAATGAACTCAATCCATATTTAATAAGAATACTAAAACTCAACTTAAGAACTTGTCATCCCTTGTTCCTCTTGAAGAAGAGTTTTTAATATCATAATCAATGGTTTGGATAGTATTTTCCCAAATCGTCATTCTCAATAACTGATCAATTGAATTTCCTTTCTCTTCCAACATATAAAAGCTTTAAGTGCATCTCCTAAATTCTCGCATCGATTACTTCTATGCTTAATCTTGATTTTGTAATCAAGATCAACCAAAATTGATTATGAGCATAAAAAATAATATCCTTCTCTTCATTCTTCTCCACTGGGCAGGACAAAGATTAATTTAATTTTTTTATGTAACCCTTTGCAACCTTCACTTCACCATTAAAATATTTAATTAAACATTTTGTTCCCTTCAACTTTGTATTTGAAGGTAGTAATTGCAGTTGACCCAACCAATAAAAAAATTCTTGTGAGACTCCATAGAATAATAAGATAACATTAAAAAAGAAAATAAACAAGAATAGAACTTACCTATGTTATTGTGTCACCAATTGGGTCATGAATATGTTTTCCTAAATTCAATGGATTTTTTTTTTGGAGAAGCCTAACTAGGACTCAAGGAACTCTACTAAAAAATAAATAGTTTTCATGAATACCATGAAATCAAAATATGAAGGGTTAAGCTACAAGAACAATTTTTGATTAATTACCCATCCTACAACAATGTAATCATGTTCATATTGGTTCTGCACTTTTTAAATCTCAATCTCCAAAGATGGCATACATAAAAAAATAAATGGTTTACACATGTAATTCTTACATTGTCGATCGTTTTTGGATCAAATAGACCATTTTATTTTCCTTCCTCCCTAGGAACTTTCAATTCCATTAATTCTTAAATATTTGCTTTCAATATTCCAATTTCCTAGTCTTTTTATCTCAAATTCTCTTTTGTATTATACAACTGCTTCTTGTAAGCACACTCTTTTCCAAACAATTCATTTGGAGTGACTTCAAATCCAAAACCACATACACGACCCCTCCTCTGAAGCCCAAAAACTATTGCAATGGTATTCTCCTTTGTTACATATGCAAAAAACACTAAATCATTTTGTATCAATTCAATTTTCTTATAGAAATGCCAACATTTTCAACAATTCCTATAAGAGACATCATTAACATTTAAAAAAAAAAAAATTGATACAAGAATAGGTCATGCATTGTGTATGGCTCCACATCTAGATACTAATACTTTATCTCTCCTACCATAATTATGATCTGACCAAAATCATGAAAGGTGTGTGCAGCTAAAAAATAGGATAATGATGGCATTATCTATTTACCCTAACCTTCATGGTAATTTGAGGCCATATAGAGTAGTTTGGTAGGCTATTTTCTTTATAAAGAGCCAGTCCAAAGCATGATTTGGAAAGGAATAGTGAGGCTTAGTAGCTCCATCTGCATGTATTTAGCTTTCATTCTTAGTCATATATCTATTACCAATGAACTCCAAGTAAACCATAATTGTGGGGGACAACCCAGGCCACTCCTTATCAAAGATAAGTTATAGAGTGGGGAAATAAAGTCATAAGTGAATATGCTTCAAATTATAAATATTTTGGAAAAATACATTGATTTCAAGATACATTCTAGATCCAACCTAAAGGACATGTTACAGAATGTGTTAAATAACATACTTAGCAATGTGATAGCTAGGAGGACATAAATAATTTGAAACATTAACCAAGGAAATGATTATTAAACTTACCTATGCATGGACCAAGTTGTTGGAGATGATATCCACCTCATTGAAGATGGTTTTGTATTCATAAATCCCTAGAAAACATAGATCAAATTCTTATAGAAATGGGTTATGTATTCCTCTCTATATGATATGCCCATTAGGACCATGGAATCTTAAACTACCAACTTGAAACTCTAAGTGGAGTAAAACCCTTAGCTAAATTCCTTGAATGAATTTGGTTTTATCCCATCACTTCAATACTATGATTAGGTTTTATTGGTTTCTCTATAATCTTTGGCTTTCATTGGTATCTCGTGGTGTTAATCCATTTATAGAGCTTAAATCTACTTACTCAATGCAGCTTGTTTTTGTTACTAACAATAACATTCCTCCATGGATGTCAATAAAGAGGGAGCACATAATATTGGAAACGATTGTTCTAGGTTTTTTTTTAGAATACCTTGAAAGGCCTTTTACATGAGAAAGTTAGTCAAAGATAAACATTTTAAACTTTTACAATATTGAATAATTTCTACAAACCCTTCAAGTAGAGGTTACTTATCACGTGATCTAATTTTTTGGGATCAATAATACACAAGAATAAACAAGTGAGAATAGAGTAATTTAGTTTATTGTAATAGTAAAAAAAGTTGCATTTTTCATTTGACAAAAGAAGTTAGTCTGCATAGGTGAGCCTAGGTCAACCCTTTAAAAATATTCATAAGGCCTTCCTCTTTTGCAAATCCTTGACCA